>CAJVGC010000001.1:75239808-75748145 GCA_910822075.1 Senecio squalidus | reverse complement strand
TGCCTTGACCGTATTTGAACATCTCACACAGCTCGTTGAATTTGGCTATGTGTTTATGCGGATCTGAATTGTATCGCCCATCACGTGTTGTCTTGGATCATCTTGAGATGATGACCCTTGACAACGAAATCATCACCCAATTCCGGGGTGGTGATTGCCGACCCTCGGGTGGGTGGCACTGCTACAACTGCGGCCCGTCGGTTCATTGGTGTGTCCAAAGGATCCATAGCTGGTTGCTGTTCCGGTTTGTCTTCACAAATTACTTCTTCAACCTCTGATTCTGAATCGCTTCCTCCTCCTTCTGAAGATGTAATATCTTCAAATTTGACGGGTGAAACTTGATCAAAACTTGGTGGTGTCTGAAGCGATAAGTTGCCTCTTCTCCTGCCTCGTCTCTTTGATACTCCTGGATTTGACTTTGGACTAGCGAGTGGTAATCCCGAAGCCCTTGTGTTCATCAACTACCTGAATTACCTGAAAAGACAAAAACAAGAAAAGCGTAAAACGTACCGGTGTTATAACAATAAAAAGTAACTTCTAAGTAAATAAGTACTCAAAAGGATCGTATCACAAATTCGAAACAAAAACGAAAAATCAGTCTCCAGCAGCGGCGCCAAAAGCTTGATGTGTAAAATCTAGTCTTAATTTAAACCTACTATTTAACGCAATTACACACTTCTAGGCAGTGGACCTATCCGTATATAATATAGTTTAAAGCAAGTAAAGGTTCGTTCGCAGAGACTAATTTGTTTTAATATTTCGAATAAATAATACTGAGTATTTGTGGGGGTTTTTATCGTAACAAAAGTTGCAAGTAATTAAGAGAAAGTGATTAATTAAAACCAAACGAAAAAGTAATTGATTAAATCAAATAAAGAGAAAATACACTTGTTTGACACTTCACCTATTTTCCGTTAATTTTACGAGATCGATTGTTTTTCCAACTTCTAAGATATAATAAAAGTCCTTCCGAATCTTTTACTAACTTTAATTATCTCTAATTACACCGTTCCTTCCGAATACAGTTATAACTATTAATAATCAAGCAATAAGTAACAAGCCTGTTTTTAGTGATTTAAACTTATAGAGTTTCCTTCCGAATAACTCCTCTAATTATCAAGTCCTTACGGATCTCAATACTTAGACCTACTCACTTAAATTTAATTACCTAAGTTGTTATTACTAAGTCCTTCCGAATCTTAATAATTTTAAATCGATTATAGACCGACCGATTACTTCATTAAACTTATCTAATCTATCTAGATTCCTTCCGAATACCTAAAATATTGATTAGTCAAATTTAATATAAACAACTCTGATAATATACTAAAATTTAAGCAAATAAGGATCAACGGTTAAACACAAAAACATAAACAATCGAAAACGTTAAATAAACTTCAAATAGGATCCGTTATTCAAACAAGCATAATAAGAATTTAGCAACTCATGATCAAGTCTAAAACAGCAAATAAATTGTTAGAAAGCATTCTGGAAAATAGTTTAAAACTAAAAAGAAACAAACGAAGAGTTTTGTCGAACGTGTCGTGATCGCCGATTGCCGAAAAAGTGATCTTCCTTGCCTTAATCCTTGCTTCTAAACGTAATACCAACTCCAGAGACTTGAAAATAATAATGGGATGAATTTCTGGACGGATTTGGTCTTGTATTTATAGGCAAAATCAAGGTGGAAAACGTATTCGACTAGAACTCAAATTTCTTGTAATTATCCAGATAGGTGCACAGCACCGGGCTTTTTTCCATATTCTAATTTTTACAAAATTTAGCTCTCTCTTTCTTCTTCATTCTCCAATTTGAATCACCTAAATCGGACATCGTATGAAGAAGTTATAATCAAAACGGTGGAGGTGCTACTGCGACGTTCTCTTCGTCAGAAATCACTATTTTTCGTCTTTTAAGATCATTTCTTCCACCAATTCCACTTTCCGATCATATAAACCTATAAAATAGACAAAACAACTTTTCCACACGATTAAATGCAAAAACCTATCCTATCCATCATGTTTAATATGAAAACCAACACAATATCGCATAGAAATATCTATATAAATATGCGATATCAAATCCCCCCAAACTTGCCTTTTTGCTTGCCCTCAAGCAAAAACTGTTTTCAAATTAATTATCAAAGCCAAAAATAAACATAACCAAACTCCTCACGATTTTTATTGGAAGTAAAATCACACAATCTCTCAACTAATCTAAAAGGGTGTGTAAAATATCTCTGTAGAATCGCTCAATTGCTCAGTCATGGTGAATATTCTATCATAGGCTTGATAAAGTATCAAATCTCCACCACTAGAGTCTAGGTACAACTAAACGGGGACTTTTATTCGGGTTATAACGTACAGGTAAAGGCATGTGAAAATATATATTATGGAGTGTAAATGGGTTAAATAAAAATATACAAAAAGCTTAGATTAAATCCGAACTAAATATAATCTCTAACGTACTGGATTGCTCAATTTCTCTTCAACTTATTCGTTTTCTCCGAATACACAAATTTTGTATATAATACACGACTCATAATACACTATTTCTCTTAAAATCTACAACTAATTTTTTTTTCGCTTTTCTGTTTTTCCGATTTTTTTCCTTTTCACTTTTTTTCTTCTTTCAGCCTAGTACATGCCTTACAAAATAATTTTTTTCTCGTGGTAAGTACAAATGCTCAAAAGGCTAATAATCACTATATATTTTTTCCTCCACTATTTCTCCAAATACAAAATAATACAAGGCAATAATAATAGACTTTTCTTCCATTGCCTTAACAAACTTTAACTTCACTTATAATATAATAGCAATCAATAACTTAGTTCGGAACTAATCTAAAAAAAGAAACGAAAATAAGGCGAGTGTACAAAATAATATAATAGTGTTTAGAAACGAAACGGTTTAGGCGCAAATTGGTTTTCTAGAGTTTCTAACACTAAAAATAAGTGTTACAAGGGTTAGGCGGAAAATATATAAAAAGAAACGAAAAATGGCTAACAAATGGGTTAATCCTAAATGCCCCTATCATTGTACCAAATCACACTAAGTTTCCCTAATGTAATTGCTCATATGTGGTCTCGAAATGTATAACAATGTCAAGTTCTAAAGTCATCCCCATCGGCACACTCAAAGAAATGAAAAAGTAGCATTAAAAATAAATGCTTTCAATAGGCTCAAAAATCTCACTATTTTCTCGAGTGGGTAAAAATTGCGTCTGGTTATGCTTACAGTTTAAGGTATTTACCTACTAGACACGTTATATTTTTTTTATGTTTTTCAATTTTTTCGATTTTTTTGTATTTTTCAATATTTTTCTGACTCAAAATGTACAAAAATAACACAATTCAACACGATGGAAACTAAGCTAAGGGTCGAAAAATAAAAGGTAAAATTTCCCGATGACCCCCCCAAACTTAAGTAACACATTGTCCCTAATGTGTTAACGACTAAAAACTAAGGGAAATTACAAAAATAAAATCTAAAAAGAAAAATAATATACAAAAATAAGAAAAGAAGAAAATAGAACCCGGTTGTAGATATCGAATATTTCTTGTGAAAATGCTTTACTGATCTGAATGCTAGTCCCAAAACCGGTTGTTGAACTTACTTCAAATCTATAAAAAACTAAAAGAGAAAAACTAAAAACAAATATTAAAAACACAAAAGAAAAAATAATAATAAAAATAAAATAAATAAAATAAAATAAAAATTACAAATTACGACGGAATAAAAAAAAATAGTAGACTATTTGTGACAACCGTCTTATTTCAGATGAAAACCGCATTCTCTATCTTTGACCAAACTCGAATTGATCTTGTTATTACTTGTCTCGTAAACTCGTGTACGTCGGAATCGAAATCGGAATCACAAAATGAATCCTAATACCAAGAAAATACTTAGTGAACTTGTCTAAGTTCCTATCTAAAATAACTGGAAACTTTCAACTAACGAAACACTTAACAAAGAAAACTAAACAAAAACAAAAAAGTCAGAAAATCAGCCTCTTGCGGAGCAACAGAATCAGTTGCGGCGCAACTCAGCACAGGAATTCAAAAAAAAAATTTGTTGTTGCTAGTGCTTGGTGACTCACCCAAAAACGACCCTCATGGCCAACACCTGTAAAAACAGGTGTCAAACACCCCTTGAATCCAGAATTATGACCTTGGTATTACCTCCCATGTCCACATTCATTTCTTGCAAATCAAACACACAATTACACACATATGCTCTCAACTTTCACATACAAACACACAACTCTTTCAAGAACAACCTCATCTAAGTCCTAATCTAACTAATTCAAGGTCATTTTCCATACATTCATCACCATCATTTCATCATTTCAAAGGTAAAAATCTTGTTCTTGAACTTATCTTTTATATTTACTCAAGCTTTTACATAAATCATCAAATCTATATATGTTTTATAACTAAAATGATGAAAGCATATCAAAAAGTACATTGCATGCAATTTTTGTTGGTAAAAATGGAAGTTTATAAAATGGAAAACCTGGAAATTTCATTAAAATAAACTAAAGTTATGTTTTTCAACTTAAGATTTCGATTTATGACTCTAACCGAAGAAATCGACAGAATCTGTTGCATGCATGTAAAAATTACGAAATGTTGACCAAAGATGTAAACTGTAAAATGTAGCTTACTGTCAAAAATTGGGAACCTAACTCCTATTTTTCGATTTATTATGAATTGTACAGTATTTAATCTGATTTAAACTTTATTTTCGAGAAAACATACCAAACGAATTTATCAGCTTACAAAAATTCGACACAGTCTAGAATCTATCAAAATATGATTTTACAGATTTTACTGGAATTTTTGGAATTAATCTACTATTATTTACTGTTTTTACGGTTAAAACGCGTTAAATACGTAAACGACTCTAACTTCTTCAAAAACTGTCAGATTGAGACGAATCCAGTTCCTATGACTTCGTATTTCAGAATGTGATTTTTATGTTATTTTTATAAAATATTAGAACAACAGAATATGACAGTTTCATATTCGGTATAATTTAGGTTCACGCGATTCCGATTCCTATTCCGGTCACTCCACGCACACTCCTAGTACTACTCTCTCACTTTAGCGTAAGTCTTTGTGATTCATTAGATTCATTTCACATATTTGAGTTCAGTTTGTAAAGCGGGAAAGTGATTTGTTATTTTGGACATTCTTTAGTTAGCGCGGAAGCTCTGCCGGATTTTCGTTAGAACCAACTCACCTCCGTCCGAGCTATCTTTTCACCGCCTCATTTTCACGTGAGTTACAAACCCCTACTCTTTTAAACGCTTTTAATACTTTTTGGGGTGAAATGCGAGTCTTAGGCTTAACTATATTTAAGCTGAAAAACGCTTTACTACTTGAATGCTAAACGAAAACTATTTGTTACTCGAAAACTATTGTGAAACGCTTTGTTACTCGACAACTATTGTGAAACGCTTTGATACTCGAAAACTATTATGAAAATGATTTGATACTCAATGCTATTACGAAAACACTTATGTATTTTGAATGCTAATATGAAATGCTTTGATAACGAATACTAAAACGAATAACTATTTTGCCGGCATTGTTGAGGGTTTTGCCAACAATGTCGAGGACACGAAAGCTATATTTGCCAATGACTAAAACAATCGATCGTCATGTTGCGGACTTTGTACAACATGGACGTGAGAAACCATTGAAAATTCCCGAAAACTACCAAGGACATTAGTTGCTATTAATCCCTTTGGAAAGGACCGTTAGTAGATATGGATAGCGCTATTAGGGTGGATTGACCCTCACCACAACGACCTATAACGATGGTGCATAATACTAAATGGGTAGGCTTTAGGCTTAGCAACGATCATTGGGCAATACTAGGATTGTCACATAGTCGCGCTATGTGGTCAATGCCTACGAACACGAAAACTAAACTACGCATTGCTATGCGTCAATCTTTTGAAAGCTATACTTTTCGCATGCTTATGCGACAACTACATGAATGCTATATTTTACGCATTGCTATGCGTCGAAACCTGATTTACTTATACTTTACGCATTGCTATGCGTCAACGTTTTGATTACTTAAAACTTTGTAGCTCACTAACTACGTCTCCCGTAGTTAACACTTGACTCGTATTTTCAGGTTACGATTAAGCTTGCTGATGACTATATGCTTTGGGCTGATGACTTCAAGAATGGGAAAGGGTTCGGGTGGCTTGGCTATGAACACTTAACTTGTATTTCGGATATGCAAACGATGCTTTAACCATTTGTAAACCTTTGAAGCTATGTTTCTTTTAATATAATTTGGTGTGGAATTATAAACTTGTGTATCGAATGCTATTGCTCTTCACATTCCGTGTTTCCGCTTTGGCGGGGTGTGACAGACTTGGTATCAGAGCGCAAGGTTATAGTGAATGCCGATTTTTCAAAAATCAAACTATAACCGATTTCTAAAAACGAAAGATTTTATTTAACCAAAACGTGAAGGCATTGTTTAACTTGAATTATTCGTAGCCTGATCACCTATGAATAATTTGGACTAAATTATGCCAGGGCGGGATTGGTAAACATTAAACGAACCTTCCCGGGAATTCTTGAAGTCAGACCCACACATACCTATTTGCTATACTTAAGATACTCTATGTGCTCAGCTTATTACTAACACTAACGTGAGCCGTATCTTCGAACTAACTAGTCCCCGAATTAGGCTAGGCCGAGTGGGAAAGAGTTAGCTTCGCCCGACAACGAAACGCTGTACGCTTTAGAATGATGCTAAGATGACATTAAGACTTAGTGGGAATTTGGTCCCAATCACCTTTCTACGATGCGACGAAAGGACGAATGCAATCGTGTCAGACGATGAGGTGGATACCCGACGAATACTCTTGAGGACTCACACCTTCCCTACGAACTCGATATACATTGCGATACCTTGTTGAGGTACATGAGCGTTGAGCTAACACCATCGTAAACTATTACATTACCGTATAACGACTTAGATCTGGACTAGTTCATACTGTCCCTTACCGACTATATCACCCCCAATCTCGACAGAGACGACACATTCTCGACTATCACCACCGTATACAACCTATCCCACTAATATTTACGCGACGCTTTTTTTTTTTGGAAACTGAAAAGTATTCTCGCGTAAGACATGGGTGCAGTTGCAACTCGACATACTAAGTGATGCGCCCAAGATATCAGATAACTACGGATTAACACTGGAAGACATGATGGGTTCATGCGACAAGTTTATGGATCTCAATGAGATGGTCCAGAAGCCAATGTATCACAACACTCGTATTCACGAACTATCACTCGACATACTTCATACCAAATAAAGGATACATAGGGCAGACTAGACAACTCGATGCCAGTGGTGTAATTGCTACACGTAAGAGTTTTGAAAATCACTGTTATCGCTCGCTCATCTTAGTACACCCAATATAGTAATCTTCGGTTGACACGAATTCTTAATCTAAATCGCAATACCTTACTCTCATTTAGTGACATGATAATCATGTGAAATAATGTACAATAATTGATGGTACTCGATTAAAAGACTAGCATTTATGAAATCGCAAGGATATCGCAAACTTATTTAGGGAATCGTTGGTCGGTGTGGATTCCTAGACCAGAATACAAATCTAAGGTGACTTCAAAACAAGGTAGGTTTTGGAAGCATACCCTAAAACGAAGGATCATCACGAAGGTATGATCACATTCTTATGATTACAATAAACCACGGAATAGCTATTTGTCAAACATGTTGAAGTCATGTCTCTACAAGGAAATCATCTAAACATCTGCTCTACAATAAGACCTTATTCACACAAGGCGACATGGGGAGGACAAGGCGAAACCTTATATCCAAAAACACCTACGACCGAGGTTGTGGCTCATTGCTATTTAACCAAGAAGTATTTCCTGGTGACTTGCCCGAACTATTACTAGTCCATTAAGTAAACTTAAACATTAAATCAATACTTGGCCCAACTCTCGCGGCCCGGGCATCATACAAGTTAGAGCCTTGGCGGTAGGAACTGAGGAAGCGAGATACGACCCCCGCATAGTTGCAGCTTTGACGCAGTAATAGAAATGGATTGGTTGACCATCCAAGATGCGAAGATATTTTGCTTAGATAAGACGATTCAGATGCCAATAGGAGATGGGAAGTAATTAATAGTACAAGGAGATAGGCCTGGGCAAACTTCGAAACTTATACCGGTGATGAAAACGCGCAAATACTTGAATAAGGGCTGCTTTACATTGTTAGTAAACGTAAAAGACGAACAAACACAAGCAACAGACCTTAAGGACATGCCGATAGTTAGAGACTATCCGGAGGCATTTCCCGAAGAACTATTAGAACTACCACCACTAAGGCAAGTAGAGCTTAGAATCAAAGAAATTCCAGGAGCGACACGAGTGGTAAGGACACCATCCCAACTAACTCCGACTGAGATGCAGGGACTATGCAACCAAGTTCATGATTCATTGGATAAGGATTTATCCGACCAAGCTTATCACCATGGGGAAAGCCGATCCTATTTGTTGGAAAGGAATATGGATCGTTCCGCATGTGTAACGACTACCGAGTATTGGATAAACTAACCGTCGAGAATCGATACCCTCCTCCACGGATCGAAGATATTTTAATCTACTCGCGCACCAAAGGAAAATCGCGCAGAGGACTTAAAACTATTATTGGAATTACTCAAGGAACAACAACTTTACGCAAAGCTTTCTAAGTGTGAATCCTGGCTGCGTGACGTCAAATTTCCCGGTCACGTAGTTAATGGATCCGAAATTCACATTGATCCATCAAAGATCGAAACTATACGGAATTGGAAAGCTCTCAAAGTCCGACAGAAATCCGCGAATTTTCAGGACTAGCTGGTTATTACCGACGATTCATTCAAGATTTCCCTAAAGATAGCTAAACCCCTAACGAAGTTAACTCAAAAGAACGAGAAGTTCAACTGGGGAGATGCCCAAGAACAAGCCTTCAATATCCTAAAAACGAGACTATGCAACGCTCCGATTATAACTCTTCCTGAGGGAAACAAAGGCTTTGTAGTATATTGTGACGCAACCAACCTAGGATTAGGTTGTGTATTGATGCAACGAAATAAGGTCATAGCTTACGCATCGCGACAACTTAAGAAGCACGAGATCAACTACGCTACACACGACTTAGAACTAGGAGCGATAGTTTTTGCCCTCGAAATCTGGAGACATTATCTCCACGGAACGAAATGCACGGTATTCACGGACCATAGGAGTCTGCAACACCCACTAGATCAGAAACTACTCAACATGAGGCAAATGAGATGGTTGGAACTCCTTAGCGACTACGACTGCGATATTAAGTATCACCCTGGCAAAGCAAACGACGTAGCAGATGCCTTGAGTAGGAAAGAAAGGCAACAGACGACACGAGTATGTACATTAGTAATCTACCTTAAACCCGACTTAAGGGCGCGTATAGCAAGTGCTCAGCATGAGGCTTTAAAAGCAGATAACATAAAGGTCGAAACTTTGCACAAACACGATAAGCATTTTGTAAGGAAGGACGACGATATCTATTATTTTAAGGATCGAGCCTGGATTCCCCCAACTAACGGATTGAGGAACGCCATCATGGATGAAGCGCACCGAAAACGATACTCCATTAATCCAAGGTTGAGCGAGATGTATAAGGACCTCAAGGGACGCTACTGGTGGCCTGAAATGAAACGAGACGCTGCTTTGTACGTACAAAAATGCCGTACCTGCGAGGAAGTGAAGGCCGAATAACAAAAGCCATCCGGATTACTGCAGCAACCTGAAATTCCCGAGTGGAAATGGGAACAAATCACAATGAACCGTCAAGGTCACCTCGAACATCAAAGGGTAACGACATGATCTAGGTTGTAGTAGATCGACTAACGAAGTCAGCATACTCTATTCCCATCGAGGAAAGTTTTAACGTGGAAAAAAAAAAAAAAAAAAAAAAAACTTGTCCAAATGTACATCAACGAGGTAGTGACTCGTCACGGAATACCCACGTCAATTATCTCGGACAGAGATACTCGCTTCACTTCCAGATTTTTGGAAGGCATTCCAAGAATCTTCTGGCACACGATTATATTTAAACACGGCTTACTATCCACGGACCGATGGTCAAAGCGAACTTACAATACAAATCTTAGGTGATATGCTAAAAGCATGTGTTATTGACTTCGGAGGAAGTCAGGATAATCATATACCACAAACAGGATTCTCCTATAGCAATGGTACCGCGCTAGTATCAAGTGTACGCCTTTTAAGCTCTTTATGAAAGGAAATGCGAATCTCCACTGTGTGGTTGGAACCAGGAGATCGACAACTAATTAGCACGGATGTAGTGCAAGAAACGATTGATAAATCACAACGATAAAGGAACGACTAAGAATACTAGAAGCCGTCAAACGATTTGCACTGATGTGCGTAGAAAAGACTTAGAATTTCAAGTCGGCAACAAAGTACTTCTTAAGGAGTCACCTTGGGAAAGGTGAAGTACGCCGCGGAAAACACTAGAAAACTTAGCCCCAGATACGTAGGACCATTTGAGGTACTCGAAAGAGTGTGTCCAGTTGCGTGTCGTTGGGAACTACCACAAGAGCACGATAACATACATAACACTTTTCATGTGTCGATACTGAAAAGTACTCCTCGAACGAAACACTTATCACACCTTTAGAAGAAGTACAACTATACGAAAAGCTCCAATTTATCGAGGAACCGATTGAATTCATAGACCGCGAAACTAAGAAACTAAGGCACAGTAAAATCCCTATAGTAAGGGTACGCGGAAACGCAAAACGAGGCCCCGAATATACCTGGGAACGATGGGATCGAATGACGATTAAGTATCCTCATCTCTTCACTTCTCCCACAACGAATACTACAAGTTGAAATTTCGGGACGAAATTCTTTCAACGTGGGGAGAATGTGACAACCGTCTTATTTCAGGTGAAAACCGCATTCTCTATCTTTGACCAAACTCGAATTGATCTTGTTATTACTTGTCTCGTAAACTCGTGTACGTCGGAATCGAAATCGGAATCACAAAATGAATCCTAATACCAAGAAAATACTTAGTGAACTTGTCTAAGTTCCTATCTAAAATAACTGGAAACTTTCAACTAACGAAACACTTAACAAAGAAAACTAAACAAAAACAAAAAAGTCAGAAAATCAGCCTCTTGCGGAGCAACAGAATCAGTTGCGGCGCAACTCAGCACAGGAATTCAAAAAAAAAATTTGTTGTTGCTAGTGCTTGGTGACTCACCCAAAAACGACCCTCATGGCCAACACCTGTAAAAACAGGTGTCAAACACCCCTTGAATCCAGAATTATGACCTTGGTATTACCTCCCATGTCCACATTCATTTCTTGCAAATCAAACACACAATTACACACATATGCTCTCAACTTTCACATACAAACACACAACTCTTTCAAGAACAACCTCATCTAAGTCCTAATCTAACTAATTCAAGGTCATTTTCCATACATTCATCACCATCATTTCATCATTTCAAAGGTAAAAATCTTGTTCTTGAACTTATCTTTTATATTTACTCAAGCTTTTACATAAATCATCAAATCTATATATGTTTTATAACTAAAATGATGAAAGCATATCAAAAAGTACATTGCATGCAATTTTTGTTGGTAAAAATGGAAGTTTATAAAATGGAAAACCTGGAAATTTCATTAAAATAAACTAAAGTTATGTTTTTCAACTTAAGATTTCGATTTATGACTCTAACCGAAGAAATCGACAGAATCTGTTGCATGCATGTAAAAATTACGAAATGTTGACCAAAGATGTAAACTGTAAAATGTAGCTTACTGTCAAAAATTGGGAACCTAACTCCTATTTTTCGATTTATTATGAATTGTACAGTATTTAATCTGATTTAAACTTTATTTTCGAGAAAACATACCAAACGAATTTATCAGCTTACAAAAATTCGACACAGTCTAGAATCTATCAAAATATGATTTTACAGATTTTACTGGAATTTTTGGAATTAATCTACTATTATTTACTGTTTTTACGGTTAAAACGCGTTAAATACGTAAACGACTCTAACTTCTTCAAAAACTGTCAGATTGAGACGAATCCAGTTCCTATGACTTCGTATTTCAGAATGTGATTTTTATGTTATTTTTATAAAATATTAGAACAACAGAATATGACAGTTTCATATTCGGTATAATTTAGGTTCACGCGATTCCGATTCCTATTCCGGTCATTCCACGCACACTCCTAGTACTACTCTCTCACTTTAGCGTAAGTCTTTGTGATTCATTAGATTCATTTCACATATTTGAGTTCAGTTTGTAAAGCGGGAAAGTGATTTGTTATTTTGGACATTCTTTAGTTAGCGCGGAAGCTCTGCCGGATTTTCGTTAGAACCAACTCACCTCCGTCCGAGCTATCTTTTCACCGCCTCATTTTCACGTGAGTTACAAACCCCTACTCTTTTAAACGCTTTTAATACTTTTTGGGGTGAAATGCGAGTCTTAGGCTTAACTATATTTAAGCTGAAAAACGCTTTACTACTTGAATGCTAAACGAAAACTATTTGTTACTCGAAAACTATTGTGAAACGCTTTGTTACTCGACAACTATTGTGAAACGCTTTGATACTCGAAAACTATTATGAAAACGATTTGAATCTCAATGCTATTACGAAAACACTTATGTATTTTGAATGCTAATATGAAATGCTTTGATAACGAATACTAAAACGAATAACTATTTTGCCGGCATTGTTGAGGGTTTTGCCAACAATGTCGAGGACACGAAAGCTATATTTGCCAATGACTAAAACAATCGATCGTCATGTTGCGGACTTTGTACAACATGGACGTGAGAAACCATTGAAAATTCCCGAAAACTACCAAGGACATTAGTTGCTATTAATCCCTTTGGAAAGGACCGTTAGTAGATATGGATAGCGCTATTAGGGTGGATTGACCCTCACCACAACGACCTATAACGATGGTGCATAATACTAAATGGGTAGGCTTTAGGCTTAGCAACGATCATTGGGCAATACTAGGATTGTCACATAGTCGCGCTATGTGGTCAATGCCTACGAACACGAAAACTAAACTACGCATTGCTATGCGTCAATCTTTTGAAAGCTATACTTTTCGCATGCTTATGCGACAACTACATGAATGCTATATTTTACGCATTGCTATGCGTCGAAACCTGATTTACTTATACTTTACGCATTGCTATGCGTCAACGTTTTGATTACTTAAAACTTTGTAGCTCACTAACTACGTCTCCCGTAGTTAACACTTGACTCGTATTTTCAGGTTACGATTAAGCTTGCTGATGACTATATGCTTTGGGCTGATGACTTCAAGAATGGGAAAGGGTTCGGGTGGCTTGGCTATGAACACTTAACTTGTATTTCGGATATGCAAACGATGCTTTAAACATTTGTAAACCTTTGAAGCTATGTTTCTTTTAATATAATTTGGTGTGGAATTATAAACTTGTGTATCGAATGCTATTGCTCTTCACATTCCGTGTTTCCGCTTTGGCGGGGTGTGACACTATTTTTAAAGTCTAATAGAGGAAAATGGTAAACAATAACTTTACAAAAATTTACAATTTTTTTTTTTTTTTCGTTGGTTTTCTTGGTACCTAAAAACTGAAACTGCAAAAGAAAATGTTAAAAACACCGAATACTAAATAAGAAATAAAGATAAAAGAAAATGGAAAAATTTAACTACGAAAAAGGGAAAATAAAACTCGGGTTGCCTCCCGAGAAGCGCTTGTTTTTCAAGCGAGTCCTTAGCTTGACTCGATATGCTCCAACTTATGCCTTAGTATTAAATCATCTTTTGTTATTTGATTGCTACTTGAAATTAATAATCTCAAAAAGGAAATAACAAAAGATGATTTAATACTTGAAATTAATAATCTCAAAAAGAAAATCCAAGGAATTAAGAAAAATAATTTATCTCTTGAAAATAGAATTATAAATTTAGAAAAGGGGAAAAATATTATTCGAGATGATAGTCCAGAGAATCAGGAATTCTTAAATATTATGGAAATTGTTACATCTCAGAAATGGCTAATAAAAATCAAATTACTTGTAGCAAATAATTTTACTAAGAATTTTATTGCTCTTGTGGATAGTGGAGCAGATTTAAATTGCTTACAGGAAGGATTAATTCCTACTCGATATGCTCCAACTTATGCCTTAGTATTAAATCATCTTTTGTTATTTGATTGCTACTTGAAATTAATAATCTCAAAAAGGAAATAACAAATGATGATTTAATACTTGAAATTAATAATCTCAAAAAGGAAATCCAAGGAATTAAGAAAAATAATTTATCTCTTGAAAATAGAATTATAAATTTAGAAAAGGGGAAAAATATTATTCGAGATGATAGTCCAGAGAATCAGGAATTCTTAAATATTATGGAAATTGTTACATCTCAGAAATGGCTAATAAAAATCAAATTACTTGTAGCAAATAATTTTACTAAGAATTTTATTGCTCTTGTGGATAGTGGAGCAGATTTAAATTGCTTACAGGAAGGATTAATTCCTACTAAATATTTTGAAAAAACAAAACAAGGTTTAAAAGCTGCTAACGAAATACTATTAAAGATTAACTATAAACTTTCAAATACAAAAATTTGTCAAAATAATATATGTATTACTACTAATTTTGTCCTTGTTAAGAATATAACTAACCTGATGATTTTAGGAGCACCATTTCTAAATAAAATATTTCCAATTCAAATGATAGATTCCACAGGGATTATTGGAACATACGAAGGAAAACCTATTAAATTTGAATTCATTACTAGACCAATGACTAGAATGATAAATGAGATACAAGACATGTTAATTGCAAAAAATAATCAAATAAATTTTTTAAAACAAGAAATTCAAACTTATACAATTGATGAACAATTAGACAATCCTAAATTACAAGATAAAATAAAGTTAATAACAAATAAATTTTCATTACATATATGTAATGATCACCCTAATGCTTTCTGGAATAGAAAAAAGCATACGGTGACCCTTCAATTCCTTACGAAGAAGATTTTATTGAAGATAAAATTCCTACAAAAGCAAGACCTTGCCAAATGAATTCTGAATATCTGCAATTATACAAAAAAGAAATTGAATCTTTAATTAATAAGAAATTAAGAAGACCATCAAAATCTCAATGGTCTTGTACAGCTTTTTATGTTAATTAACATGCAGAACAAGAGAGGGGAGTACCTACACTTGTTATAAATTATAAACCTCTAAACAAAGTTTTGAAATGGATTCGATATCCAATTCCTAATAAAAAAGATTTATTAGATAGATTACATAATTCTAATATATTCTCTAAATTTGACTTAAAATCTGGATATTGGCAGATTCAAATAGATGAATCAGATAGATATAAAACTGCTTTTAATGTTCCATTTGGACAATATGAATGGAATGTCATGCCATTTGGATTAAAAAATGCTCCTTCTGAATTCCAAAAGATTATGAATGATATCTTTAATCCATATGGAGAGTTTATTATTGTCTATATTGATGACATTTTAATATTCTCTAAAAATATTGAATTACATTTTAAACATTTAGAAATCTTTGAAAAATTAATTATTCAAAATGGTTTAGTAGTTTCCAAACCAAAAATGATGTTATTCCAAACCAAGGTTAGATTTCTAGGACACAATATAGAAAAAGGAAGCATAATTCCAATAAATAGGAGTATTGAATTTGCTTCAAAATTTCCAAATGAAATAATAGATAAGACACAATTACAGAGGTTCTTAGGAAGTTTAAATTATATTTCTCACTTTTTATAAAAATTTAGCACAAGATACATCAATCTTATATGATAGACTAAAAAAGATTCCTACTCCTTGGACACAAGAACATACTAGAACAGTCCAAAAAATTAAAGAAAAGGTAAAAAAATTTACCATGTTTATCCTTAGCAAATCCAAATTGGGAAAAAATAATTGAAACAGATGCTTCTGATATAGGTTATGGAGGAATATTAAAACAGATTAATCCAGAAAATAAATTAGAATACTTGGTTAGATTTTATTCTGGAAAATGGAATAATGGTCAAAAGAATTATGCTACAATAGCTAAAGAAATCTTATCAATTGTTAAATGTGTTTTAAAATTCCAAGATGATTTATATAATCAACAGTTTACAATAAAGACTGATTGTCAATCTGCAAAATTTATGTTCACTAAAGATTTCAAACATGATGTTTCAAAACAAATGTTTGCTAGATGGCAAGCCCATTTAGCCCCATTTGATTTTAAAATTGTTTATAAGAAAGGGGAAGACAATTCTCTTCCTGATTTCTTAACAAGAGAATTTTTGCAGGAATGATTCCTCGAGGAAGAGGAAGAGGATTAAACCCCTCTAATAGAGGAGGGAGAGGCAAGACCATAATTCAACATGGCAGAGGAAGACTAATGGATGTAAAAATATCCCAAGGAGCAATTCAAGACTCTTCTCAATTTCCTTTATTACAAGGAAATGAACAATTATACCAACAATTTATGCAATTTATGCATCAACAAGGAGCAATAAAATCTCCATATAAGGATGCAATCATCCAAGAAGAAGATAATGATACTTCTTCAGATAATTTTATTAAAACCCCTCATAGGGAGACAATTTTAATTCTTGAATATCAAGATATTCTAAATTATCATTTTAATCTAAATGAAACACATTGGGAATTAATGTCAAGGTATCTGGATACGCAATTTTACACAGCTCCGACCTATAAATCCAGAACATATTATGAAAAATTACTACTTTATACCTCTACTTGTGAAATTAAGCACACCACAAAAGAGGATAACAGGTCAAATTACAGATTCCACATTTATAGTAAAATTCATATTAAACGGATTCTTACTATAGAAGATTGGGGAATATCTCCATTCAGGGAAAAGCAATTTATAAACGCTGAAAATAAATTAAAAATCAGCTATAATTACTGGGATTATGTGGATAGCCTCCACAAAATATTTTTTTTTTATCAAAATCCCAATAATAAACATTCTTGGTTTATTAAGGTATCCTCTTCGGTTTATAACCCTAGACTACCAAATTGGTTTTTTAATTGGTGGAAAACATATGGTCCCTCAATTCAAATTCTTGTAGAGCCATTCCAGAGTTACTATGTTGAATGGGTAAATATTTGCCCAAACTTATTTGAAGAAAAAAGAGCTAATTGTGTTCAACAAATTATTCCTTCTCTAATATTTTTTACAGAATTTTCAATCCCATGGATATGGAGATGGGAACCAGAAATTGAATCAGGTGATCAAGAATTACCACAATTAAAAAGAGCATTTTATACTAAATTTTGGATAAACATGCTCAAAGTAGATAAAGAAACTGGTGAATTAGTATCAAAAGATACTATTGATTATATTCAGTCTACTTTATTAAAATATAAAGAACAAAAGAAATTAAAGGAAAAGGAAAAATTAAAAGAATTAGCTCCTGTTACTCTAATTCACTTAATCGAAGCAAAATTAGTGTCTAGTGGAATCACAAAACCGACACATCAACAACTCATGGAAGAATATATCAACCAGGTCCAAAAAGATTTAATTCAATATCAACAATTATATTCAAAATCAGACACTTCAATGAAGGACTCCTCTGAAGATGATAATCAATTTCAATGCCTTGGTGGAGAATCCCAAGACCAAGAAGAGGATATGCAATTGTCCATACCGGAATTATTCATGGAATTGAAGTATCAAATGGCAAGAAATATTGGAGAATCGTCCAAAAATAATGAAGAGATGGAAGATACCACTAAAATGAGTGAAGACACAGAGGATAAGAAAGGAAAGACAGAAGCCATGTGAGAATATCTAAAGAAATCTCACTGTAGCCATGTGAAGGCAAAATGATTTTGTCTAAAGAGCCCACAATCAATAAAAGATGTCGGCCATAATAATTTGTACTGTATTTGGCCTTGAGCTCCACCCTCTATAAAAGGGGACTCAGGTTTTAGTTTTTAGGCACCACTTTATTTTCCAGTTCTACTTTGTTTAAAACTTTCCTTGTAATATTTGTGAAGATTAATAATATTTCCAGTTTCTGAATACATCCTATTCTAATTGTAAGTTTTTCTACATTATTTACTTTCTATATCATAATTTATATTGTTTGATCGCCTCCTATATGGAAGGCTAAATTACTACGTTGGATAACACTACTCATATGACTACTGGATTCATGGCCTAAATAAAAAAAAAAAAAAAAAAAAAAAAAAAAAACTCTGGAAATTGAAATGAAAGTTTAGTAAGGTCAATTCTGCTATTAGTCGAGGTTAATCTGGTCCCTTATATATATAATATGTAAAACTCTTGTCGTGATTAAGCCCGCTTAAGCCTAAGTGTGGCGTCAAGGGCAAAAGCTCATTGACTAACCAGTTTACATATTATATATACTTGACAACCAGAAAGTAAATAAATCCTTTGACCAAGCAGATTGAAAATCGAATCCTTGCAAACCTTTTCTATTCAATTTCATTTAAACTTTACTTTTATAATTACTTTTTATAATAAACTTTATAATTACTTTTTATGAATTTCATTTAAACTTTACTTTTATAATTACTTTTTATAATAAACTTTATATTTACTTTTTATGGTATATATATATATATATATATATAATATCTAGTGATCAGGTGTCATGATATTCATAAATATCAAGTTCAAACATTTTTTCATAAATTTTCTCGAGTAATCACAAAAAGATTACATATTACTCACATCTAAGTTAAAAACTCATCATTTTCAATTAATCAAACAAAAAAAAAATCTCTATTTATAATTTTATATGTTTTAAAAGTCAATAACCTTTATTTTGCAATGAAAACAAAACTTAATATATCACTCGCATTAGTTAAGGGATGTTTGTTTGGTCTTATATAAACGGCTTATGGTTTATTGTTATTTTGACTTATATTTCATAAGCCTAGATTTTTCGGCTTATGTAATCGTTTATGAGCTTATTATTGTTTATTATGTCATAATAAACAGGAATAAGCCCCTAAACGATTAAATAAACCGAAAAATTCAGACTTATAAAACACAAACTTAAATATTATAAGCCATATGTCCAAACAAACACGGCTCTAAGTAGTTATCATTATCATTTTTCCTTTTACATACTAAGAATTTTCTTTTTCAAACCATCCTACACACAAATATCAACACACCCCCACAAAACAAAACAAAAAAAGCTCACCACCTTTCCAAACCAACCATGGCACCAACCACAAATCGTCTCACCGAACTCAAACAATTCGACGAATCAAAACTGGGCGTAAAAGGGTTACTAGATTCCGGCATAACCACCATCCCATCCTTCTTCCACCACCCCCCGGAAAATCTCCCCGTCCCAAAACCAAAAAACCGTCCAAATCTCTCCGTCCCCGTCATCGATCTCTCGAAACACAGGTCGGCTGTCGTAGAACATGTCCGGGAAGCGTCTTCCACGTTGGGTTTTTTTCAGATAGTTAACCATGGTGTTCCGGTTGAACTGATTGGTTCTGTGATTGATGGTATGAAGAGTTTTTTCGAGGAGTCGAATGAGTATAAGATGAAGTTTTATCATAGAGAAGCTGGGAAAGGAGCTGCTTATTCTACTAATTTCGATTTGTATCAGTCGAAAGCGGCGAGTTGGAGAGATAGTCTTCAGGTAATAAGTAACATCCAACTTTACTCGAAAGTTTATTGTGTTAAAACGCGTCTGTTACATGCAGTAGCGGAGATAAAGGGGACGGAAAGGTGGTCGACCCCCTATTAAGCGTAATTTATATAGAAAACTTTTAGCTTTAACCCAATTCTAACAAACAAGATAATACATAACAAGTAACAAGCCCCCTAATCAACATAAGTTTTAATAAATAGTCCCCCTAACTTTAAAATATTGGTATTAAGTGTAACTATAAGCGTTTGAAAATGTATCGGATTTGAAATATGTAGTATGTATCATATTTGAAACAGGTATGTTGTATGTATCTAATTTTCAAATTTAAAAGATGTCCATTGTTGTCGGGGACAAGTATCTGTAAGACAAAAAGGGGTGTTGGACCTCCCAAATTTTTGGCTAGTAGTACAAATTTTTTGTTATATTTTCAGAAGTAGCTTATATTTAGTGTCTTTTTTAAGTTTGGTCCCTCCTAAATTTTGACAACAAATCAAACACCCTTAGTTAAACCCACTAAAACACCCAAAAGAAGTGTTTCAATAATTTCGGCCCCCCAAATTAATTAGTGCAAGCTTCGTCCCTGGTTGTTGTATCCAATGAATTAAACATGTTCAAACCAGTGACATGACATGTCAAGTGACGACTTATATGCTACAGACTCATTTAAAGTTTGATATATACTTTAGATTCCGAAATAAATTGGATACATTTCCAAACACTTATCCTTTATATGTATGCGTGTCATCACTTTACAAGTTTTTTAAATATTACTTTTAAGTGAGATACATACAATAGATTTCAGATAAACGTTTTATAATTGTGAATTTGGTTTTTAGTCATATGATTATTTGATCCATTTTTCGTTGTTGTATGTTTGCTTTCAATTCAGAAATACTTATTGTATTCTCATAACAATTAAATTGCTTATTTGGAATTACTTGAGAAACTGTGTGTCTGCTTTAATAAGCATTTTGGAGTGCGTGGGTGGTATTTCTTCATTTTGGAGTTGTTTGGATTGTTCTTATCAACTTGAATAAGAAGTTTGAAAATATTATTGAGCTTATGAACTTATTTGGTTCATCTTATAACCTATTATGATTAATAAGTGGAAATAAGCTCATAAGCCCCAGAAATAAGCTTAGTCAAATAAGCTAATAAGCCTATTATATGTTGAAACAAACCGCTAAGTTTGAAATAATCCGGTGCCTACGTTTGCGTCATACTTACTGTACAGATAAAATAAGTTTGGATGGCTTACGCTTTAAATAACTATAATTTGCATCATAGCTGTAAATTATTGATGAATTAAAAAAAAAACTGTTCAGGTGCGTCTAGCACCAGCAGAACCAGCATGGGAGGCGGTGCCAGAGATGTGTAGGAAGCCCCTGGCGGATTGGGACAAGGCTGTGGTGGGGTTAGGAGAAGAACTAATGTCGATTTTATGTGAAGGATTGGGACTAAAGAATAACAAGTTAAAGGAGTTGTCCTGTTTGGAAGGGAGGGTATGTGCATCACATTACTACCCAAAATGTCCACAGCCCGAGCTCACAGTGGGTCTAACTTCCCACACCGACCCTGGGGTGTTGACAGTTTTGATCCAGAATGAGGTTGGCGGGCTGTTGCAGGTTAAGTGTGGTGAAGATTGGGCTGATGTTGAGGCGGTTCCCGGTGCCATTGTAATCAATATTGGTGATTTGCTTCAGGTACATCCTTTTAAATTATGGAAACTGTTAACGCAAATCTAGAATCATATATAAACATTACATACGTTGTTTTGCAGATGATGTCAAACGACGTATATAGAAGTGTGGAGCATAGAGTATTGGCAAACCCTGTTGAAGGTGCCCGTGTTTCTCTTGCTATTTTTCTCAATCCATGCAACCGAGAGAAACTCTATGGACCTTTCCCAGAGCTAATATCTCCTGAGAAACCTGCGGTTTACCAGGAATTTGTTTATGCAGATTACATGACAAGGTTTTTCACCAAGGAACTTGATGGAAAGACTTTAACAAATTTCTACAGAATCGATAACACCAAGGTCTGATGGGGTATGGACTTACGGTCATTTGTGTGTGAAATATAGCTGTATTGTTTGATTGTAAGTCGTTTAGAATTGAACACGGTGATGGTTATACAGTCGTTACTGAAAGATATTTGTTCTTACCTATGTGTTCCATTGCTGTTTCGCTGCAATAGCATTTATAAAAAAAGTTGCTGTAATTAGCAAAACTTAATGCAAAAGCCACGGTAAATATGCAAATAAGTATTTCAATATAGTTAAGGTAATTTCAGTTACTATAATCTTTAGAAACAACAGGAATAAAAGAAAAAACCGAAGTCTAAAGATACCAATACGAAAAAAGTTATACAAACTGGAAGTACCAAGTGTTATGCTTTGTTTAGGAACTGTATATTTCAGCATTTTTCAATAAGGTGATTTTTTTTATTTTTTATTTTTTACTTTTTTCATTTAGAGTAAAACATAGGTGTGATTGGCGATTTTAGTATCATCCATCATTTTGTGTGTTAGAAAAGTGCGAAATGCATACTCGTTGTGACGTTGTTTTAGCCAACTCGGTCCATCAAATCATTAATAGTATAAAAAGTACTAAATTGTATTTTACCTGTCAATGCTATTAAAAATTCCCACTTAACTTCAATCAAGTTACTAAAGTGCATTTTTCCATCTAAAAATACTATAACTCATGAGCCGGATATACAGGATGTTTGGGATTGCATAAAAATAAACTCATATAGCATTTAAATCTATGGGTTGGGTTCAAAGAAGACCTCTTAAAAATTTGAGACAGAAGGACAATCTCATCCATTCAAAAAAAAAAATCTAATGGCTAGGACGAAAACAAATATTTGAATTAGAGGGGTATTTTGGTCATTTTACAAAAACTTAAAATTAAAACAAAACCTCCAGGTCTCCTTCACGTCTCATTCATTCCTCCAAAGCTTCGACATCCATGGCGATATTGAGCTTCTGAAATCAATTCGTCGTTTCATTCAATTCACCTTCTAGATTCATATTTAACTGCTTCAATTCGTATACAACAAAACATCTGATTCGTCATGAATCCAGAATCAATGGATACATAATTCAATCAAAATAACGGCGATTGGTTATCTCAAAACTCCAGTTCGTCATCACAAACATCCGATTCATACGATAATGAAGCTTCAATTGCAGGTATTTACATTTTTGTAAGATGATTATGCCGTAAAAAGTAGGTAAACTATCATATATGATATTTGGTCAATTTTGATAGTTAAATCATATATGATTGTATTAACTATTATAAGTTGTTTCAATTTATTGAAAATTTTTACTAGATTATGTAGTAAAAAGTAGCTAACTATCATATATGATACTTGGTCAGTTATGATATGCCTATTATATACGATTTATTAAAATGTTATAAGTTATTTTGATTCTTGGTCAGTTTTGATATACTAGGTCAGTTTTGGTAACTATCATATATATGATATAGGTGTATCATATACTATGCAGTTATCTCGGTCAAATATCGAATATCGTTCAAGGACCTTGATACGATATATCGGTTATCGCGGTGAGATATCGGTGAGATATCGGTTTTTATATTATTTAGAAAATTATATATATATATATATGAAATCATAAAAAATTAAACATTTAACATAACATATAAGCATAATAGTCTCAAACAAAAGACAACATAAAAGTCTCCTAACATAACATAACATAGCAGAATGAAACTAAAATCATAAAAGCATAAAGTTGTCAAACTGTATTAGTTGCAGTCTAACGGTTCAGCATCCGAATCAAGATCGTCTAGAGCATTCACTTCTTCTTCCAAGCCATCACCAACACTAATCTCATCATCGTCATCTCTGTAACGCTCCCTTTTACTTCTTGTACCTGGTCCAATGTGTTCATTTCCTCCCATTGCTTCTCTCACATCAGACCAAAGAAGATCATCACCCGCATTCACAAAGTCTTGAAGGTCAGTCTCCGTTGGTATCGTCCACTCATCATTTTCCTCTACGTCTCTCAACAAGATAGGGTCTAAAGAATTGTTGCTTTTCATAGACTCGAATCGCCTTCGTAGCCTTGTGTTGTATTGGATGAATACAAGGTCATTGAGCTTTTGTTGCAAAAGACAATTCCTTTTCTTCGAGTGTAAATTGTCAAATGCACTCCAGTTGCGTTCACAAGGTGAAGCACTACAAGTTTGGCTAAGGACTCTAATTGCAAACCTTTGGAGCAAAGGTGTATCGATCCCATAAGAATGCCACCATATATGTGGTGCAAATTTTGTTCTAGTCCTTTTAGCGGAATCAGATCCAAATTGGCCCCGAGAGTCGATGTACATATTCAACTCTGCCCTCACAGAATCATTCTCATCAGGGTCGGGAACAAGACGGTCAATGGCAACATAAAGATCTGCCAAAATCTCCCTATTATCAGCAACCTTTGAATTTTCTCCATGAAAAATAGCCGGGTTAAGGTAACAACCAGCAGCATGTAAAGGATGATGCATTTGGTCGGTCCATCTTGTCTGAATCATAGACCAGACTCTACTCAATAGTCTCTCATTCTGCCCTCCTGTTAGATTTTTGCTTATTTGCTCTTTCGCTCTACTCATCGCGTCGTAAATATAACCCATGCACGGCTTCTCTTCCGTATCAACCAACCGAACCACATCGACCAAAGGAGCGAGTACTTGACAAGCTAGATAAACATTGTCCCAAAATTCTCCTTTTGCAACGATTCTCTCGACTCTCTTTCCTACTGCTTTCTTTGCAAAGTCGCTTTTGGTCCATTGTTCAGACACAAATAACACTTGTAGATGATGTCGATTCTCATACACACTCCTTAGAGTATAAAACTGAGTTGCAAACCGAGTCACACAAGACCTGTGCAATTCCTTACCCTTGGTCAACCTCCGCATCATATTTAAAATCCTTCCGTGGTTATAGATGTAAACCACGACTGCCCTTGCATCACTTAAAGCACTCTTTATTTTCGGTATCTTCTCCCCGATATCTCCTATCATCAGGTTCACACAATGTGCTGCACACGGTGTCCAAAACAACTTAGGATGTTGTTCTTGTAAGATCCCTCCAGCAGCTTTGAAGTTGGAGCCGTTATCAGTAATAAACTAAAAGAAAAGAAAGAAATCTAATTAAATAATATGGACAAAAGTTGAAACTAAAAGAAAAAACATGAAATTATCATAAACAACCAGTACCTGCAATATGTTGTCTTCTCCAACATCTTCAATCACTTCATTAATCATCGTCACAATCAACTCCTTATCCTTTACATGCTCCGATGCATCAATTGACTTTAAAAATATCGTGCCAGTAGGACAATTCACTAAAAAGTTTATCGTGCCAGTAGTGCTGAAAATGTTGATACTTTTGCGGAAATTATTTCTTCTTGGAGAAGGCTGAGAGAACTCGAACAAAAGGCAATCAAGTCTATCTGTTGCTCACTGGCAAGGAATTGTAAAGATCCTTGGAGATTTCTTGAACACGTTAAAAACAAATCATGTTAGTAGAATTATTTTGTTTTTTTTACGTTCTTTATTTGGTCATGTTAAAAACAAAAGTAATATCTTTCCTTTTTTGACCCGTTTTTCCTGTTCTTTCAGGTACCACCATTTTTGGTCCGAAAAATATTCACACAAATATTTTCGTTCATCAATGTTCAACTGTTTAATAGGTATGCTTCATCTGCTCAGACTGTATAATGTATGTCTTTTTGGATTTCCATATTCATGTTCGAATAATTCAAAATAATTGTGCTTTCTCCACTCATGGCTGCAGTCTTCTTTTGAGACGTGAATGCTGTTCATTCAGCAACGGTGAATATGTTAAAGCAGGACTTGCGGAATTAAAAGACTGGTGTTACAATGCAACTGATGAGGTATTTTGGAGTCGGACACTTTTCATAATGTTTAATACTTCTATTTATATTTGCTAAACAAAAAAAAAACTGCAGTATGCAGGTTCGGCATGGGATGAGCTTAAACATATACGCCAGGCTATCGGGTTCGGGTTTCTGGTAAATTATCATATTTTTCTCAAAGCACTTTTTATTTTGTTTTATGGAGAGAATTGTGATACATTTGAATTTAAATCTCTTCAGGTTATTCATCACAAGCCGAAGAAAACCCTGGAGGAAATAAGTCGTGGCCTCTGTCCCGTGAGTGATATATGCTAGATTAAAGCAATTTCTTTTACTTTACATCTTTCTCGTTTCTCAACAACCATTTTATTTTATGTTCAATAGGTTCTTAGTGTACAGCAACTCTATCGGATCAGTACAATGTACTGGGATTATAAATACGGAACGCATAGTGTATCCCCAGATGTAAGTTCATATAGATGTCATTACTTGGTCTTCTTTTTAGTCTGATTCTTGGCAACATAATGCATCTTTTGTGATCATATTCTATACACTTAACTATTTGAAAGAAATTAAAAACTAGGAAATAATTTACCCGAATTGATCTGTTACCCGAGTCGACCCGCCCAATTTTCCAACTCTAAATGAGACCGGTTATAGTATTTATGTACTTGTTGATATTGTCTATTATGTTATATCGAGCATAAGGGTGATGATGACCGAGGAAAACAATGCAATAAGCAATTCTTTCCTTTTGGATGATGATTCCAGGTTATTCCAGCTCTTCTCGACCCATTTGACCCATATCGATTTTAGCTGTTATTTTATTAATATATTTCATCCGTTTTACTTGTTAGATAATGCATTTCATGGTTTTACTTATGCAACATCCCATTTTCGGTTGATGATATATCAAAGTCAATGGAACAAATAGAAATCTCACATGTTGAGCCTCCACCTTTAATCCGTGACAACTCTGGATTTAGCTTTTTGTTACCACGGGCCGACTAACCAACACTATTTACATATTCGAGGATTCTTCGACTCAATCAATGGACTCTAAGTGCTGGTTAATCCCATAATTAATCAAATTCCATGTGCAAAAGAATGTATGTTGTGAAATCGACCTAACAAAGAAAGCATTGCATTCGTGCAAATACCATCGAATTAGTATGTTCTCTATTGTTGTTTTGAGCTCACTACTCATATTAGTATGTTGTACATCTAGCCAATTAACGTTCTTGTAAAGACTATAGTATAAAATTTTCAAATTTCGCATTTCACCATTGAATCAGGTGACAGATTTCGGGTCTTTTCTCTCTTACTTCATATATGATATGCTTATAATAGCATAACCATATCATAAATGATATACCTATTACTTGAAATAGGTATATCATATATGATATGTTTATGATATCTATATGAGATATACTAAGAATATCATATAGATATGTTTATGATATCATACGCATATCATATATGATATACATATTACTTGAAATAGGTATATCATATATGATATGTTTATGATATCTATATGAGATATCATAAGAATATCATATATGCTATACCTATTACTTGAAATAAGTATATCATATATGATATGCTTATAATATCATAAGCATATCATATATGATATACATATCACTTTGAAATAGGTATATCATATATGATATGTTTATGATATCAACATATCATATATGATATACCTATTTCAAAGTAATATGTATAAATCATAAATGATATGCTTATGATATCTGATACATATCATATATGATATAACTATTACTTGAATTAGGTATATCATATATGATATGTAACAAATATCATAAGCATATCATATATGATATACCTATTACGTGAAATAGGTATATCATATATGATATGTCTATCATATATTTAAGCCATATCATATATGATAGGTACATTTAGGGTTTAGGGTTTAAAAAAGTTTACCATAAATTGCACAAGCGACATCATATATGATATGCCTATCATATATCTAAGGCATATCATATATGATAGGTACATTTAGGTATATCATATATGATAGGTACATTTAGGTATATCATATATGATATGCTTACGATATTATAAGCATATCATATATGATATACTTATTTCAAGTAATAGGTATATCATATATGATATTCTTATGATATCATAAGCATATCATATACCGTAATGAGATGAAGGCAAGTGAAGTTTGTAAGCGGTTCGCAGTATGATATTGTACCGAACATATTCAAAACATGTACCGTTACGATATTGAATCGGCCTTTATGGTATGGTACTCGGTACTAATATTTTCAAATTTCCGGAAGCGGGACGAGATGGTATCAAACCGTTGCACACCTCTAGTTATCTTCGTTAATAGGCCAAAACATGTTCAAGAATACTAAATAAAAACCATATACATTTTTATAAATTCAAATGCTACATTTTGAGAATTATAGTACTAACAACTAAATAGAATTGAATATCAAAAAATTGTTACACGAAATACATATAAACCTACACTATCAACAAATCTATGTTATATAACCAACCACAAATACAATCCATAACTTGTAATTTGTTCTAAACAAGATTCCCATCATTATCGCCTATAAACGAACCTACTTGATGAATGATTATTGTAATTTTGTTGGTAATCTCTGTATCCTCCTCCCGATTATCATAATATTCTTGTTGTTATCAGATTCAGTTGGGATGACCTCGCTGGATAACAAAGTAGATTCTAGAAGACGCCATCCTTCGGGTTCCTTCTGAAACTTGTTTGATTGAATGTATACTTCTAAATTCCGCACAACAAGGGTTACTTTCGGTTAATGTTCTCTTTCCTTCAAAGCTTTAAGGAAGATATGCGATATGATGTTTAGTACAGGTCAGATTGACAAACAAACTTTTGTTATGCATTTTGTCAATAGATATTTAACGACTTTAATGTGCTAAATAAGATTAGAAAATTATATTATTGCAATAATGATATAAGTTTTAATAAAAAAAATTTAGAGGCTGTAGCATTAAAAATACATTTTGTGTCACTTTCAGTCCGTTTAACTCGATTGACCCATTTGACCCGTTCCCTTTTTAGGATTTAAATTGTTTAACCCATTAGAAATAGAGCATAACCCAACTATACCCAATTAACCAGTTTCCGTTTTTATTCGGAAATATTAGATTATTATGGTAATAATCTACCTTTTGTAATCATATATGACAAGGTAACTATTTATAAAAAGAAATGGTCAAATAGGGCTTCGAGTTAGCCAGACCCGTACAACAAATCATCCATTTGACCATAAATTGTTTCGACCCGTTACCCAATCCGCCCATTTGTCATCTATACTGAAAATATCACCACGCATTAAATTCAGCGGAATTTCCTAATATTTTAATTGGCGATTTTGTTTCCATTTGTTTCTTTGCAAAATAAAGGTTGTGCATATAGCCCGTTATATGAAACTTTTTTGTTTTCTAATCGTGATGACGACTTACTGTACAAACAGAAGCCAAACTCCCTTTGCTCATGTAGACATATATAAGCATATGTTGTCCTTTTTCTGCACAATATCCTACCAAATTTACAAGGTTCCTATGATGTAACCTTCCCAATAATATAACCTGCAAACGTATAATTGACCATATTCATGTTACTTGTTCTATATTCATTTTATTTGGTCGCGATGGATAAATCATTAGTACCTCCGTTTGGAACTCTTTCTCGCCTTGTTTAGAATCAGTTGCTAGCAGTGGCGTAGGTAGTGTTGGGCCAGGTAGGGCCCAAGACCTACCTAAAATTTTCAAAATAGTTAGAAGGAATATATATATTTGGTTTAGGACACACCTAAAATTTATAATAGGACCTGCCCTTTTATTTTTATAACAACCAAGTTATTATTAAGCCTACTATAAGCCCAAAATTCATGTGGCCCAAATTAAGAAAAAATAAAAATAAAGGGAATATGGGAGATTAGGGTAAACAGTTGGCTCAAGCTTAATTTGGAGAATAAAACAAAAAAAGGGAAGAATTGAAGAAATCAAAGCATAAAAGTCAAGGTTTGTTTCAATTTTAAAACATCTAACTGTTTCTTTTATGTCATTATGTTAGTATCTGTTAAATGTTTTAGGTAATGAGGTTTGTTATTTGAGTAATTTGCTAATGATTGTATTATTTTTTTATAATGTTATAGAATGTTAAAGTATTATCAAAAGAAAGGAGAATCTAGTTCATCTAAAGATAATTATGATACTTCAAATGATTCAAATGGGAAACAAAAGTTTATGAAAGTGGATTTGAATTCATTACCTAGTGATCCGGGAAGACGGCCAAGTATAAATGATTACCATGTAAATCAACGAGATGAAATTAGAAGAGCTTATTTGTTAGAAAGGCCTTTTCAACCTATAAACCATAAATACCCGGCTACACCTTTTGGACTTAAACAAAAACTCCGTAGATTCAATGATACTTGGTTTAATGATCGCAAATATTGGCTAGAATATAGTATAAAAGATGATGCAGTATATTGTTTATGTTGTTATCTATTCAAAAATGAGTTACCAAACCAAGGTGGAGCGGATAGTTTTGTAAGAGGGGGATTTAGAGGTTGGAATAGGTGTAAAGTAGGCCTTGACGAACATGAACATGGAAATCCACACAAGATAGCGGTTCAAAAGTGTCAAAATTTGATGAATCCAAAACAATCAATAATACATGTTTATGAGAAACTAACTACTTTGGAGAAAAAAAATTATCGTATTCGTATAGATGCATCCATTAGTTGTGTGAGATTCTTATTGCATCAAGGATTACCTTTTCGTGGTCATAATGAAAAGAAAGACTCGCATAATAGGGGTAACTTTCTTGAACTTCTTCATTGGTTAGCCGGTCAATGTGCTATAATAAGAGATGTTGTTTTGGGTAATGCTCCACTAAATTGTCAAATGAAATCTCCAGATATCCAAAAAGACATTGTACGTGTATGTGCACGAGCAACAATCGAGGTTATTAGGAAAGAAATTGGTGATGGGTTTTTTTCGGTTTTAATTGATGAATCACGTGATGTATCTTGTAAGGAGCAAATGGCAATGGTTGTGCGATATGTGAATGTTGAGGGTGCTATTGTTGAAAGGTTTATTGGTATTAAACATGTTAATAGCACAACGGCTTTGTCACTAAAGGCATACATGGATACGATTATGACGGATTGTAAATTGAGTCATACTAGGATCCGAGGACAAGGATATGACGGAGCTAGTAATATGAGTGGTGAATTTAATGGCTTAAAGACTTTGATTATGAAAGAAACAAAATCTGCATATTTCGTTCATTGTTTTGCTCACCAGTTACAGTTACCACTCGTGGCTGTTGCAAAGAAACATCTTAAAGTCAGTGATTTCTTTTTTAGTGTTACTCAATTGTTAAACCACATTGGAAATTCTTTTAAGCAACGTGACAAATTGAGAGAGACACATGCAATTAAAGTTGTGGAAGCATTGGTAAAAGGTAATTAATTATTTTAAAGCATACTTTATATTATTTTATGCTATAAAAAAACATACTTATATTGTTTATGTTATTTTTTAGGTGATATTGAAAGTGGTACGGGACAAAATCAAGAAGTTGGGATCAAACGACCTTGTGATACTCGATGGGGTTCTCATTTTGCATCTATATTAAATATCCAAACGATATACTCTTCGATTATTACGGTACTTGAAGGCATTGGCTATGACGATTCTAGTAAGGAATATGAACGTAAAGCCGAGGCACTTCGCATTTGTCGGGATATAAGATTGTTTGATTTTGTTTTTTGTCTACACTTGATGGTTGATATCTTGGGTGTTACGGAGACTTTGAATAAAACATTACAAAAGAAAGATCAAGATATAATAAATGCAATGAATCAAGTGAGAGCTTCTAAGGAAAGACTACAACAAATGAGGAATGACGGTTGGGGGCAACTTTTAGAAGATGTTACTTCGTTTTGTGTCAAACATGATCTTGACATTCTTGATATGGAAGGCGAATTCTATGATGGAATAAGTCGTCGGAGAGGCTCATGGGTTAGTATCTTATCATAATAGTTAATTTAGTAATTTATTTAATTGATTGTAAATATGAAGTATTCATTTTATTTATATATTTCAGGTTAGTAACTTACACCATTACCAATATGATGTATTCAATTCGGTCATTGATATGCAACTTCAAGAGCTTAATCATCGTTTCAATGAAGTAAACATGAGTTTACTTTTATGTATGGCTTGTTTGTGTCCAAGTGACTCTTTTAAAGCATTTGATGTAGCTCAACTAAAGAAAATGGCTACATTTTATCCGGATGAGTTCTCAACTGATTATGATCTTCGTGCACTTGAAGTTGACCTTAAAAACTATATTGTTGATATGCGCGGTGATAAAAGATTTATTGGTTTAAAGGGAATTGTAGAACTTTCGAAGATGATGGTCAAAGAGAAAAAACATGAATTGTTTCCGAAGGTATATCTTCTTTTAAAATTAGCATTGGTTTTACCCGTTGCAACATCATCCGTGGAACGTGCATTTTCAGCAATGAAATTGATAAAGACCGATTTACGCAACAAGATGGGTGACGAATTTATGCATGATTGTTTACTATCGTATATCGAAAAAGATATTTTAGACGATATTAGTAATGATACACTTTTTATGCTTTTTCAAGGTATGAAAACCCGTCGGATAAAAAATGTAACTTAATAACTATTGTTCCTTGTAATGGATTTCTATTTTATGAAACATTATTTGTATTATTTGGCGACCCGACCCGTTTAACTGATAACATATTAATTTCAAGTTTTTTTTTTTTTTTTTTTTTACGACATCGTTTTGAAGGAACTACCCTTAATCAGTTCCTGGCTTCGCCACTGGTTGCTAGAACTTTAACAGCAACTGTTTCACCAGATGACCATCTGAGCTTTATAAACTGGACCAAATGCCCCTTGGCCTATGACCGAGGTGAAATTGACCGTTGCTTTCTGCAAATCTCTGCGTGACGTGATCAATAAATAAAGTTTAACGTTAGAAAAACAACCGTGAAAAAGAAACATCAAGAATACTATAATTAATCATACTTGTAAGAATACTCTAGAATTCCAGAAGCAACAACGACATGACCTTTTCTTAAAATTAATCAAACATTGAACGAGATTGTAGCAGATTGAGAGATTAGGGTTTTGAAATTGAGTGTGTTTGTTGAAGATTGAGAGATTAGGATTATGAAATTGAACGAGAGAAGAGACGGAATGAGACAACACGGGAGGAGGGGAAAAAAAAATATGTAAAATGACCAAAATACCCCTCCGGGTTTATTTTCATTAATTTTAAGTGATGAAATCTGGACCATTGATCATCTTGATCTAATGGTCCAAAATAGGTTTTTTTGTCTTAATTCATTATGTGGTCTTAAATGATCTTTTCTCTTAAATCTATATCTATATTTATCTGTATATTAAATAAAGAAAGGTTTTAATTACCACTTGTCATCATCACATTCATCCTTATCAATATTTTTACGCCCTTTTTTTTTACACTTAACTCCTTTAAAAATTAGTAAATGTAAATTTTTTCTAATTTTTATTTTTAATATTTTCATCGTTTATATTTTTCATAATTATTATTGGGATCTATGTTTATTGAGTAATAGATTTTTTTTTTTTTTTTTTTATCATTTTTATCGTTTAGACTTCTTATAATTATTATGGAATCTATGTTCATCGTTTATAGTTTTTATAATTATTATCGGATCTTAAAAACAAAAATATCACAAATTTTTTAAAAATAACTTATAACATAGATAACCAAATCCCAACCACTCCCAATACTTCATTTTACACCTATCCACTTCAATAACTCACCGCCGTCGTCATTCCGGCGCCGGAACCACCGTCCCATATCAAGCATGTCATCAATCACCTCCGACCGTCTCGAAGAAGTCAAACAATTCGACGAATCAAAACTCGGAGTAAAAGGACTCCTAGATTCCGGCATAACCACCATCCCCACCTTCTTCCACCACCCACCGGAAAATCTCCCCGTCCCAAAACCGAAAAACCATCCAAAAGTGTCCGTTCCGGTCATCGACCTCTCTAAAAACCGATCAACTTTTGTGGAACAGATTAAGGAAGCTTCTTCAACGTTGGGTTTTTTCCAGATTGTTAATCATGGAGTTCCGGTTGAATTGATTGATTCTGTGCTTAATTCGGTTAACAAGTTTTTCGAGGAATCGAGTGAGTATAAAATGCAGTTTTATCATAGAGAGAGAGGGAAAGGAGCTTCTTATTCTACTAATTTTGACTTGTATCAGTCGAAAGCTGCTAGTTGGAGAGACACACTTCAGGTCTTTCCGTTATCTAACTTTTAAATATCGTTATTCTATGTATCTCGAGTTACGTGACATAGTTAGATTTGAAAGTTAGATACCTATGGCATATTTATTTTAGAGAAAATCACGAAATTGATCATGTGGAACATAAAAATTTCGAAAATAATCATCAAATTCGCGACAATTTTGTCTTTTATCTTTAGCGCGAGAACGAGATTTTTTAGAATGGGTGATGTATATTAAACCACGTCATTGCGCGATAACGGGATTGCCATGTCGCAAGAACGGGTATTAATAGGCGCGGAGACGTGGCTTAATATACACCACTTATTTCAAAATATCCCGTTCTCGCGCTAAAGATAAAAGACAAAATTGTCGCGAGAAAATTGTCGCGAATTTGATGATTATTTTCGAAATTTTAATGTAACAGATGATTAATTTCGTGATTTTCTCTTTATTTAAAGTGGATGCATACTATAGATTTCCAAGTTAAGTTTAATAAGTATGTAGATACATATAGGTTGTCACGTCGTATCTTTACGAGGTTTTTATTGGTCAGATATATAGATAAGTAATATTTGAAAGTTAGATATACACAATGGACATGTTTTAAGTTAGGATACATAGATTACGGAGTAATGTGGATAGATGGGAGGTGACGGTGCACATGACAACTTATGTGGACACCACGTAGATACGGATGCATACAATATACTCTGTAATATTTAAGAGTAGGATACATTTTAAGTTGGATTTATATAATAGATTTTGAAGTGAATTTAAATTTCAGTTTTTTTGTAAAAAGAATGATTTATGTATCAAAATAGGAGGTACCAGGAGTTGTCAAAGTGGCAATTTGAAATTGGATAAAACTCACAACAAAGGTGGTAAGTACCAAGTTCGAATCCTGTTGGGGACATTTACCGGCTCAAAGAGTCATTATCGAAAAATGTATCAAAATAGGTGAATAATGAATAATGAATACGATGAGTTGAATAGTGAATGATACAATGGAAGCAATAGGTATTTATGGTTACAATTTATTGATGATATTCATTTTGATTCATCTCACTAATACCCGAAAAAAACATTTTAGTGTTAAATGTTGAAAACGCCACCATAGTGACAAGTTGCTTGGGAAATTGGTTATTGCGTTAAAAACCGCGTTGTACTTGTTTATGTACTTATTTTAGAGTAAATGAACCGCTTATTGTGTTTTGCTCATTAGATTGGATAAATACAATTTTAAGTAATCTCAACATTTACAACGGGATGTTTATGTGCAGGTTCTGCTGGCACCCATGACACCAGCGTGGGAGGCGGTGCCGGAGATGTGTAGAGCGCCACTGGCGGATTGGGACAAAGCCGTGGCGGGTTTAGGAGAAGAACTAATGTCGATTTTATGTGAAGGTTTAGGAGTAAAGAATGATAAGCTAAAGGAGTTGACGTGTTTTGAAGGGAGGGCATGTGCAGCACATTACTACCCAAAATGTCCACAACCCGAGCTCACGGTTGGGCTAACGTCCCACACTGACCCTGGTGTTTTGACGATTCTGGTCCAAAATGAGGTTGGCGGGTTGTTGCAGGTTAAGTGCGGTGAAGATTGGGCTGATGTTGAAGCGGTTCCTGGTGCCATTGTTATCAACATTGGTGACCTGCTTCAGGTACTACTTTTATATAATCATGAATGAGTTGTTGATACACGCCATCTTTTATCTCTAATAAAACGAGGAAATTTGAAAAACAATAGCTAAATATTATACAGATCATCAAACGGGTCAAAATTCGCCAAAGTTTATTTGTTATACATTCAAAACCTTAATCGTTTTATTAAAAAAGTTGTATTATAATTGAATAATATAATCTTAGAGTAAATTACCGAGTGTCAAGAATCTTGTCCCTCGTGTTATTCTTTTACGGGTTGGTCCCTAATTTTCAGTATTTCATCACGGATTTGGTTCCTCGTTCAGATAAGTATGGACCAATCCGTATCAAAATTACATAAGGGTTTAGATCCGTAATACCCGATAAACCACAAAGACCATTTATGTAATCTACTCTTTACGAGTCCCATAAAGCAAGCCATTAAGTCATGATCAGTTAACTGCAATCTATAATCTATAATTAAATATAATCATCACATAAGTTATTTTACAGATGATGTCGAACGATGTATATAAAAGTGTGGAGCATCGAGTATTGGCAAACCCTGTTGAAGGTGCACGTGTTTCTGTTGCTGTTTTTCTCAATCCAAGCAACCGAGAGAAATTATATGGACCGTTCCCAGAGCTAATATCTGCTGAGAATCCAGCAGTTTACAAGGAATTTGTTTATGTAGATTACATGACAAGGTTCTTTAAAAAAGAGCTTGATGGGAAGACGCTAACTAATTTCTACAGAATCGATAACACTCAGGGATGATGTGGTACCTGATTATTTGTGTTTGAAATGTTAACTGTATTGGTTATAAAACACAGTGGCAGCGATTCAATCTTCACGAAAACTTTGTTCTTACCTATGGGTTCCATTTATTGCTATAGCAAATATGATTAAGGTACTGTAAATATGTGAAGACTTCATCATAAGGAGATTGACGGAAAAGCGAAAGTAGATTTCTACAGAATCAAGTATTGTTTATATTTAGAATATATGATCTGTCATAAAACACAGTGATATAATCTTTATGTGTCATCGATTGTCGTAAAGGATTTGAGTCGACGAGCTTGAACTATTTAACGCTTTTGGCCGTTTATGATCACATTTTATGCATACCGTGTTTCTTTTGAAGTTTATGTAGTTGCACCTGCAAAACGTGGGACTTCAAATGTGAATACAAAGTTTAAATCTTGTGTTGTTGGCAAAATGTGGAAGGAAATAACTCACGAGTCGCAAACCCATTCCCCATAGTTGAGTTCCCGCTTTGGTGGGTTCGTAAGGCATTGCAAACATCTTGTATTCTTGGCAAAGTTTAGATAGTTGCATCTGTTAAGATTGCAAAAGTTAACTTTGTAAACGACAACATTAATACAAGAGGCATACGCTTCTTATTTACATGTATGTAAATTAACGTCAAATGTTCTCGAGTATACCTTATACAGAGCCAATCTCCCTTCTTTAACTGAACATGATCTCGATTATTCCGTACTCCTTGAAGTCTTTCACAAAAAAAGCATTTGTCAAATTTCATAAAAAAAACGTTAAATATGAAATGCAACAACGATCAATTTTTGAATTACTTGGTACAATTCCAATCGTCTTGGGTGGTCGGAATAGTCAATAGGTGTTCTTGATTTTTACTTTGACTTCTATGAACAGGCGCATCGATATTAAGTTTATTCTTGGTAAATTTCACCATATTTTTAATTAAACTTCTTATAGCTTCCTCGACCCTTTTGCTTATAAACGGTTCATTATCTTCCGAGCTAGCGATATGATTGAGACCATAAGTGAGTACAAGACGCATGACATCAACAGTGTGGCCGCCTTCATTTTCACGAGCCTTAACATATGCCCTCTCGCAGTTTCCCCTCAAAATACAGGAGCTACAAACCTGTTAATTCATTCATTATTCATACACAAAATTGAGCTAGACTTTTTCATCATCGTTTTAAAAAAACTCTTACATACATTTCCTTCGTCTATGCCAATGTAGGCCCTCAGACGTTTCCCCGAGTTCACAACTTTCCTGTCTATGCTGGGACAGCCAGATCCTGCAACCGTTTGTATATCTCTACTCGTAAAGTAGCTGAACATAAAGCAACAATAAGTAAATTTTCAGCGTAAAATTTTATCAAACAGTTGGTGTGCATAACGACCCATAAGGCTATAACACCTTCGTATACCTCATAAGATCAGTGCGATCACGGGCAAAGTTAAGACAAGCGGTCCGAATTTGATTACAACACTTCCCATCAACCATCCCTCCATTTTGAAACGGATTTCCAACGTTATCAAAGTAGCCATTTGTAATCAACTTCTCCATCAACCCAGCCCATTCGGGCCACGGATGCGAAATATGTATACTCGACAACCCGGTTTCTATAGGTTCGACGGTTTTCGGTGCATTTTGTGGTGGATTGTTAACTTGGTTAGATGGTTTAATGTCTTTCAACTCGTCTAATACGAAATCTATTGCTGGATTTGAGATTAGGGGTTTGTTGAATGTGTGAATATGAGAAATTAATATCACTAAATTACTGTTTTTGGGTGATAATTTCAGTGTTTGATAAAGATGTTTTATCATTTTGTATGATGATTTTGGCGGAAAAATTTGGTTATCTTAGGGGGTTGGGGCGTTTGTTCGGTGCTTATATAAACGGGTTATTGCTTATTGTCATTTCAGCTTATGTTTCATAAGTTTGGATTTTCCGGTTTATATAACCGCTTATGAGCTTATTACTATATATCTATTATTACTTATAATCTAGAGTCGTCGACTTTATTACGTGTGAGATATTCCAAATAGTGGAATGGTATGCATTTGAAATTCCTGACTCTTTGGTTGCCCTGTGTTTTAATTACCATAATGTGAGGTATAATGATATTTAAACTGTTCAGTTACCCTAAGTTAATAACACATTTGAAACTCCTGACTCTTTGGTTGTCATGTGTTTTAATTACCATAATATGAGGTATAATGATATTTAAACTGTTCAGTTACCCTAAGTTAATAACACATTTGAAACGACTCTTTGGTTGCTTTGTGTTTTAATTACCATAATGTGAGGAATAATGATATTTAAACTGTTCAGTTACCCTAAGTTAATAACACAGACGTTTTTAGGTACTCCAAAAGTTGGTGGTATTAATGGCATACTATTTATTGAGGTATAATGATATTTAGACTATTGAGTTACCCTAAGTTATTAACACAAACGTTTTTAGGTACTCCAAAGGTTGGTGGTTTTGTGTTTTTCTATATAAGTTAGTTCGTCAGAAAAGTTACTTTTGCATCAACAAGCCCCATAACTACGAACAATTATGTCTCTTTCGAAAAACATGTCTCACTCCAAGATTGGCGCCCTTGACCCAACTAGAGAAGATTGAGTTGTTCATGTACGACTCTGTAGAATGTGGGAGGCAATAAATACAAAACTCGGTGATGTCTTACTTGGGTTAGAGATGGTTATGGCTGATGATGAGGTAATTTCTAATTTGTTTGAAAATTTTAAAAGCCGGAAAAAGGGTACGCCACGAAAACAGTTAATATACAATAATTTCTATCATCAACGATGGAAACTGTGGGGGGTTAAATTAGTTTCTTACATGTTTTTTTTTTCTTCCAAAAAGGGCGGTTCGATACAAGGTTTCATCACTAGAAATCATATACGAAAGTTTAAGGCTCTTCTCGAAGAGGGCCAGGTATATCAAATCTCGAGGTTCAGAGTGATTGAAGGTCAAATGGGATATAAAGCTGTCCCGGATCAATACCGCATCCGTTTCAACATTGCAACATCGGTTCGTAAACTTGAAGGTGGTCATGAGGAGTTTCCATTGAATGTGTTTAGTTTCATACCAACGGAAGTTCACCTACAGAGAATCAACAACAATTCCCTCCTCACTGGTGCCGGTTTTTCTTTTCTCTAACGTTGTGTTTTCGAGATAATTTTTAAAAGAAAAGAAAAGAATGGAAGAGAAAGGAATAGAAGAGAAATTTTCCTTCCAAATCATCCCAAATATGGGAGGAAAGTTTTTAAAACAAAATGTATTAAATTTTCCCTTCATTTCCCTTCCTTTCTTTTACTTTCTTTCTTTAAAGAAAACTCAAGAATACAACTTATTTTAGAATCTTTTGTCTTCCTTTCCTTTCTTCTCTTAAAAAAAACTCGAGAACATAGCGTAAATGTTTATGTTTTCTTTCCTATATCCAGTTTTTTGTTTTTTGTGGAACATAAATGAAACACGCGAAATGAATCCGATTCTTCAATTGGATCAAAGGTGTTGTAGAAATTATTCGAAACCATTCGATTTAATTGAACATTTCTATTGTAATTTGTAAAGAATCTATATATTGTATTTAATTTGGTGTTTGGGGATTTTTGGAAGCTGAGTTTTATACATTCGAGGGAAACAGAAAGTAGCAGGAAATAGGCACAAACCATGTGTTTTAATTTTAGAAAGTAGAAGGTCGGTGGCGGTTAAAGACACAAAACTCCCGATTCTGATCATTGTATGTAACAAATCTCTTTACAAAATTGTCACCCCGCAACGCGCGGGAATACTTCTAGTTATGACATAATAAACAGTAATAAGCCCATAAATGGTTACATAAACCGAAAAATCCGAGCTTATGAAACATAAGCAAAAAATTCAATAAGCCATAAGCTTCTTATATTAACTAAAACAAACACCCCGTTATTATAAGGTGTCCAAAAAAGAAGTTTTAAGTCTTTTAAGAGATGCATCCGTTGACGTGTTTGTTACTAGATTTGACCCTATAATCTTTAGATTCTTTTAAAAATTGTTTGATCAAATCATGTTGGTTATAATAAATTTTAATTATTATATTATATATACTAGTTTAAATCCCGTCCAATGAACGGATAGAGGTAGTGTAAGCCTGTAAGGAATCACGCCGACAAACAACTAATCTATGCTTGTAGAATATGCTTAACGATTATTTTATCGATAATCTTGATACATCAAAGTTACGTGTGTAAGGTGCAAGGCATGTATTTTGATTTGTAAAGCTTAGTACTTTTGTTGATCATTTTCAATGTACACCAACACATTCATTTTTATTTAACTGAAAATGAGTTATATAATAACCCGACGATCACGATGAAAAACATAGGTATTTTTAAAACACGAAGAGAGATTAATCTTTATTAGGTTCTATTAGTCTCTAAAAGTGTGTTTAGGAAAAGTAGATACTAATATGTTTTCTTTTTATTACTAACAGCCGACTCCGCCGTCAACTGTGTCGATTACTCCATTTTACATCAAATCACATTTTAAAAATCTTTCGATTCTCAGATCAATGTTTTTACAAGCACATTTTATCAATCTCACTTAGAGTTATATATATTCAAAAGAAACTAATATAATATCAATATATATATTTCCAATTTGTGTTTTTCATCTTGTGGAGTTATGGCATAAAAACAACAAAATGTCACAAACAAAGCATTCGAAATTAAGGACATTAAAGATTCCATTAGGCTACTAGCATTAAAAATAAGCATCTTTGATAATAGACCGACATCAAAAAAACCAATAATAAGCATCTTTTTATTTATTTATGAAGAAAAAAAAGACTCATTAAATTTAAAACACAATAAGTTTTTAAATTCTTTTGAAAAAAAAACTAAAAAATACTGAAAAGTCTAATTACTATCTTTATGGTCCGAATGACCGATATATTATATATAATTTATATACCACACAACGAATGAGAAACTATCTAAATTATTATCACAATGTAATTTTTTCGTATTACATATTTTTTTCTCGCCACAGTATCGTGCATGTATTTTACTAGTATATAAAAATAAGTCTTAAATGTCATATAAAAAAATAAATTTTATTAAATTATTTACCTTTTTATATAGAGACTGTTTGCAATTAACTCAATATGATAACATGATGATATGTGAAGTACATAAAGTATTTAGCTTTTTTATTTAAGCAGTTATAGAAATCACCGAGTATCTTGTGTCGTGTATACAAATTTCGAGAAAAACATGTTAGATGTGACGAAAATGACTTTTAAGTTTTTTGAAAGAGACAAAAGTTTATTTATTGAGTTTCAGGCCTATGATATGTTAAAATGGTTATAGCTACAAAAGTTTTAAGTGTAATTTTGGTTATTTGACTAGTTTTTAGTCGAAACATATATATATATATATATATAGAGGTTGGTTCTTGTAAAACAAACCTTAAGGTAAAATAAGTAAAAAAAAATTAAAAAATAATTTATAACGTTAGATATTTTGGATTATCGTTAATTTCAACCATATCTCAAACTTTAAAAAATGAAGTTTTGTTGTACATCATAAAATGGGTAGTTTTACCGTTGTGCATCAAATTTGAATATTTACTACACGAAAATAAAGAATTTGATGCACAGTCCCTAAACGACATATATTTTGATGCATATCAAAACTTGCTTTTTTAAAATTTGTTATAATTGAATAAATAAACATAATACAAAATTACAAATATAATAAATTATTTTTTCATATTTTTTTACTTATTTTACTTTAAGTTTTGGTTTATAAGAACCTCTCCCTATATATATATATATATATATATATATATATATATATATATATATATATATATTAGCTACATCATAATGTAACCAACCCCTGCATTTTGGGGATAAAAATACTTCGACTTAAATTCTTCTAAACTTAATTATTTAATACTTTCCTTTTATTACAAAAAAACAATGCAAAATTACATTGATAATGTAGCTATGTTAGCTACATGCTAATATAGCCAAGTTATGTCCATATATATATATATATATGGATGGTTAATAGAAAAAGTTTTTAAAATAAAAATGATAGGAAGGATTGTGGGAGTGAAATTTGACAATTTTGAAATTTCTTTTTTTAATAAAAAAATAATATTTTTAATAAAAAAAATAATTTAAAAAAAAAAATCGAAATTTTATTTTTTTCGTGGAAATTTTTTTTTTGCTCCAAGAAAGTTATGCACGAAAATATTTTCAAAACTGATGTACGAAAAATCTTTTTTAAACGAACTTATTCACAAAAATCACTTTATTTGTAAAATAATGCACCAAAATTGTCATTTCTTTATAAAATGATGCACGAAAAATCACTTTTTTAGTTGGTGCATCAATTTTTCGTTACATAAGTTTAAAACTTATGCACGAAAATGATAACGTCATCGGAAAAAATTTCAAAATTTATTGTTTTCCCCCAAAATTCTTTTTTTTTATTAAAATAATAATAATAATAAATTTTTTTTAAAATGTTACCTAAGAATGGCGCACGTTACTCTCACATTTCTTCCTATCATTCCTATTTTCAAACCTTTTTTATAATATTTAAATCTATATATATATATATATATATATATATATATATATATATATATATATATATATATATATATACATAAATAAATAAATAAAAATGGGTTCAAATAAGAATCAGTAAATAATTAGAAATATATGAACCACTTTTTAGTCAATCACTTAAAACCTATTTTAACTTAAAAATTAACTTTAAAGTAACATATTTAGAGTATAACTACGTTTTAAGAAAAACTAATAAACCATTAGAATAAACATTTATTTATCTTTCCAACGAGCACCTACTTGATATACTTTTGACGATTTTTTTTTTTTTTTTTTTTGTGTGGGTTTCAGTATATATACACCGGTGTATATACTAAATATACACCAGTGTATATACTAATTCATCAAAAACTCTTTCGAACCTTATATTCATAAATGAATAAATATGTATACACAACTGAATATACTTCTATTCACCGGTGTATTAACTAGTTCGTGACCTACATTTTAACCATATATTCACCACTTAATACATATGTATACACAGGTGTATACGGTGATATTCATCAGTATATACACAGTTTTTGAAAAATTCAAAATTTGTAGTATATTACCAGTGTATAGATAAAAAAAAGTCGTCAAAATTAAAAAAAATTATATTTTTCCAAAAGAGAATTAAATATCCGTTCCAGCGGTATGATTTTTATTTTTTAAAAGTTTATAATTTAAAAGATAATTAATTTTAAAAATGAAGTGAGTTTTGTTAAATGATGGTTATATATATATATATATATATATATATATATATTTGTTTCAAATGAGAACCACTTAAATATTTAGGAACCATATGAACCACCTTTTAATCACTCATTTAACAAACTCACTTCATTTTCAAAAGTAAATATCTTTATTATAAAATTTCACGAAATAAAAAATATATCGTTAGAACGAGTATTTAATTCCTTTTAAGAAAAATATAAACCTTTTAATTTTTGTCAACTTTTTATTTTATTTTATATATTGGTGTATATACTACAAATTATAAATTTTTCAAAAACTGCATGTATTCACTAATAAATACCACCATATACACATGTGTATACGTATGTATTCAGTGGTGAATATATGATTATAATGTACGTCACGAAGTAGTTCATACATCGGTGAATAACAGTGTATTCATCACTTGTGTATACATTTGTATTCATCTATGAATATATGGTTCGAATGTGTTTTTAGCGAATTGGTATATATACTAGTGTATATAATTAAAACCACAAAAAAAAAAAAAATCGTCGAAAGTATATATGAAGTGGGTGCTCGTTGAAAAATAAGTAAAAAAAATTAAAGTAAAATAAGTAAAAAAAAAAGAAAAATAATTTATGATATATGTAATTTTGTATTATATTTATTTATTCGTTTATAACAAACTTTAAAAAAAACGTTTTGATATGCATAAAATTAATGTCGTTTTTAAGGGTTGTGAATCAAATTTATGATTTTTGTGTAGTAAATATTCAAATTTGATGCACATTAATAAGATTATCCCTTTTTTGATGTACAACAAAACTTCATTTTTTAAAGTTTGAAATATAGTTAAAATGAACGATGCTACAAAAATTCAAACCTTATAAATAATTTTTTAATTTTTTTTACTTATTTTATCTTAAGGTTTGGTTTTAGAAGAAGTAACTTTTAGAGGGTTTGAAATATGGTTAACTCTTTTTGAGCCACCGGTACATATATAGATCTATATGAGTTTTACAAACCCTGATCGCTGATATGGGATTATGACTATGTATTGTCCCTATGAGTCAAGTGTAATTATTGATCTAAGTCTATGTATATATTTTACTTTGTTAATGAAATCAAGATATCTTTATTATTGACTTATATATTTCAAACGGGTCAAAACTTTCAAACTTAATGTTTTTATAAAATTGCGAATAACCCACCAAATTTATGTTGATTTCGTATTTTTACCTTTTTTCAGGGATTTGAGGTTCCCGTAGATTGATGCTTGCTTATGTGACTATTTGGATCGTCTACGTGGAACTTGTTTTGCTTTGATTAGTTCCTTTAGAATCCATTTGACGTTATTGTATTTTTTTTATTCGGATTATGTAAAACTTTGAACTTCGAATTACTTATTTATCTCAATTATCCTCTTGTTATATAAATGTTGTAATCCTTGAATCTCTGATACTATTGAAACTACTCGCACCTCGGGTTTCCGCCTAAGTGGAGTGTGACAATATGTTTCGGAGGGGCTTTTAAAGGTCTTTTAGGGGCTTCAAGCTTTTAAATTCAAAAATAAAAGCCCCTAAATATAAAAGACTCGTTTGGTTGCGAAGAGGTTCAAACTTTTAATTTGAAATAAAAGCCCAAAATCAAAAGCTATTTCAAAGAGTTTGAGGCTTTTAAAAAATAAAAATCCGAAATAAAAGCTCCAACTTATAGCCTCTGACTACAGCCTCTAGCTACAACTTATAGCTACATCTTCTAGCCCCATTTACGCCAAACATAACTTCAATATAGCATTGTGAGTTTGAGAGGGGATGTTAGCAATATAAGCTCACAATTCGGTTAAAACCTTACTTAGTCATTGTTCCGACCTTAACTGCTAAGTTGTTTTGAGTTAAATAACGTTGTCGGCACCAATGGATTCGTATTTAACTTCCAAAGAAAATCATACCCGAATCGCACATCATGTAACCAGCAAAATGCTACGTCACACACCGTCAATAGTTTTGGCGTTCAAAACCGGAAGACGAAAAAGGCTCACATGATTGCTTATAACTCTCAAACTAGTTAGACTTAGCTGACATCATTAACGGATGTGGATTCATAATTAAATTATAAAGAAAATGCAACTAAAAACTCACCGTCAACAGCGACGCATGTCAAGATTATATTATTTCTAAAGACCATTTACAATCTATCATAGTTTATTGTTGCTTCTGGCCTCACCAATTTTTTATGCATTAGGAAAATATTTATTTTATTAACTTGCACAATGCGAGGCTTATTATAATATTTACTGAAGACTTTCTAATATCAAGCTCTCGTAGTTTATTCCCATACAGCCTGAACACTAATATTTTCAAGCATATAATCATACAACATTATTATTTTTCTTATCATTCTCATGGCATCATCACTTCCTTGTCTAGACGATTATGATCGTCTTAAAGAAGTGAAAGAATTCGACGAATCAAAAATAGGCGTAAAAGGATTGGTAGATTCTGGTGTCGAAACCATTCCACGCTTCTTTCATCAACCACCCGAAAATCTCCCAACTCAAAAATCTAAAAATGCACCTCATTTAACTGTACCGGTTATTGATTTATCTGGAGAGAAGTCAACGGTCGTTGAGGAAATTCGGCTAGCTTGTTCCTCACTAGGGTTTTTCCAGATTGTGAATCATAGTATTCCTTTACCAATAATTGATTCTGTGATTAGTTCTATGAAGAAGTTTTATGAGTATTCAAATGATTATAAAATGCAATATTATCATAGAGAGGCGGATAAGAAAGGAGCGGCTTATTCTACAAATTTCGACTTGTATCAGTCAAAAGGTGCTAGTTGGAGGGACACTTTCCAGGTTAGATCGAACGAAAATCATCAATCTTTTTCAAATTATTATACCCGGTTTATCATCTTTTTCGATTATGAGGTAGTAATATTTTGTTTATACTCATAGGATTTTAAGATCTAGATCCAATATGATTTTGTTGACTTTAGCTACTAAATTTAAAAACTACAAAATGGTAAAATAACATAAAAATGATTTAATCAAGTGACCCTAAAACATTTCAACAAATAAAAATAAAAGTGGTTTTGATATTTATCAAAATCCTTGATAACATAATTTTAATATTGTTGGGTATAAACTAATACTCCATATCATATATATCGGAACATAATAAATCTCAAAAAACGTCTAACGTAAGCACTACAAGAAAAAAGCCTTTCAGTAACAAAACATGTTTGGTCACTAATAATTGGAATTTTTTTATTTATTTTTCGTCACTTAGGTGTTTAGTGACAAAAATCAAAGTCGTCACTTTTGTTCACTATAGGTCCGTGACTAATTTCTTTTTAAAGACAAAATGTATAACTAGTCTCTAATTAGTAACGAAACCAGAGTGGTCCCTATATTTAACGAAAATGTATATAATGATTTTCTATAAATCAAATAAATAAAGTGTCTTTGGGGCACTAGATGACTACAATCTGCCTACTTCATATGTTGTGTAATATATGTTGCCTAAGTTTTGGCCTATAAGGCACTTTAAGTAAACAATTATCATTTAAGCATTATATTTTCAATCGCAAATATACAAGACTTAAATCCCCTGTTATATAATTTTTTTATTTTAACTCTTTTATTTATTTCTAAAGTCGTTCAACTATTATTTCGCTTCTAATAGAGCAATCAAGTTTTAGCCCTAATCCGAGTCTAAGCGCCCGCCGTAACGCACACGTAACCATATCTCGTTTACAACAATGACCACCAATTTTTTTCTAACCTTCTAACCCAATAATCACTTTTCTAGTCTCTAACCCATCAAATAAACTGAAATTATCAAAATTACTCGGTGACCACTCTTGTTGGTATCTAATCCATCCACTTAACTAACCTTCCAAAAACTAGTTAGTGACGACCTTTTTTTTTTTGTCTCTAACACCACAAATCAGTGACAACTCCATTTTGGTCATTGTTTTTATAGTATTAAAAGAAATTATGTTGTTTTCTGTTCTTGTTTTATCTTTTAGTGACTACTTAGTGACGGCAATTTAGTATTAGTCACTACTTTTCAACAGTGACCAAATTTAGTGACGAACAATATTTTTTTATTTTTTTTGACTACATGAGGTTATTAGTGACTAAAATTGTGGTCGTCACTAAAAAGATCGTCACTAAAGGTCTTTTTTCTTGTAGTGAAGTAATAATAATAAAGTTTTAGTTCATTTTTACATTACATTTGCAATTGGACGATTATCTTGTGAAGGTATCGATGGCACCCAATGATCCGGTATGGGAGGCTGTGCCAGAAATGTGTAGAGCGGCGCTGGTGGATTGGGACAAAGCAGCCATGGGAGTCGCAGAAGAGCTAATGTCGATTTTATGTGAAGGTTTGGGAATAAAGGATAACAAGTTAAAGGAGTTGTCGTGTTTAGAAGGAAGATTATGTGCATCCCATTATTATCCCCGATGTCCACAGCCCGAGCTCACGATTGGGATAACTTCACACACTGATCCAGGTGTGTTAACTGTGCTGGTGCAGAATGAAGTTGGCAGGTTATTGCAAGTCAAGTGCGGTGAAGATTGGGCTGATGTTGAGACAGTTCCTGGTGCCATTGTTATCAATATCGGTGACTTGCTTCAGGTACTTCTGTTTAATGTAGAGTTATCAAAATTAACGTTTTGGATAACATGTCAAAACGGGTTGGATCGGGTAAACACTCTTTATTAGAAAACATTTAGTGATTTGTGGGTTAAATATGATTACATGATAACAAAAAGTATAGGTTCTTTTATCCAAACGATTCTTATTCAATATCATATCACAGGTTTTGTCAAACGATGAATACAAAAGTGTCGAGCATAGAGTATTGGCAAACCCTTTCAATGATGCTCGTGTTTCCGTTACTACTTTTTTTAATCCAAGCAACCTAGGGAAGTTATATGGACCATTACCAGAGCTAATATCTCCTGAGAAACCCGCGGCTTTCAAGGATTTTATATTTGAAGATTATGTCAAAAGGTTTTATGCTAAGGAGCTTGATGGAAAGACATTACTGAATTTCTACAGAGTCGATAACACGATGGCGGGCATTATATGACTACTTGTGTTGCAAAATTTAACTAAATTCTATTTATGTTAAAGAACTTATTTTGTTTGGTGATTCGAAATAATGTTGAACCTTATATTTATTTACTTGTTTGCAAGATAAAGCGGAATGTGAGTGACTTCAACTGTTAATCCAAGTTATTAAAAAAGAATGTGGATAAAAAAAGGTTACAAGAGTCAATTCCGACACGTTAGTTTAAAAATGAATCAGTTTGAACAAATGAAAGCTGATTACTCGGGGCATAATAGTGAGCGATGAGTACTTCGAGCCCTTCCTTTTGCCAAGCAGGAGCGTAACATTTCAACAATTTCATTTTTAGATGCGGTTTTGAGGATATCCCGATGGTTGATTTTAGCCGGCTATAGAAGAAACTAAAAGGTTAATTTAACAAGTTTTAGGCGGCTGTAGAAGAGAAACAAAAGAATTTTTTTTTTTTTTTTTTTTTTTTTGGGTTTGGAATCTAGTCAAGCTAGGCGGCTCATCCTACGCAGATTAGGGTTTTAAGAAAAATAGAGACGAGATCAATCCCGAATAATAGATACCCTTAATCATTATTATTATCTTTAATCTTTAATAAAATAGAGACCTTAAATGTCACATGACAAAGGAATGTCAGTTAGATATTTTAATTTCATCCGTTAGATTAGATTGATAAGCCATCAAATATTTTTTTTCATTTACACCCTTATACAATATATAATTGCATTATTTCTTCAATTTCACACCATTACAATAAAAAAAATATTTGTCTCTTATTGGACTATTATTTATCTTATTATTACTATTATAAAATCTATTAATACAAAATATTAAAATATGTGTATAAACGTAAATGTATATATGTTATTATAGCTATAAACAACATGTGTATAAAAATAAATATATATTTGTTATTATACGTGCAATATTGTTGACTCATAATAACTTAAAAGAACAAATTTATAAACATAAAGTTTACGATTCAATTTTTTGTGTATATTTACCCGCGCTATCGCGAGACAATAATCTAGTTGATAAATATAAGAGAATTACTTAAACTCTAATGGAAACCCTGATGGACCCAAATCCATATATCAAGTTTCACTACAACAATCGACACCTTTAGCGACGACAAAAAATAGTCGCTAAAGGTAAAAAATCGTCGCTAAACGTTTTCAGCGACGATAAATCGTCACTGAAAGGTCGTCGCTATAGAACCGTGGAGGAAAGTATTTGGCGACGATTTGGTTTTGAATCAGCGACGACTGAGGGGACCCACATTTACTTTTTCAAACCCTTTTATTTAATTATATAGTTATTATTTTATTTAATTATATATTTAATTAATATATTTAATAAATCATTTTAAAAATATATATTTATTAAATATAATTTCATTTTAATTAGTTCTCTGTTTAAATTTTAATTATCTATTTAATTAAAAATATTTGTCTTTGATTTCAATATAATACATAACTATAACTATATTAATGGAAAATATAAAAATCAATCAATATATATATATATATATAAACATTATCCATATGCAATAAAATTTAATGAAAATAACAATAAATTATATAACTATCTAATAAATTATATAATTTTCATCTATTACAAATCTTTATAATAAAACTAAATAATTAACTAAAATAAAAATCATGGTAGTTGTGGTGGCTGCAGATGGTGGCGGTGGTGGCGGCAGGAGTGGCGGTGGTGGATGCAGGTGGTGGAGGGAGGTGGTGCTGGCAGCAGGTTACATATGGCGGCGTTTGGTGGCTGTAGCAGTGACGGCAACGATTGGGGGTTGCAGTGGTGGCGGCAGCGGTTGGTGGCTGTAGCAGTGGCGGCGGCGGTTGGTGGTTGAAGTGGTGGTGGTGATATGGGTGTAGGGAAAAGGGTGGTGGTGGTGGTGGTTTAAAAAAGAAAGAAAAAATATAGAAAAAATTGTGGTGTTGTGTTTGTAAATGAAAGAGAAAATGATATATTGATATTTGGGGGGAATTAAATTTTGGAAAATCATGGGGGGAAATCTTGGGAGGTAAATTTGTGAGGAAATGGTTTTGGCGAAAAGTTTTGGTGAAAATTTAGATTAATATATGTTGTTATTAATATTATTATTATTATATGTTATGTTTATAAATGTGATATATATATATATATATATATATATATATATATATATATATATATATATATATATATATATATATATATATATATATATATATATATAATTTAATATATTTTAATAATATTTTAAATTATTAAATAATTATTAGAGTTTAAAAAATAGTTTAAAAACTAATTTAAATCATTAAATATAATTTAATAATTTAAAAGATAAAATTATAACAATAATTTAAAAAGTGATATTGTAAAAAAAATTAATTATTTTAAAAAAATTTATTATTTTAAAATTTTAAAGTCATTTAATTATTTATTAAATAATAAAAATTATTTATATAATATTAAATTATATATTTAATTATTTAAAATAATTAATTAATTTTCATTTGACATTTGGGTACGACTTGTCGTCGCCGTACATTTTGGATAATTTAAATATCAATTAATTATATATATGTTTAATTATTTTAAATAAAATCGTCGCTAAATCTCTAAATCGTCGCTAAAGAGTCGTCGCTAAAGAGTCGTCGCTATAGGTTTGACCATCAAAAAGTCAAAAAGTTAAGAATTTTTGTCGTTTAGTGACTTTTAGCAACGATTTTTAGTCGTCGCTAAAAGTGTCGTCGCCAAAAATCATTATTCTTGTAGTGTTTGTGGTTATTATTCCCTATATTAATTTTCATCGGGGTCTTGAAATTCGTGCCCGATTTGGGCTTTTACCCGGTTTCCTTGGGCTTTTAGCCAACCCAGTCCAGTGACATAGTCCTACAAGCCAACGGTTGCTAACGGATTTTGTTACACGTGTCTAACCACGTGTCGTCTTCTTCGTTTTCATTTATTATCTAATAAAAGATTCACTCGAATAAACTCGGATAGTACTACATTGAGAAAAAAAAGAATATTATATAATGTTGGATAGAGGTGTGTTTAGGTTGATTATTCTTTAGGAAGCAAGGCGGCCTTTGACTAATTTAGTGTATGACTTTGACTTTCAAATTCCATGATCCACTTATTCTCTAAATGACAATGAGTCATAAACCTCATTCAATTGGTCAACGGTCATATTTGATTATATTTTATTTTCAAAACAAAAATTATAAAACCTTTTTAATACTTTTCTATATTTCATTTTCCAAAATTTTGAATGAAAAACTGTCAATTATGTTTACAATAAGTAGTTTAAAAAAACTGTAAAAATATAACTTGGCAAAAATTTCTTAAAGATATTCTTGGTAGTTTCATTTCTTTCATCGATATAAGTTGGATAAATATAATTAAACTATAGACGATATAAATAAAGATAATATGGTTTTACATTTTAACATATTGACTCTTAAAGTAAAAACGTAATGTCCACAAATGATTTTGAGTTCATAAGTCATAAAATTAATTCAAAAATCCCATTTAGTGAAAAAACGTAACTTCTGTTGTTTAATGATCAAATAAAATAACTAAAATATAATTTCTTGCAATTATTTTAATTGATATGAAAAAGTATGTTTGGTCATTTACGATACAACGATATGTCTTTTGAAACTTCGAATCTAAAGGCCTAATGTAACTCATTGAAGACTAACTTTTACTGCTTTTTTTGCGGTATATGTTTGCTTTTGATCCTCCCCGATACCAGAGTTACATAACGGTTATTTCAAAAAGAATGAATTAAGATCCTTTCATATTATGGTCCAACATGAAAGAACACGACTCATGCGTACGAACATAAAATAATAAAAAATCCGATCCGAAATATCTTATCTAAGTTCCTCCACTGTTAGCAACTCGTATTTGTGCATAAAATTAAGTTCAACCAAAAATTAAAAGTAAGCTTTAAGTTTGGTGAACAATAGAAAGCAAATGATAAATGGTGGTTGGATTGCTATTCACCAAAGATGTCGCCACCTTTCCATTAACTTTTTCTCAAATTTAACAATTGTTTGTTTGTACAAATGATAATAAAATATAATAATGATTAATTATTATGTGGGTGTTTGTTCGGGTTATGTAAGTGGTTTATGAATTTATATAAATTTTCATAAATTTATAAGTTTATTTTTTTTAAGTTTATAAAATTATCAAATTGAACTTATAACATTAAATAAATCATAAACTCAACTTAATAAGCTTATAAATAAAACAAAATAGACTTATAAACTTATAAATATTTATATAAACTCATAAACCGACCGAAACAAAACCGGTGTGACATATATAGTTGTATCAAAGATGATTCAACCCATTTCAATTAAATAATAGTATTATTTTGAATGTTGGACAAATTCCACCAATATTCTAATCTAATTCTTACCTTACAAGACGGTTCAAAAATCAACATAGTCACCCCTTTATCTTTAAATAAAATATTCCAAATTTTCCTAACAATAACAAACTCGTGTCCAAATTTCCTCTCTCTAAAAAGACCAAAACCCCAACTATAAATACCTCTCAATTCTATGTATATTCAAACCATAAACATTCACAAAAACACATAGAGATATAACCTAAAACAGATTCACAAAACATGGAAACAACCACCACCAACCAATACGAAGTCGACATCGTTGCTATTCATAGCCAAGTGAAGAAGATAAAGCAAGAGGTCGAGAAGACGAAACATGAAGAGATCAAGTCAGTGTTGCGAGAGTTTTCAAAGTCGCAGAAGCGTTGTCGTTCACCCTTGGGGATTACTGACAGACCAATCTCCGTTGGTAGATCTTGAAAAGAAAGTATATACGGTTTATCATCATGTTCATGTTGATGAAGATGAATATAGTTTTACTCGTTTGGTTTGTGTTTATTATGAGGTTTTAGGATATTTTGATGTTGATGTACATATACTTTTGAAGGATAAATATATTAAAAGTTTGACACATGACATTTGTTATATATTGTATAATGTATAATTATATATTTTGGAGTATGATAACTTATATGATAATTTTGATAAATTGATGGTTTTTTAAGAAGAAAAAAAATAAAAATCTAGTTAGCAATGTTATATATGTGCAATTCGCCCAAACTTAGGACTACATGTTTGACCATGAGTCACACTCACACCTTGTTTAAAAGGAAAACGTGTAACAAGCAAATTTTTTTTTTTTTTTTTACTTTATAACATAAAATCTTTTATAAATCATCTCTATTGTTTATCTCAAATTACAGATTTCATCCCTAAGTTTAAAATGTTGCATAATCGTTCAGCTGTGGAAACTAATTACCATTTTCGTCCTTAATTTCTAACGGACATCCATTTTAGGGACGAAATGTGTAAATAGTTAGCGATGATTTTAACGGAAAATTTTAACGGACATCCATTTTAGGGACAAAATCCGTAATTAGTTTCCAAAAGTGGATGATTTATGCAACGTTTTAAACTTATGGACGAAATCCGTAATTTTAGGAAAACCATGAGGACGATTTATGTAATTAACTCTCTTTTTTATATAAAAATGGCTTGAAACTAAAAGTTACATAATATGAAGACACTGGACCGATGAACTAAAGAGATTATATATAGTATTACGGTACGTGAGTTGATCTACTAGTTAGCTAGAGATGATAATTGTTAATAATAATATATATGATATGATATAATATTTGTCTAATTGCCTTTATTAAAAATAACCCAGCGATGAATCGAAACAAAAACATCAAACCTAACACTAACACCCATGAACTATAAGAATAACCTTTCAATGCCATACCCTGAAAACTTAACAACACATGACATGAAACGAGACAACCTAGAATAATCGCATCCATCAAAGACAATAATAACATAAAACAATGGCCCTGGCTCCCTAACAAGAAATTAGAGAAGACAAAAAAATAAACCTTGCAATTACTCGACTCAAGCGAAAGATTGAAGGTTATATCAAACCTTTTAAATGTCATTTTTGATGATGTTTCGTGCTTTCAGTAATTACCAATTTTATCACGAGTTGGATACGAGCCATGATTCTGTTCATGTATGAATTGTTTCATGTCTGACTTCAAAACCTTTGGAATGAGAACAATATTCAAGAAAGACCGGTTACATTTCAACAGTACATGACGATCATAGCGAACATTAAAAAGTTTATATATCAGTATGGTCCGAAAGCTTGTAAAAGTTTCAAGAACCTTACAAAGATATTCTTGTGGCATCTCTTCTAATATTAAGAATGATAGTAGACATGATATAATGTTCTAGAAACGTGTCGAAATCTTTAAAATGCTCTTTGATGGATTTGTATGAACCTATAAATAAGTTTGTAAGTATAAACATGCTTTTGAGAATTCTCTGAGTTTTGTTTCCGAGTTTACCGTGAGAAAATAGAAACTCCTAAGTTATCATATATAATTAAACATAGGTCGGGCTGTAGGCAACTCATCTTATCGTCTAATACTCTCTGATCTAATGTTTACTTCAATCTTTTCGTTGCTCTTTCGATAGTTCTAGTGAGTGTGATTTGGTGCTACACGGTTCGCGACAAATTAAAACTAGCGTGCAACCCGTAATTAAATGTAAACATGCTACAAATTATAACTAACATGTGACACATAAAATCAAATGTAAACATACCATTTTCAACATGTTCATGCATTCCTTTAAGAAAAACAGCATGCCTGACTTCAAAACCTTTGGAATGAGAACAATATTCAAGAAAGACCGGTTACATTTCAACAGTACATGACGATCATAGCGAACATTAAAAAGTTTATATGTCAGTATGGTCCGAAAGCTTGTAAAAGTTTCAAGAACCTTACAAAGATATTCTTGTGGCATCTCTTCTAATATTAAGAATGATAGTAGACATGATATAATGTTCTAGAAACGTGTCGAAATCTTTAAAATGCTCTTTGATGGATTTGTATGAACCTATAAATAAGTTTGTAAGTATAAACATGCTTTTGAGAATTCTCTGAGTTTTGTTTCCGAGTTTACCGTGAGAAAATAGAAACTCCTAAGTTATCATATATAATTAAACATAGGTCGGGCTGTAGGCAACTCATCTTATCGTCTAATACTCTCTGATCTAATGTTTACTTCAATCTTTTCGTTGCTCTTTCGATAGTTCTAGTGAGTGTGATTTGGTGCTACACGGTTCGCGACAAATTAAAACTAGCGTGCAACCCGTAATTAAATGTAAACATGCTACAAATTATAACTAACATGTGACACATAAAATCAAATGTAAACATACCATTTTCAACATGTTCATGCATTCCTTTAAGAAAAACAACATGCCTGACTTCAAAAAATTTGGAATGAGAACAATATTCAAGAAAGACCGGTTACATTTCAACAGTACATGACGATCATAGCGAACATTAAAAAGTTTATATGTCAGTATGGTCCAAAAGCGTGTAAAAGTTTCAAGAACCTTACAAAAGATATTCTTGTAGCATCTCTTCTAATATTAAGAATGATAGTAGACCTGATATAATGTTCTAGAAAATTGTCGAAATCTTTAAAATTCTCTTTGATGGATTTGTATGAACCTATAAATAAGTTTGTAAGTATAAACGTGCTTTTGAGAATTCTCTTAGTTTTGTTTTTTTTCTTAAACGTGCTTTTGAGAATTCTCTTAGGTCGGGCTGAAGACAACTCATCTTATCGTCTAATACTCTCTGATATAATGTTTACTTCAATCTTTTCGTTGCTCTTTCGATAGTTCTAGTGAGTGTGATTTGGTGCTACACGGTTCGCGACAAATTAAAACTAGCGTGCGACCCGTAATTAAATGTAAACATGCTACAAACTATAACTAACATGTGACACATAAAATCATATGTAAACATGCTACAAACTATAACTAATATGTGACACATAAAATCATATGTAAACATACCATTTTCAACATGTCTATGCATTTTTAAGAAAAACAGCATGCCTAAAGAAACAAAGAAACTTTAATAAATTTGAGGGTTGTCATTTCTTTGAAGAACTAGAAATACCAAAAGGTTGTGATAATGCATTACGAAGATCAAATAAAAGAAATTAATTCAATCCATTTTGCAAGAATTTATTCTTCAATGATCTCTTGTTTTTGTGAGCTCTTGGAATCAAAGTGAGAACCCATCTTCATCATATCTTTAAACTCATCAAAGTTGATCATACCGTCTCCGTCACGGTCCGCTCCAGCGATCATTTTCCGACTCTCTTCGATATCACAATTCTCCCCCAATTTTTTTAAAACATTTTGCAACTCCTCGGCCGTGATCAACCCGTTGTTATCAATATCAAAAACAGAAAAAGCGTCCTTCAAATTTTCCAACACCTCCTTCGAATCAATGCCTTTTGTGTTTAATTCAATAAATTCCCGTAAATCTATAAACCCGTCTCCATCTCCGTCCACTTCCTTGATCATGCTATTTAACTCCTCGTCCGTAGGCTTGTGGCCCAGGCTTGCCATGATTGATCCCAACTCCGACGCGCATATTTTACCATCACCATTAGCGTCAAATTTATAGAAAACTTGTTCTAGTTCCTCCTCAATTCGATCACGGGAATCCAATGACTTACCGCTTGATGCCTCCGGCTTCGATTTCTTTGGACTTGATGAGGGAATTGAGGCTTCGTTTTCGCTTTCTTGTTCGTGTTCGTGGGTGCTCTTATCTTCTCCAGTTTTCTTCTTCTTTTTCCGGTTTAACAAATTCTTCAAACCCATTAAAGATTTCTTATGATTGAGTGATCAATTTCAAAAGAAGAAATTGAAATTATACAATTACAAGTTTGTGTAGGGAAATATTTTGTTTTTCGTGTTTATGATGGGTGGTTAGATTTCCAAATATTTCGGTTAATTGAACGAAAGTATTTGCATAGGACTAGGTGGTTACAATTATTTGATTGAAAAAGTAAATACGGTTATTGTTTTTATATTTTTCTTTTTTCTTTTTATGTGTACCATTATTGTTTATCAAAGTAAATAAAACCACACAAGTTTTGTTTTGTTTTTCTTTCTTTTTCTTTTTCGATATAGGCAATTAAATTTGGTAAATTAAATTACAAAGAACACATGTTTCTTGTATATGAGCAATACTTTAAATCCACTATGTATGGTATACCATAAGATAAAACCAGAAATTTTTAAACAAATATTTAAGTTAAATTTAAAGTGAGAAATGACATGTTTTTGTTGTGTTTTTCTATTAATACATACTAAATAATCCATAAATTTTTTAATACTTTATGTATAGTATAAAAATAAACATTTTTGTTTTTGCTGAAAACTTTATATTACATAATTAGTTCACAATATTATACTGTGAATAATTACATATTTTATTATATGAGAAAATCATAAAAATTATCTAGATAATAAGGTGATCAATTTGTGATCATTTTCTTTCATTTAAATTGCTTTGTCTCTAATCCAACAAAATGATACTTATTTGAAATAAGTTTGTAAATTATAATTTTGGTCGCAGTGCATCACATGGATATGAGTTACATGAATCAAACGAACCCTTATTATTGAAAGATTATGCGAAATAATCCCTCACCCAGTACCTCTCAATAAAAAGGAAACCTCTCTCGCCTCTACTCCTTTTGGTTGCCCACTACTAAATCCCTTAAACGGTACGGTGACTTTAATGTGGATATATTTTGGCTAGTTTTTCCTTTTCTTCTTCAATCCCCACGAAAAGAAGCCCAACTAAGATATTACTTGGTCTTGAATTGTAATCCTCAATGTGGCAACCTTCAATGCATTGATCACTTACGACTTTAATGAGAAGTTTTTTAAATATATGTAAAGCCGTTTAGTTGCATATTTACAACCTTCAGAGAAAAATAATAAAACGATGATAATTAAACTTAATATTAAACAAACTAGATGGCGACTATTGAGAGATTGAATACCTTGGAATGATAAGGAATTGAAGGAATTTGTAAGGATAAATTTTAGAGGGAAAACATCGGTAAACTTATAAATAAATTACGAAAATGGAGACAATAAGACCGCCAATCTTTTGGAAACTCTTATCCAGACCAATTCGTTAATACAATATATAAGACATGTTAATTTACATTAATTTGTTTTTGTTTCTTTCTAAACCGGTTGACATGTTAAGACTGGTTCCCATATTAAAAACATATTGATACATTAAAATCAGTTATCATTTTATGTTTTTGACTAAACATGTTATGAAAACCGGGTTTCTTCAAGACCCTTCTTAATGGAGAGGTCCAGATAACTCTAAATGTATTACCTTGTGGTGGATTGTGACCAATGGAGTGGCGTAAAACTTAAGGAGACAACAATACTAGCATACTTTTATAACTTGATAGTTATTCTTCACCACATAAAATAACATATTTTCATAGGGATTCTTTCAAGAGGAAGTGCAATTATCGTTTCCAACATTTTGACATGTTTATATGCATACAAGATGAAAAGCGATGTAAACGCTTCACATGTTGGCGAGCATAACTCAGGTGAACTGGTTATACTTGACAAGACAAATGAACTAAAACAAGTTTTTTACTTACCCGCGCGTTACGGTGGGATTTTAAAAATATGATTTTGATTGTCGATTTAAAGTTTATGATAATGTTGTATTTTCTAAATTTTTATCTATAGATATCAATCTTTTATTCTAAAAATAAAAATATTATACACATGTTTGTTGGTTTTTAATAATAATAATAATAATAATAATAATAATAATAATAATAATAATTATAATAATAATAATAATAACAATAATAATAATAATAATAATAATAATAATAATAATGATCAAACTTTAAAAAAAGTTAATATACATAATACTAATATAAATAATAATGAATGATACTAATTTTATTAAAGAAGATTGAAAGTTAAAAATTATTAATCATAGAAATTAAACCTAAAGTAATAAAAAAATTAATAGAAATTAAGTATTAAAAGTTAATTATAATCAATAATAGATATGGTTAAGATAAAATAAAAGTAAAATTAAGGGGTTAGATGGAAAAAAAAAGTGAAAAAGAAAAAAAGAACAAAAAATGAGGATGTTAAGAGAATTTGAACCTTGACCTTTTCTTTAAAAGAAAATGTTGTTAGCTATTTGGCAAAGCCCATTTGGGATGGTAATGGGAGGGTTCGGGTCGGATATTACTAAACTCGTACCCGCATCTATTAATAAAATTCATATCCATATCCAACCCAATACCCATCGGATACCCATATAGTTTTATCCATCGATTTTTTGGGTTTTCCCGCGGGTATTGGGAATACCCATTTACATTTATGCTAGACAAAATGTCGAGTTAGGGATAAAAAAAATTCTTAACGAATTACTAAAACCTAACAAAATACCTAATTCATTATCGACACTCCAAAAATTTTAAACGATTATTTTAAAGGATATAATTTAAGTTATGTGAAATCAATTATAGTATATAATATAAAAAGTTATTATTAGTAATATGTATTTTTTTATAAATAAAAAAAGAAAAAAAAGACTTAATATGTGTATGGGTCCGGGTACGGATAATCTGGTGGGTATTTGACAAAACCCATATCCATACCCGAACCCGCAAAAGAAATATTTTTATGCCCATACCCGCCTCCAAACCCGTCAACCCGCCCCCGAATCCGACCCAACTGTCTCGGGTTTCGGTTTTCCCATCGGTTTCGGGTGGTTTTGTCATCCCTAAAGCCCATGTTAGTGACATATTTTTTTCTTCATAATTTATTTATATATTAATTTAAAAATCATTTTTTACTAACACTTAGTTTATTAATTGATATATATAGTAATATGACCTTGATTTGGAGATTTAAAAAAAAAAAAAAAACATAATAAGATACCACTAAATCTAAGATTTTAGTTTTTGAGCGACAATTTTTAAAAGTGTGGAGTAATTAGTTTGATTTTATTGACACGTTTGAATAAGGGGCAATGTGAATGAGAATATAACAAAATTCATCTATTTTATTATTATATACAACTTATTTTCAAAACTTTATTATATGAAATTACTTTTTTATTTTTCATAAACAATATAACTAGTTCTCTTTTACATAAGTTGCAGGCGATATAATTGTTTTTAATAAACTTTAATCCATGTGTAATCAACATCACACACATATCTTGCCAGTTATATTTTTTAATAAACTTTAATCAAATTGTTATTGTGAATATAGTTTTGGCAAAAAAACGCTCGTTTAAGTATATTTGTATAGATTATTCAGTATGGTTTTCTTTCTTTTTTTGTGTGGTTTTATTTGTTGTGTTTGTACACTTATAAATGGTGCATTAGCTGGTAACTATTTCAATAGACGGCTAATTTTGCCACAAAGTTGAATGAATTGCTACATGTCACTCATCTTTTTTTTTTTGAACGGCAATGTTAGTGATTCGGGACCACAATGACATACATTTGGAAATGATGCGACCCACAAACTTTACACCAAAAGTAAGTTACACGCCACTTATCTAAACAATTAAATACCACCCTTTGTTGAACAAGTCCTCAAAGCATTTAAACAACTAAACATCACTTTTCTTAATAGTTTTCGTATTAATTGTTACCTTTTTTATCCCCAAGCTTGCCCTATTTATCAAAATATTTTTCGTATATGTTTTAAACTTGTATGGATTGCAATATGCCACGCATTTAAACACCTAAACATCACTTTTCTGTTAAACAAATCGACATAATATCCACAATGGGCCAACCTAGCATTGTTTATTAGATAAAAGTCTTAAAGGAAACGTATAGGATAGCTAACTTCATCATCTTCTTTATCTTCTCAGTTTTAATTAAAAGATAGAAAAATAACTTGTAGACCTAGAAAATTGAAAAGTAAAAGATTTATAAATAGAGAACATAAAGAAAACTAAGATGGATTTTTTTTTTTAAACGACAGCATTGCTTTGAAAGGCCTAGCGAGAAGCTAGGAAAAACAAAAATGTAAGGCTTATTAAATTGAACTCGGACAACATAGCTAATCAACCCTTAAGAGAACGCATAAGATTTATTAAGTTTCTGATATATGAAACTTTTTGGATATTGTATGTATTATAAATGTAAATTATGTCTAAGATCTTTTATTCTAAGGTTGTTGGTCGCCTTTCCTGAACCTCGATTTGGACCCAAACTCCAAATTGTTGTGGAATAACAAAACGGAGAATATATATATGTGAAACTTACGAAATAACTAAAAGATTGATATTATTAATCTTACGTAATGATAACAATACGAATAATATCAATTACAATCGGTTACTAAGACTTTGAACCACTCGGGATGTTGTTACGCAACTTTCCCTCTCTAGAAACACAACACTTTCTCTCTCTAAGAATGGATGCATTTATGGTTGTTTGGTGGAGTATGTATAGTCCATACCTACCACCGAACCTTGTTACGCAGCTGCAACACGCGGAGTGGGTGTTGCGCCACTGGTGTTAGGCAACAATGGTGTTGCTTGCGCAACAGTTGCGTAACAAGCCATAAACGGACGTTTTTTGCTTTATAACTCAATCTAGATACATGTAAGACTTCACGACACATCCTATATACAATACAAACTACAAACATAGACGTTTATGCTACAACAAAGGTCTAAAACAAATCAACCGATTATCTTAAGTAACTAAGGTTATATACATAAAGATTGATATTTAAATTTATTTAGATCATAAACGATATACTACAAATAGGCGTGATGAACATATTTTATACAGGAAGACAACACGTGAAAGACATGAGTCACTTGCATTTGTTAAGAGAAGCAATTGATTTATTAAGTTTCTGAGCCTTAGTCGGAAACTTTACATTGGTAGCTAGTCCTAGGGCTTCAAGAAGTCGTATCGTATACCAACCAATGTCGATCTCCCACCATTCTAACCCATGTCGAGCTGAATAATCAAATGCATGATGATTATTGTGCCATCCTTCTCCAAAAGTAACTAGCGCTACCCACCTATAGAGGTATTAAAAGTTAATCGAAACATTCAATAATTCATTCCGGATTGAGTAATAAAAATGTGTGATGCCTACATAGTCAAAACTCAAAAATAAGATGCAAATCGATAACTATAGAAATACAAATAGCGTAAAGATCTTTCCTTTCGCTTAAAGCTACGGTTCAAATGGAAGATTTCAAAACCACGAATAAATATTCAATCTGTTTAAGCTAAGTTTCAAAGCAAACATTTCAAAAGGTTTGGAATTTAAATTCGTAGTATGGACATCTATTATAGAACTTTAACAAGGATTTTGTTTCATCAATGGAATTGGTGATCACAACGGTATTAACGTTACATTTTCAATATTTGGGTGGGCTAAAATGTTGTTTTCATTTTAACATCACAAAGGTATTAATGGAGAAATGGAACCAAACTTATATTTGGATGGACTAAAATGTTGTTTTAAAATTTGATGGACCTTAATGTGATATCTTCAATATCTGAACACGAAATGTCGAAATCTATATCCAAATAAAAGTTACGAAACTCAAAATATATATACCAATTATTCTTGGAGAGATCACCGGTGTCCCAAGGTTGGTTCCCCCATATGTGACACGCCGAGTTCACTAGAAATGTCACATGGTAACTCCAAGTGCTTCGCACACCCTACATATTGGTCATAGTCGGATAACTTTCTTGTTACATGCTCGACATTTAAACTTTATAAGACAACTTTGTCACTTGTTACAAAAGTTGAAAACGATTATGCAATGTCTTACCACAACCCAAACGAGGTATGTAAATCCACCACAAGCATAAACAAGGGCAACAAATCCAAGTATATGTAATGCGTGAGTTTTTTCAAGAAACCTGTAGAATGTCTGGCTTCTTAAATCCTTTACATTTTCCCTATCTTGATACTGCAAAGCATATAGAGTATATGATAAGTATTCAAACAAGATTATTAACGAAAACAAGTTTTTACAAATATGGACTCCTAAAAAGTACCTTTTCAATCATGTAACCACTGTCAAAGAGCCAACCTATATGACTAAACCAAAATCCGAAGATGGGAGAGTGTGTATCCTTCTCCGAATCAACGTATTGATGATGATATCTATGAGTGCTTACCCACGATATTGGGTGCCCCTATATGCAAGAGAGTAAAAATATTAAACGATAAAATAGATCATACAAAGAGAGTAAAAATATTCTTTTTTAAAAAGGCAAAAAACCGTAAAAGATAGGACTCCACAATAAGCGAAAGTGTACTCTAGCCATTTGGGAAGCTTGAGACTACGATGTGCTAGGTTTCGATGATAAGAAATAGTTATGCCAAAGTTCAAGCACAAAACATAGCTGCAAAATGCAGCAAAGAAAGCACCCCAACAAAATGTAAATGGTGCGAAAAGTGCAAGAAAATGAATGGCAAGCATCCAACAAACTATTAAGACGTCGTAAGTCCCCCATTTACGTCCCCGAAAGAGGTTTCTTCTCTTTGTAACCACCACATTAGATAGAAGTATTTTTCCATATTCCGATTGCCTTTTATATTCGGATTCCTTTATAACCACCATATGTTTTTTATTGTAACTTAGACAAATAGATGAAGAAAATGGAAGAATGTTTGTTTTGGGGTTCATATATGAGAATTTCAAAGCATTAATATTGAAAAAGAAATAGTTTTCATGAGGTATGGTGGCATTGGTGGGGGTTGTTTTATATATAAAAGAGATTTAGTCTTTAGTGTAATTTTAATATCACAAATTTTTAATTAAATATCTTACACACATTTGATATACATATATTTTAAATTAATTTTATTTATAAGTTAATCTTTTTGTAATATTTAGTAATATATCAAAAATTTGTTATATCTATTATTAGATTTGAAAAGGTTCATGTATCGTTTTAACTTTAACACAAAAGTTGTTATTGAATGTAATTATACATTTTTAAAAATGCGCAAATAAAAGAGTTAAAAACGTATATATGTTATAGACTTAGAGCACACGGTATGATAATCGTGATTCTGTGATTTTTTTGCTGACGTGACGTTGAGAATCATGACTGTGAGTTTTTTGTTGGTGTGATAATGATGATTGTGAGTGATTGTAGAAGATATGGGACCCCATTTTTTATTTTTTTTTAAACATGTAAATAAGATAAATATAAGATTTTATTAAAATAAAAAACAATACAAATTATTAAAACAATACAAATTATTAAAACTAAAAAAAAAATACTAAAAGCTAAATCATCCCATATTTTTGTTGGATTTTTATTTTTTCCGCCTCGATCCACTCCGTTTGTGCTTGTGGCAACCCCTCCGTTTGTGCTTGTGTCAACCCCTTCGTGCTTTGTTGAAGAAACAACATATCGTCTCTTCTTGCACTTGTATAAGTCGCATGCTTTTGTTCGAGAGCCGCCTCTTTTTGGATTAGAAGTGTTTCTTTTTTTGTTTTGGCGATATTTATTTTTGTTTTTGAAATTTTTTTAATTATGCAGTGATTACTCCACAAAACGTCGACGACGAAGATGATTGTGCATTTTCGGATGCGTCGGATAAATCTATTCTTTTACTTCCTCTTTTTTTTCCGCGAGGTCGTTCTTGATGATCATCCGCGAAAATATCATCCGAAATATCCACGTCTTCAAGGTTGACGATGGTAATTGGAGTTTCTATTTTGCTAAAAACACGCCATCTGCTATGTTCTCTCCAAATTTCTCACACCGTCGTTTGCCTAAAAGGCCCACCCTCCGTGTCAAAAGTACATTTCACGAGCCGCCTCTAGAACCTTTGAATCGTCGGACCCACTAGCCCGAAGTTGTAAAGCCTCCGAATGGTGGCCCATAAAATTCTTTACCGCGACACTCATTGGTGTAAACTTGCTATTCAGGGACTCCTTGTTTCTCTCCACAAATCATTGCCCCTTAGCTTGTTTGTTGTAACCCGACACAATTCGTCTCCAAAATGTTGCGTCGGGTTGGTTGTTGCCGATGTCGGAATTTTCAGAAATGTGACAACTTTTTGCGAACCTTTTTCTTTTTTGGATTAGATGTGGAGGGTCGTCGCATTTCTTGGACCACGTCTTCAGTTTCGTGAACAATTTCTTGGGTTTCTTGAACTTGACTTTGTGACTGTTGAGTTGGAAATTGTGGTTGTTGGGGTAAAAATCAGGAATTTTGGGGTAAAATTGGAATTTTTGTGGTAAAAATTGTTATTTTTTTTGCAACAAAAGTTGTTGCTGCATAAAAAATTGATCGGGGTTGAACATGGCTTGGGGTTGTTGTTGTGATTGTTGCGAAAAAAAGGGTGTTTAAAATTTGTTGTTGTTGGTTAAAATTTGGTATTTGGGGTTGTTATTGTGTTATTTGGGGTTGTTGTTGTGTTATTTGGGGTGATAATAGCGCGTTCGGTAGATTGTGGTAGTTTGCGAAACCGGATTGTGACGTCGAATGTGTGTTTGTGTTTGTTTGGGGAGTGTTTGAAGACGATGCAGACATTTTTAAGATTGAAAAATGTTTGAGATTGAGATTATGGTATGAGATTGAGATTGAGATAGAATGAGATTGAAAAATGGTGTGATTTTTTGGTTAAAATGAGGATGTATTGATAGGTGAAATGGTGTTTAATTAAATAATAATAATAATAATAATAATAATAATAATAATAATAATAATAATATATCTTAACGGGTCGATTTTTTACCGTTAGGTTAAAAAAATATATATTTATTCGACCGAAATAAAAAGAAAAAAAAAATACAAAATCTGACCGCTGTCAACAATGAACCCCGAGATTGAGACCCACAACGGGAAACCTCGGTGTGATAAAGAGAGAGACCGTCGTTGTGGACGCGACAACGAGCCCACAACAACGCTAAAACGGTGTCATACCCCTTGCCCTTATAGCCATCTTTTTTTTATTGGTAGAGACATATCATGTATATTTGTATTCTATATTTTAAATGTTTTTGTAACTTTTTGAATTGATAGAATGAAACATATTTAATTATTGTATTTTTTTTTTTCTTTTTGTAACATTTGCTATGTAACGTTGTGGAAGATTTGGGTTGAAATAAATATTTTTTTGTTTGTCAACTGAAAAAAAAAATAATTTATTTTTTTATATATGTATTACGTGTTATTATATTATATGATTAAGCTTAACAAATAATTTTAGTTTTCTATATAATAGTTAATCAAGAGTCGTGGAAAAACTATCGAAGTCGGCTTTCGAGAGACTAAAAGGTAATCGAATGAAATAAGAAAACAAAATGTCTACCCTTTTACGTGTAATGAGTGTGAATGTTGACATAATATTTAGTGTTGAGAGCGATCCCTTTAAATATGCTATAACCATTAAAATGGATCCGTTAACTTATATCTTATGTATATCTTAAAAGTATACGTTAAGTCTTAATAAATAGATCAAATATTCTAAGTGAAACTACAATTAGACATTAATTACTCTCATATTATTTTTCTTCTTTACCAAATACGTCCTTAGTCCCTTTATGTTAATGAAAGATTTTTACGTCTTTATAAAAGTTTAATATAATAGTTATAAGGTCATATTAGGTAAAGAAGAAAAATTAAATGGTAACCAATGTTTTATTATATTTGCAATAAGAATCTTTGGTGTATTTAATAAGGTTTAACTTATTGATTTTGATATATTTAAGAAAATAAGACACGTAATTTGAATTATAAATTAATAATGAATGTCTACTCATTTCAATAAACGTCTATATATCTATGAATAACAACTTATACACATTCAAGAAACTCCTTAACTTATATCCGGTGTATTTGATGTGGCTTAACTTATGTCGATCAATATAGTTTAGCAAAATTTTAAGAATATAGAAAGCGTTCTAGAAAAATGACACTCATCTACATATTAAACATTTAATATGAAGTTAATTATTTAAATAATTAAACAGTCGTTGACCAAAAGTATAATTGCATGTGGCTCACATGGATATATTTTACTTTTATTGATAGTGTATGATTTACATGAAATTATTAAAGTTATTTTTTGTTTGTTTCATTTACAAGTTAAAACGATATGTTTATTTTCTATTTTCTATATTTAATATTTGACAGATAGGATATTTGACGAATCAAAAGAAATATATTTTTAATAAAATAAATATTAATTTATCAAAATATTATTTTTTAAACAAAAGTGTTTTATAAGAAGAACCTTGCTAAAAGTTTTCTTAAACGGTGATTTCTAAAAAGATGATCAAACATAAAGATTATTTGTGACATTCTTTGAGAGGAACTCATTATCAGAAGTAACGAAATATATATTATCACTACAAAAAAAGGTGGGTTTTTACACATATTTTTGATGATATTATCACATTTAAGAGTGTGTACATTTATAAAGTCCACACTTAGGCCTTGCGTGGAGATTTAGTGTGTCACAAATTTTGTTTTGCCTTTGCACATTAAGAGGCGTGGAAAATTAATTGAAGCTCCACAATGATGGGTGTGGACAATTATAAGAACTCCACACTCTTAGATGTTGAAGAACTAAAAATACTCCACACCATTTGATGTTGACAAACAAAAGAACTCCACACCCTTTAGTGTTGACAAACAAAAAAAACTCCACACTTACTTGTGTGGAGATCAACCAGACAAGAATTTTTAATTTTACAAATATACCCTCCAACTTTTCAAGTTTTACATTATCAATCCCTGTAGTATATTAGAAACTAGTAACTGCAAAGAATGTACATGCAATAAAAGAGATTCAATACATTTCATATACCTAAAAATTTGACTACAAAAGGTTCATCCTACAAATAACTAAAAAGTCGTCAAAGCATCAACTAACAAATGACGTCAATAGTGAAATTCAAGGCTTTTTCCTTCTCCTGCAAAGATAAATCAAAAACCATCACCTGTAGTCAGCAGTTAATTCAGGAAATAATTAAGAAACGACTTATGTTTCTAACATGTACCGACCTTCTCTGAAGTCGATACCCGGAACTCTTCCCAATCTCTCTTAAAGTCCAGTTCCAATTCATAATTTTCTCTGCTTTTAAACACGTAAAGACAAACACAAGTAAGATACAAGGTAAATTAGATGATAGTGGGATTTTTACATGTATAATTATCTTGAACCAGCTAGAGTTGCTAAAAGTTCACAGTAAATATGATTCTGCTTTTAATGAGCAGGCACACACTATCACAAAAAGGGTGAGAGACCTGTCCAACCGTGGTAAAATTATCACAGAACTTGCATATACGTTTAAATATATATATATATATATATTCACATTACTATCAACAGCTCCCCATCCCAACATCACAACTGCTTTTTGAAACCCCGTCCATTTTCATAGCAAATGCACCATTTAAAAATAGTATGCACTATATCGTTAAAATTAAAACAGAAGCGTACCTTACTGATAGTCTCCATTTGAAGCACCAGAGAGAGTGTCAGATTTACTATATATATGAGGAAATGCAGTTTTAAAAAGTTGAAGCTCTCCCATGAAAAGTTTCATCTTTTCCTCCATATCATTCAATTGCACACTTTGAGATTCTATCTGCTTGCCTTGGATTTCGTTGTTCTTACTTAAAGATTCTATCTGCTTGCTTTGAGCTTCATTTTTCTTACTTAGTAACTCGATCTGCTCGCTTTGGGTTTTAATTTTCTTACTTTGAGAGTCAACTTTCTCCACCAAAAATCGCTTTTCACTCGATATTGCTTCACCCCTCATTCTACTGTACTCGATACCAAATTTGGTTACTTGTGATTTTTTCACTCCAGCCCCATGTCCGGTTACTCCACGAGGTCTAAGTTTTTGAATGACATCCCTTGCAATTTCAGCTTCTACTTCATGATCCACCGGTTCAGAACCGCCGATAGCTTTAGTCTTTCTTGATAATCTTCTTTTTGCTTTAGCCTAAGAAAATGAATAATGACCAGTGAGCTTAAGAATGAGTAGTGGACCAGATGAAACTAAATATCGGTATGGGTTCATAGCTTTAGTCTTTCTTGATATTACGGAGGTAAATTGTAAGGAGTCAACAACACAGGCCATGTACTATGTGATTGACTCATTGCGCGATAAGGATTAAACCCATCACTAGCTAGGCTAAACCTAACACTACGAGGATCAGACGCAAAATCAGGGTATCGAGCATCAAATGCCTTCCAAGCAAGAGCATCCGCCGGGTGTCTTAACTTTCCATCTTTTGTTCGACCCTCGTCATGCCACCTCATTTCCTTTGCTGTTTTTTCACACATGTAGATCCTTTTCAGCCTTGGAATTATAGGAAAATAACGCAAAACCTTTTGCGGCTTTTTTGACTTACTAGATTTTGAACTCTCTCCTACTTCATCACCTATACTAGATTTATATCTTGGAGCTTTGCATATATGACACGACTGTTGATCTTTTCTCGTACCCCAATAAAGCATGCAATCATTGGGACATGCATGTATTTTCTCGTAGCCAAGCCCAAGGTCTGTAGTTAACTTTTTGGCATCATTAGCAGAAGATGGTAGCGACGTAAGATGAGGAAATGCATCCCTAAAAAGCTCTAGCAACATGGTGAAGCTCTTGTTAGATATCCCACCAAGGCATTTTATATGATATAAGTGTAGAGTGAAAGACAAGTTTGAATACTTGCATCCCGGATATAACTCTTTGTCACATTCCTCTAAAAGCCTTTTGTATAGAATATCTTCATCTTTAGAACTTTGAGCAGGTTCTTCATTAGATTCGTCGATATTCCCTTCGATCCTAGAATCACTTTCGTGTGTGTTATTCAATGATACATGGCCTGTGTTGTTGACTCCTTCGAGCCTAGAACTTACACCTAAAGCATCCCGAACTAGACCTCTTATGGCATCTTCACCGACGAAAGTTTCAGGCACAATACGTGGATTTGGATGAGAGAGTTGTGAAGGTATAGAATTCTCTCCATGAACTGTCCATGTTTTGTACCCCGGTAAAAATCCATATTGCAATATATCGACATGAGCAGCATCTACCGTCAACCGTTTACACAAACAACATTTAAGGCACGGACATGCAATTATTCCTCTTATACTTCTAGCTCTAGCAAAATCGATAAAAGATTGAACTCCATCTTTAAAAGTCTTACTTCCTATATCGGCTTTGATCCAACTTTTGTCCATTAATTCAACTTACCTAAACAAGTACATGAATAATCATATACACATGCGATTTTGAAAAAAACCAAAATAACCAATAGCATTGTCCTATGTGGACGGATACGGAAACGGGTACTTGGAATGCCAATGCCCCAAAATTCAAGATATATCAACATATCAGTAAAGAACTAAAGATGAATAACCATAAATTGATTTATGTATATATTATGATCATGCATGATATCATTTTTTTTAATGATATAAGTTATATACTGATCATGCATCAAAAGTTCATACCTACATAAGGTTATATACTGATATAACTTATATACTTATATAGCTTAATTTAAATGCCATCCAATAAAAATCACTCACGAGTTCTTATTTCATACAGATCAGACTATAAAAGACAGCCCTAAAGGCAAAACCCCTGAGTTCTTATGTCATACAGATCAGACTATAAAAATCGCTCATTAGCAAAACTCAATGGTGATCTGATTACTGGATACCTTGAAGAGAAGCTTGGTTTCAAGGTATGTTTTAATCACCGCTCACATAAAAACAATATTGCGGGTAATTTCAAGCTTTTCAGTTTGCTGGTCGTAAAATGTTTTAATCACCGCTCACATAAAAACAATTGTTCCCCTAATAGCTTTAACCCGAGCAAAATCAATAAAATACTTAACTCCAGCTTTGAAAGTGTCGCTTTTTATTTGAGCTTTCATCCAACTTTTATCCATTAACTAAACTTACCTAAATAAGACTAAAATTAAAGAACAAAAAAGAAACAAAAACCAAGCTCCATAACTTTTAACATTCTGCCTATTACCAACTAATTTGTCACGATAGGGAGCAGCTTCTAATCTGTCTACTAGAAACCAATTTATCACGTTACGAAGAAACTCCTAATATGTCTACAAGTGTGACATTCGCAAATTTCACGGTATTATTCTATCGTCTCGTATTCGTTTTATTTATTTATGTTCGTGTTTTGACCCTATTGTATTCCTTTTTATGTTTATCGTATTCGTATTTCATGAGTATCGTATTTGTATTTTATGCGTATTTGCGTTTATCGGGTATATAGTATGTGATTCGGATCTTTATGTCGGGAACGTATAGTCTTAAGTGCCTTTAGTATAAGTCTAGTATGCTCTTATGATAAGTTTAGGGGAATTATGCCTTAATTATATGATTAAGATTAACGTTTAAAAAGTATTTCATGTTTAGTCCCTTCGGAAATTTTATTACGAAACTAGTCCTACGCGAGAAATTTTATTACAATTTTAGTCCTTTGTCAAATTTTGTTACAAAAATCGTCCTTATCAGATTTTGTCTTATTCTTACCAACTATTTTGTCTCTATCTACACACACCTTCCTCTCCAAGTTATCATACACACTCTCTCTCTCTCTCTAAAACACACAAACACCATTAAACCTCCACCTTCTTTCTAGCTTTTCCGGCGATCCAACCGTCCGATTTTAGATCCGAGACCGGATTATTGATCACCACCATCACCTCTATCTATCCTCCGAGTTTCATATCGATCAAGTAAGTATTTCTCCGTTTTGATTTTAAACTTTATTCCATTTTTATCCAAACACGTAAATCACATTTTTAACCATCAAAATCGAGATTTTATTTAAGATTATTGTATGTTATCGCATTCTGGACATAGGGTATCGATTATAGATCATATGGACACTTAGAACACTCAAAAACCGATTTCCAAATGTTATTTTTCGTCAAAATTCCGTTCAAGCACGTAACTCATGTTTTCATCACGAAATACATGAATTACGCTCACGAAATGATCTTAACATCACGTAATACCTATATTACGTTCACGAAATACCCCTAGCTCACGAAATACATATTACGCTCACGAAACTCGTCCCTATAGTCACGTAATTCTGGCTCATGTCGCGTAATTGCCATGTTGATCACGAAATCGATAGTTCTGCACGTAATTAGTATTACGTCCACGTAATTATGATCCATGCATGTAATTCTTCTTGCTTCACGTAATAGTGTGTTGAGTCACGTAATTTTCATACTTGAATTTATCTTGCATGCATTTCCAATTGTAACAAGTTTGAAATCCCAAATTTTGACTTAACCTCACGTGACCCTTTCTTTTCTTTTGCATGTGAGACTTAATTGATCCCCATGATTTACTTAGTATATAATTTGACCCCCTTGTCACGTAATTCTTGTTTATCTCGTAACTTGATACTCACGTGACTTATAGTGCACGTAAGTATACGGTTCACGTGTCTAGTCTGTTGACTCTTCGAAACACTTGTTATTCCGTTATATCGAGATTCCTTTGGTTATTTTAAAACCCGTATAAAACGTTAATCATTAAGGCATAACCCTACTAGACTTAGAGATACTTAGACATGTTTTATTTACGTGATGTATAGGGCACTTAGACATTGAAGCTTGACGGTATTATTGTATTTCCCGACATATAAGGATTTGGATTGCTTTGCTATCTGTGAGTTATTCGTTGCCCTTTTTAACCTTTTACTATTTTCGGGCATGATTAGCGTTAAACAAAGGTATTTTATGGTATGTATGTATTATGGTATGTATGGATATGAATGCTTTAGATGATCTCACCCAACTTGTACCGCCTTTGTGGTAGTACAAGGCCCCGTATAAACACCTGTTAGCTTTGAGCCACCGGAAGTATATATAGCGCTATATGGGTCTAACAAACCCTCATTCTAATACGTTATTATGATAAGGGAGGAGCCCTGTCCGTATTAGTAATGTTACGACCGTTTATTATCGAGAACAACCTGGTTTGAGACACTAGGTGGGGTTAGTTGCCTTTATTATTGTTAGGGTTCAGGTGTATGTTATATTCCTAGAGCTGAGATTCTATCCGGTATGGTATTTATTTTATGATATGATTATGATTTTATGAAATGATTATGGTACCGTATGGTAATAATCTGAATATTTTATCGAAAGGTTTTATATACTTCAATTATATTTTGAAATATCATTTTCAAAAGACTTATCTTCAAACCTTATCTTTTGAGTCAAAACTTATTGAAAACCTTTATACTAATATGTTTTTATTTACTATTGCGAATAATTCACCAACTTTATGTTGACGTCGTATTTTAACGCTTTTCAGGGATTTGAGGTTACCTATTTTGATGCTATGCGTTGATTGGCTACTTGGGACTTTTTGCTGGAATTTATTTTGTTATTGTATTTCCTTAGTTTCCCAAACTCTGTAGTCGTATTTTGATACTATTCGGATGACTGTAATAAGTACTGCATTTCAAACTCTTTATCTATGTTGATGATGTTTGGTTTATTTATGTTTGATGTAACCTTGAATCTCTGATACCGTATACACTGTACACCTCGGTTCCGCCATTCTATGCGGGGTGTGACAGAAGTTGGTATCAGAGCCAATGGTTATAGCGAACTAAGTGACCTTACGGAATCACTTAGACTATGACCTAGGCTTTTGGACCTATCTGATTTACTCTATGTGCGCATTTCTTTCTTATGTGGGCCTGTATGTGACTCGTATGCTATATGTGCTTTTATTTTGCTTTTACGTTTTGAGGCCTGCTCGTTTTAGTCGCACATACAGTTTATCGTTCTGATTTTATTCCGTTTGATATTCGTAGAAGATGCCGCCTAAGAGAACTTCTTCTAGAGCTACTTCTACTAGAGCTACTCCTGCCGCCGCCACTCCGAGAAGGTCGGCAAGGCGAGGTCGCGCCAGCGTTAGATCGGGTGCTACTGCTCAGAACACCACTGCTGTCCCCAATACTACTTCTGCTACTCCGAACATCAGTCAGTTGATTGCGGAGCAGATTGCAGCAGCTATCCCAGTGATTGTGGCACAACTTAAGGAGACACCAGTGCAAGATGCTGATTTAGAGTTTGATGTACCTGAGATGCCCGATATTGAAGCTGAAGGTATGGCGTCTGGGCGCGATGGTTCCGATGTTGGCAGAGCAGTGCACATAGGATCTGGTGGACCAAATATTGTGATTGAAGATCCACCCCGAGGCTGTTCATATAAAGCCTTCCTAGACTGCAGACCTACTGAATTTAGGGGTAATGAAGATGTTGTTGCTACCCTACAATGGTTTGAGAGGATGGAGTCAGTATTTGACGTCTCGGGATGTGCTGATGAAAGCCGAGTGAAGTATGCTACATATCTATTCCAGGGTAAAGCCCTCACTTGGTGGAACTCTGTGAAGAAGGTTCAGGGTAGAGCTGCTATTACCTTGATGACTTGGGAGAATCTGAAAGTTCTTATGAGGAAAGAGTATGTGCCGTCTTCTGAGACACAGAGACTGGAAGACGAGTTTTGGAACCTGACTATGCAAGGTTCTAACTACCGTGGGTATGTGAACAGATTCTATGACTTATGCGTTTTGGTTCCTCGTCTGGCTCGTACTGAGAATGAGAGGATTGAACGGTTCGCGAATGGTTTGCCGCAGACTATGCGAGACCATATTATTTCTCATCTTCCGGGTACACTTCAGAGCGCCGTTGATATTGCGGGTAGGTTGGTCGCTAGTGCAATCCGTGGTGGTACACTGCAACCAGTTGTGAATCGTAGGGATTCTGGTCGATCTGACAGAAGAAATGTGGGTAATTCGAGGAAGAGGAACCGTAGTCAAGATCAGAAACCTCAAGTGCCCCAAGTGTATGCGTTGACTGGTGCTGGAGCTGGTATTCAGGGCGTGCGCCCTAAGTGTGAGACTTGCGGTAGTGCTCATGCGACAAATGTAGCGTGTTGGGTTTGTAAACGCTGCAAGAAGCTAGGCCACACTGAGCAATATTGTAGAAGAGCTGTTGGAGCGTGTTATGAATGTGGAGAAATGGGTCATCTCCGTCAGCAGTGTCCTAAGCTTGTATCATCTACTCCTGGTGCTGGTACTAGTGCTAGAGGGAATCCTGCTAAGAGCCGAGCATTTGCTATGGAATCTACTGAAGCTCATCAGGATCCTACAGTAGTCACTGGTACATTTCTTGTTGACGATTATCCTGCTTTTATTCTATTCGATTCGGGTGCCGATAGAAGTTTTATTTCTAGTGACTTTCGCCCCTTAGTAAACCGTGCCTCTAGTCTTTTAGAGCCTGCCTATGAAGTAGAAATAGCTGATGGTAGATGTGCCTGTGTTAAGGAAATTATTCGTGATATTCCTCTCGTTTTAGCCGATATTCCTTTTTCCATCGACCTTATCCCTATGAAACTCGGTAGTTTCGACGTCGTAGTCGGTATGGATTGGTTAGCGAAGCATAAAGGAGAGATAGTCTGTTATGAGAAGCTCATTCGTATTCAGAAGCCGGATGAAGATCAGTTGGTTGTACATGGAGACAAGGCCGGGAAACGCCTTAAAGTTATTTCTTGTTTGAAGGTTCGCGAGTATGTCCGTCAGGGTTGTTCTTTATATCTTGCTCACTTGGTGAAGAAAGACTCTGCGATAAAGATTGATGGTGTGCCGATCGTTCGCGAATATTCTGACGTTTTTCCCGACGATTTACCTGGAGTCCCTCCCCAGAGACAAACCGATTTTCGTATTGATCTTATTCCTGGAGCTGCACCTGTTGCTAAGGCTCCGTATCGTTTGGCTCCTTCCGAGATGCTCGAGTTGTCGAAGCAAATTCAGGAATTGGTAGATAAGGGTTTTATTCGTCCTAGTTTCTCCCCGTGGGGTGCTCCTGTTCTCTTTGTTAAGAAGAAGGATGGCTCCATGCGTTTATGTATTGATTATCGGGAGTTAAACAAGTTGACTGTGAAGAACCGTTATCCCCTTCCTCGTATTGATGACTTATTCGATCAACTTCAGGGTTCTTGCTATTTCTCAAAGATCGATCTTCGCTCTGGTTATCATCAGTTGAGAGTTCGAGAAGATGATATACCTAAGACTGCTTTTCGTACTCGGTATGGTCATTACGAGTTCATGGTGATGCCGTTTGGTATGACAAACGCCCCTGCAGCATTCATGGAACTAATGAACCGTATTTGTCGTCCGTATCTTGACAAATTCGTTATCGTATTCATCGACGACATTCTGATCTATTCCCGAAGTCGCAAGGAACATGAAGAGCATTTGCGTCTTGTTCTAGAAGTGCTTCGAAAAGAGAAGTTGTATGCGAAATTCTCTAAGTGCGAGTTCTGGATATCCGAAGTTCAATTCCTTGGCCATGTGGTTAGCGCGAAGGGTATTCATGTTGATCCTGCTAAGATTGAAGCTGTTAAGAGTTGGGTTGCACCGAAGTCACCAACCGAAATCCGTTCATTTTTGGGTCTTGCTGGGTATTATCGCCGATTCATCGAGAACTTCTCCAAGATTGCTTCATCTATGACTAAGCTGACACAGAAGAGTGAACCTTTCGTTTGGGGTACCGATCAGGAAGAAGCATTTCAGATATTGAAGCAGCGGTTGTGTAACGCACCTATTCTTAGTCTGCCAGTTGGTTCCGAGAATTTTGTTGTTTACTGCGACGCTTCGCACAAGGGTCTGGGTTGTGTGCTTATGCAGAATGGTAAAGTTATAGCTTACGCTTCGCGTCAGTTGAAAATCCATGAGCGGAATTACACGACACATGATCTAGAGTTGGGAGCCGTCGTTTTTGCTTTGAAGATTTGGAGACACTATCTGTATGGGACCAAGTGTACTGTATTCACCGACCACAAAAGTCTTCAACACATTTTCGATCAGAAGATGCTGAACATGAGACAACGACGATGGGTTGAATTATTAAACGACTATGACTGCGACATTCGCTACCACCCTGGTAAGGCGAACGTTGTTGCTGATGCTTTGAGTCGTAAGGAAACCATCAAACCGGTCCGTATTCGTTCTATGGTGATATCTATTCAGACGAGTTTAAAGGCTCGGATTATTCAAGCTCAGGAAGGTATTATGACTGAAGACCGTGTTAAAGAGGAAAGATTGTATAAGTTGGCGTTGGAACTAGAACCGAAGGAGGATGGAGTTCTGTATTTCCTCGAGCGTATTTGGGTTCCGGTTAGTATCCGTCAGTTGATTCTGGACGAAGCCCATAAGACGAACTATTCCATTCATCCGGGTTCCGACAAGATGTATCACGACTTGAATGATTTTTATTGGTGGCCGGGTATGAAACGCGAGATCGCCGAGTATGTTAGTCGATGTTTGACCTGTTCCAAGGTGAAGATTGAGTATCAGAAACCGTCTGGGCTACTCCAACAACCGAAGATTCCCGAGTGGAAATGGGAGCGTATTACTATGGATTTTGTTACTAAGCTTCCGAGATCTTCGAGTGGTTATGATAGTATCTGGGTTATTGTTGATCGATTGACGAAGTCTGCTCACTTCCTACCGATTCGTGAGAATTATCCGATGGAAAGATTCGTACGCTTGTATATCGCCGAGATTGTATCGAAACACGGTGTTCCGGTATCGATTATTTCCGATCGGGATGCTCGTTTCACTTCTCGGTTTTGGAAGACATTTCAGACTGCTATGGGTACACGGTTAGATATGAGTACCGCTTATCATCCTCAGACCGATGGTCAGAGTGAGAGAACTATCCAGACTATGGAAGATATGCTACGAGCTTGCGCTATTGATTTTGGTGGTAGTTGGGATATTCACTTGCCGTTGATCGAGTTCTCGTACAACAACAGCTATCACACTAGTATCAAGTGCGCACCGTTTGAAGCTTTGTATGGCCGTAAATGTCGATCACCTGTATGTTGGGCAGAAGTTGGAGATAGTCAGATATCCGGTCCGGAGATTATTCAAGAGACCACTGACAAGATCTTCAAGATCAAGGAACGATTGATTACTGCCAGAGACCGACAGAAGAAGTATGCTGATAAGCGCAGGAAGCCTCTCGAGTTCAGTGTTGGGAATATGGTATTATTGAAGGTATCTCCATGGAAAGGGGTTGTCCGATTTGTGAAGCGCAGCAAGCTGAGTCCGAGATACACGGGTCCGTTCAAGATCTTAGCCCGCATTGGCCCAGCTGCTTATCGACTAGAATTGCCGGCAGAACTGAGCAGCGTACATAACGTATTCCATGTATCTCAGTTAAAGAAATGCCTGGCTGATGAGACATTATTAGTTCCGCTTGAACAACTCCAGATTGAAGACAAGCTTCATTTTGTTGAAGAACCGATCGAGATCGTTGCTAGTGATGTTAAGCGTCTGCGACGAAGTAAGATCCCTATTGTCAAAGTTCGCTGGAATTCCCGTTTTGGTGCTGAGTTCACGTGGGAACGCGAAGATGAAATTCTGCGGAAGTATCCTCACCTTTCTCCCGGAAGTAGTACCCAGTGATAATTTCGAGGACGAAATTCTTTTTACTTGGGGAGACTGTGACATTCGCAAATTTCACGGTATTATTCTATCGTCTCGTATTCGTTTTATTTATTTATGTTCGTGTTTTGACCCTATTGTATTCCTTTTTATGTTTATCGTATTCGTATTTCATGAGTATCGTATTTGTATTTTATGCGTATTTGCGTTTATCGGGTATATAGTATGTGATTCGGATCTTTATGTCGGGAACGTATAGTCTTAAGTGCCTTTAGTATAAGTCTAGTATGCTCTTATGATAAGTTTAGGGGAATTATGCCTTAATTATATGATTAAGATTAACGTTTAAAAAGTATTTCATGTTTAGTCCCTTCGGAAATTTTATTACGAAACTAGTCCTACGCGAGAAATTTTATTACAATTTTAGTCCTTTGTCAAATTTTGTTACAAAAATCGTCCTTATCAGATTTTGTCTTATTCTTACCAACTATTTTGTCTCTATCTACACACACCTTCCTCTCCAAGTTATCATACACACTCTCTCTCTCTCTCTAAAACACACAAACACCATTAAACCTCCACCTTCTTTCTAGCTTTTTCGGCGATCCAACCGTCCGATTTTAGATCCGAGACCGGATTATTGATCACCACCATCACCTCTATCTATCCTCCGAGTTTCATATCGATCAAGTAAGTATTTCTCCGTTTTGATTTTAAACTTTATTCCATTTTTATCCAAACACGTAAATCACATTTTTAACCATCAAAATCGAGATTTTATTTAAGATTATTGTATGTTATCGCATTCTGGACATAGGGTATCGATTATAGATCATATGGACACTTAGAACACTCAAAAACCGATTTCCAAATGTTATTTTTCGTCAAAATTCCGTTCAAGCACGTAACTCATGTTTTCATCACGAAATACATGAATTACGCTCACGAAATGATCTTAACATCACGTAATACCTATATTACGTTCACGAAATACCCCTAGCTCACGAAATACATATTACGCTCACGAAACTCGTCCCTATAGTCACGTAATTCTGGCTCATGTCGCGTAATTGCCATGTTGATCACGAAATCGATAGTTCTGCACGTAATTAGTATTACGTCCACGTAATTATGATCCATGCATGTAATTCTTCTTGCTTCACGTAATAGTGTGTTGAGTCACGTAATTTTCATACTTGAATTTATCTTGCATGCATTTCCAATTGTAACAAGTTTGAAATCCCAAATTTTGACTTAACCTCACGTGACCCTTTCTTTTCTTTTGCATGTGAGACTTAATTGATCCCCATGATTTACTTAGTATATAATTTGACCCCCTTGTCACGTAATTCTTGTTTATCTCGTAACTTGATACTCACGTGACTTATAGTGCACGTAAGTATACGGTTCACGTGTCTAGTCTGTTGACTCTTCGAAACACTTGTTATTCCGTTATATCGAGATTCCTTTGGTTATTTTAAAACCCGTATAAAACGTTAATCATTAAGGCATAACCCTACTAGACTTAGAGATACTTAGACATGTTTTATTTACGTGATGTATAGGGCACTTAGACATTGAAGCTTGACGGTATTATTGTATTTCCCGACATATAAGGATTTGGATTGCTTTGCTATCTGTGAGTTATTCGTTGCCCTTTTTAACCTTTTACTATTTTCGGGCATGATTAGCGTTAAACAAAGGTATTTTATGGTATGTATGTATTATGGTATGTATGGATATGAATGCTTTAGATGATCTCACCCAACTTGTACCGCCTTTGTGGTAGTACAAGGCCCCGTATAAACACCTGTTAGCTTTGAGCCACCGGAAGTATATATAGCGCTATATGGGTCTAACAAACCCTCATTCTAATACGTTATTATGATAAGGGAGGAGCCCTGTCCGTATTAGTAATGTTACGACCGTTTATTATCGAGAACAACCTGGTTTGAGACACTAGGTGGGGTTAGTTGCCTTTATTATTGTTAGGGTTCAGGTGTATGTTATATTCCTAGAGCTGAGATTCTATCCGGTATGGTATTTATTTTATGATATGATTATGATTTTATGAAATGATTATGGTACCGTATGGTAATAATCTGAATATTTTATCGAAAGGTTTTATATACTTCAATTATATTTTGAAATATCATTTTCAAAAGACTTATCTTCAAACCTTATCTTTTGAGTCAAAACTTATTGAAAACCTTTATACTAATATGTTTTTATTTACTATTGCGAATAATTCACCAACTTTATGTTGACGTCGTATTTTAACGCTTTTCAGGGATTTGAGGTTACCTATTTTGATGCTATGCGTTGATTGGCTACTTGGGACTTTTTGCTGGAATTTATTTTGTTATTGTATTTCCTTAGTTTCCCAAACTCTGTAGTCGTATTTTGATACTATTCGGATGACTGTAATAAGTACTGCATTTCAAACTCTTTATCTATGTTGATGATGTTTGGTTTATTTATGTTTGATGTAACCTTGAATCTCTGATACCGTATACACTGTACACCTCGGTTCCGCCATTCTATGCGGGGTGTGACAACAAGCAACTCTTAATCGGTCTAGAAGCAACTAATATGTCACGTTAGGTAGCAAGCAACTGAATAAACGAACTATTGAGCCTAAAATATAATATCGACCGGTCGTAATGAAAGAACATTAAATTAGCTCCTAATAGCAATGCAAGAGTATATATGTTAACAGGTAGGAAAAGAAAGATTTACAAAACCAACACAAATATGAGATGAAGTGAATAATCTGAAAACATTACTAAATGTCGCGCAATTACTTGACGTTCTATAACAGATTACTAGAAGATCCATATTAATCGGTTTCACATCAATTCCACTATTTAAGATATCAACCACCATTTTTGGTCCTTCATTTTTCCGAAAAGTTTCTGTACACTGCAGATCTGCAAACGTTTCAGTTCACATTTCACCTCGAACTAATGATACTACATAAGCCGATACGAACAATAATTCACAATTTAAACATCCGAATCAGTGAAAAGTAATGAACGTAGAGTAATGTTACTACATAAACCGAGATGAATCGTAACTACAACAGCTATAGAGGCTTTAACTAATCCTAAATTTAAACATTCAAATATATTCGATTAAATGCTCATGAACTGGCAAACTATATATTCAAATCAGAATTATAAAACAATTATTAAGTAAATGATTGAGTTAAGAAATTATACCATGAAGTAATGCAGCTAATGCATTGAAAGCCGAAACAACTGCTAACTGACCACTAAGCTTGGAACAAATCGAACAAAGCAATTCTACACCTCCGTTTCAGATCGGTCTCCAGAACACAAATCGCTCAAACTATCAAGCAAATTAATCAGCTGATCTAGGATTAGTTGATTTGTAAAATCAGAATACTGTAATTGTTTGATCTGATGAAGCGATTGGATGACAGGATTGATTTCGCCGGGGATTGATTTCGCCGGGGAGCGATTGGATGACAGGATTGTTTTTTTAAAAGTGTTTTTTTAGAAGTGTTTTTATAAATTGTAAAGAGAGAAGAGATAAATGTAACCTGGAGGGCTACACATGTAAAGTGGGTATATTTCAAGGATAAAAGTGTAACTTTAATTAAAAGTCCACAACTTTTCTTGTGTAATTGTATTTGTAGTGATTTTTTAATGAGAAAACTCACATAACCATGTGTGGACAATTTTAATTAAATTTTGTATACACTCATAGGTGTGGGGAAAAAAAAAAAACTTTTACACATTTGTTGAAGTGTGGAGATTTAAGTGTGTAAAACAAGCCTTTTTTTTGTAGTGTATTAAGTTTTTTTTTCTTTATCAAATGAATTATAGGGTTTAATACTTTATCATTTTAATTTTTACCAAGCAAAATTCTTGCTTTGAGATTCAACCAAGAATTCATCCGTATGTGGAAGTACTATTTTGTTTCTACTGTTGTTGGCTTTAAGACCGAGACACTTGGGGACTATCATGTACTTCTTATTGCACGAACTAATCATCCATAACAAACACATAAACATCACATGACTTTACCTTTTATTGTTGATTGAAGGTTGTATTCTCACGTCCTTGGAACGTTGCCACATAGTTGGGAGATCCTGACAAGCGTATCGTTTCAGCTTACTAAATAAATATGTATTTTACTTAGCCTACCTTCGAATAAGTTAATAACTTCTTGTATGCGTGTAATAAGATAAATAGTCATCGTCCTCTAAGGTGTCATTAGGTCTACTATAGTATTATTTAATTTCTTATTATCAAATAATTTTATTTAAATAAAAATTATTATTTAAAATTAACATTATATATTATTTAATTTGATATATTATATTTTTATTTTTAAATATAATTTAATTTAAAAAAATATATATATATTAAATTATTTAATACATTTGATTTAATATATATAGTTTAATTATTATTTAGATTATTTAATTAGTAAATTAATTTACTAAGGCTTCCGACGACGATAAATCGCCGTTGTAGACCTTAGTAAATTGATTATCTAATTAAATAATCTAAATAATATTTAAACTATATATATTAAATTATTTTAAATAATTAATTAATTTAGGTAGACTTTAAGCGACGATTTTTCCTCGCTAAAAGTCTAGCTAAATTAATTAATTATTTTAATGTTTTAAACACTATTTAAATAAACATTTTATTATTTATTAATTATATACATATGTCAGTTAGACCTATGGCGACGATTTGTCGTTCGAAGGTTTTAGCGGGATTTTTTTTTCCGTTAATTAATTAAAATAGTGTCGTCGCTAAAGGTCTAAGTCGTCGCCAAAGAGTCGTCGCTAAAGGTCTAGCTCTGACAAAGTCAAAAAGTTGAATTTTTTTGTCGTTTAGCGACCCTTTAGCGACGATTTTTGTCGTCGTCGCCAAAGGTCTATATTCTTGTAGTGTGTTACGCGAATAGCAAAAGACTAGATAAGTGTCATGCAAAGTTTATGATGGACTATGTTTATATGGATATGATGATGAGCTATTGTTTTTTACTTAACAACAAATACTTGTGATTGCCATCTAAATTTTGCTTGGTGATATTTAATTATTCAGTTCCACCGGATAAGATAAACTATGTAAGAGTTACTCAAATTGATGATAAATTAAAGCTAAATTGGGTTAATGTTTTCTTGTATTATTTGACATTGGAAAGGGAAAATCTAAGTACAACTTTAAACCGTCGAAAGTGTGTCTATTCAAAATCCTAAAGATGATCGTAATACAAATTTAATAAACAATATCATTCGACTTTAGTTATAGATTAAGATCTACTGTATTTTTCTTTTTTTTTTGATAATTTGTGAAAAAATATCGATACGGATTTAAAATTAAAGTTATAATTATAAATGTATAAAATAAACCACATAATAAGTTAAGACTTCACACAGAAACCCTAGCCGTTGGTTCATGTTCTTTTTGATTGATTATCAACCTTGTCTGTATTGTGTGAATCTTTTGATCACGACTTAACATTTGGTTAATATTAAGCCTTTGGCTAATCTTTTGATCTATTTTTTCTAGTGAGTTCTACCATTTTCTACAGGAACACTCGACTATTTAATGACAACTATTGATAATAATATTCATATGGAAAAATACTTACCAAGACCTTATGTATACTGCATTTTTATTTCTCCGAAATAGGCTAATTAAACTGTATAAAATTTGTATGCGATCTACAGTATTCATAATGAATCTGGAACTAATGGCCAGAAAAGAAAAAAAATATCGACGTGCCTTATAGAAGACAGGTTGTGGATTGGGATAAATCGAGCGAGGTAAACTTAAGGAGACCCGTTGAAAGGTTAAATTTGAAAAAAAATAAAAAAATAATACCCTTTAATGCTAACGTAAAGTTTACCGCCAGCATAGTACATTTATAAGTAGATACTTATCAAGAAGATGTTCAATAATTGTTACACATTTCTAGTTATTATTACTATTTATAGTAGTATATGGCGGAATAAATGGACTGAAGCCGCCTAGTTTTGATAAATACCACCCTTTCTAGTCATTATTACACATTTCTAGTTATTATTACTATTTATAGTTGTAGATGCCACTTACCTAACAACTAAATACCACCCTTTGTTGAACAAGTCCTCAAAGCATCTACAATATCCCCAAGCTTGCCCTATTTATCAGAATATTTTTCGTATATGTTTTAAACTTATTATCACCGAACACTCAGACATTGGAGGGCAAACTTCGTGAAAAACCAGAAGTAACGAAATATATATTATTAAGGCTTTTTTTCTTTATCAAATGAATTCTAGGGTTTAATAGCAAACTTCTTGGTTTGAGATTCAACCAAGAATTCATCCGTATGTGGGAGTACTATTTTGATTCTACTGCTGCTGGCTTTAAGACCGAGACACTCATAAAATAAATAGACAAGAAAATATAATCTTTTATAACTACAAATTTCTAGTCTCTACAAAGAGGATAAACAAAAATATTTTAAAGAAAAACAAAGACATTTAAAACTGACCAAAAACCAAATCATTTAGTCTATGTTCATTTACTTTAACAATCATTAAATAAATATTGATTCTTACATTAGAGATTTATCGGAGATATGTTCTTAATAAGCCTAATGTTGTTTATTTTTGCTAGAATGATAGTTCAAGACCAAAGGACTTAAGACCGATCAAAGATCCTCTCAACAAGTTCCAGATATCGTAGAAAGATGCTTGGACGAAGCTGATTCATAAGTCATAACTCAATTACGTTTTCTACCCGACGTAGCATCTCCTTCAACACTATCCTTTCAAGTATTTCTGGGTCCGTATATTTTAACGATGAGGATCTAAACATAGCGAATATTGAATTAATTGGGATAATATAAACAAGTTTACAGCATAATTTTTCTTCTTTTTGTTCTCCGGCCTTTCACTTTCGGACACCACTTTATAATACTATATCAATATCAATTAGTTGGTATATATAAACAATACGATATCAATTAATTGGGACGAACAAATCAGTCATAATTGAGAATATTTCCACCTACACAATCTCACACTCAAACACACACACAAACACGATAATATAGATTATGTGGAAGTTTAGTTGTAGATCCGGTAACGAAAAATAATATTTTCACGCAACAAATGACTTTCCTATTAAGCATTATGTAAGAGAATAATAATAAATTATCGACAATTAATGACTTAATTGTATAACCGGTGACAACTCATTTTTATTTAAATAGTTATAGACTTTGAAGTGGAAATCAAGTTTGGTTTATTAAATTGCTATATTAGATACTACTAACTTATTGATCCGTGTAATACGCGAATAACTATATCGAAAACAATATAGTATCAAATAAAGAACATAATCTATATAGAAATATTAATAGAAATCTATTTTTCGTGTAGACAAAGTGATTATATTAGCAAATATTCCGATGTTTCGTTTATACATAAATGACTTTATCTTCAAATTTATGTCATTTGTTTCTAAGATGTTTCGTTTATACTTAAACGACTTTATCTCCACATTTATGTCATTTGTTTCTAAGATGTTTTATTTATACATAAACGACTTTATGTCCAAATTATGTCATTTGTTTCTAAGGAAATAAATGTGGAGTTAAAGATTAGAGTATTATTTATTATCTCAAAATATTATACACTACTGACAATTTTTGTAATGTAATACGTGAATGTTGTCAAAATAGACTCGAAGTTAAGAAAATTTAACTAAAGATAAATAAAATATACACTTAACAAGTTAACACTCAACATATATATTAGTTAATTTTTTCTGTTTCTACACAAAACATTTAAAAATAATTATATTTTCTTTATACTAATAATTTGTATTTATATGAAGAAAAAAAGTGTAATACTTTATGTTTCGTATTTTTTTAGATATTAATTTAAAGTAGAAAGATTATATCATTTAAAGTAGAAAATTTAATTAGTTATTTGCATATTCTTAAATATAAGGTTAAATTAGTTAAAGTAAAAGAGTTAAACAACTGAAAATAGTAATAATGACATTATCAAAATAATCTAATGGTCTAAATTAAAGTTAAATATTCATCAAATGGTTACTAGGGGTGTTGTTAGGTCAGGTTAGCGGATTTCGAGTTATTTGGGTTGTGTTATTTGAGTTTTGAGTTGTGAGAAAAATACTCATACCCATACCCGAATAACAATATGGGTTAAACGGGTTTGGGTTATTCGGATTTGGGTTATCCGGGTTTGACCTTTTTAACCCATTTTACCCGATTAACAACAAATATGGTTTACAACTAATTGGATTTTAACTAAGATAGTATATTTAGTTATAATTTTCATATTAATGAAATAGGTCAAACTCACAATTGCTAATTTTTCGTTTAGGTTTTGGGATACGGTTTATTATTTTAGTTTTATTTATTTATTTATTTACTTATTTATTTATTTTTGTTTAAGATTTTACTCTAGTTTTTCGATTACACGGTTCAATAAAGCAGCTACGTCTATATTTCGAATCTTTATTACTTATCTTTTTTATATTTCTATTTGTTACAATATTATATAACTTAGTTTTTCTTTTTTTGAAAAGGAAGAGAAAAATATAAACTAGTTGTGTATTTTTCGATTAACCTTTTAATATATTTTCATTTTCTTTTAAGGTTAGACTATAAAATAAAAATAAAGTAGAACTCATTCATTTGGTTTTGTTTTACGAACAATTTTATAAAATTAATATTTTTATCTATTTTCTTACTTCATACAACTAATCATACACAAAATATATTTTTGTTCCACCACAACATGCGGGGCCAAATTTCTAGTTTTATACAATTATTAAAATGTAAAATACATCTTTAACCCTTTAATAACTTCATTACTTAAGTTAATCTTTTATATATTTTTGTTTTATTTATAGTTGCTATTAATAATAACTAATTAAAATTACTTTTATAAACAATGTCACATGTTTGTGTTTTCCTTCAAGAAATAAATAAATAACTACTCTATATCTAAAAAAAACACCGAAATATATATATATATATATATATATATATATATATATATATATATATATATATATATATATATGGTTGGTTTTATAAACCAAACCTTAAAATAAAATTAGTAAAAAAAAAAAAAAATTATTTATAAAGTTTGAATTTTTGTATTATCGTTCATTTTAACCATATTTCAAACTTTAAAAAATAAAGTTTTTTTGAACATCCAAAAATGGGTAATGTTATTATTAGGGATCAAATTTGAATATTTACTACACACAAAAAAATGAATTTGATTCACAACCCCTAAACCACATATATTTTCATGAATATCAAAAGTTGCTTTGTTAAAGTTTGTTATAATTGAATAAATTAATATAATACAAAATTACACATATCATAAATTATTTTTTTTATTTTTTTTACTTATTTTACTTTAAGTTTTGTTTTATAAAACCTCTTATTTAACAAAAGGGTTTTTCTAACGTGTGCCCTTGGGGCACACGATAAGTAGAGAATATTCTCCTCGAAAATTGAAAAAGCATGGATTATTCTCCTCGAAAAATGAAAAAGTATGAAATATTCTTCTCGAAAATTGAAAAAGTATGGAATATTCCCTGCTTTTTTAATTTTCGAGGAGAATATTCCTTACTTATCGTGTGCCCTTGGGGCACACGTTAGAAAAACCCTTAACAAAATCCACTTTATTTTTTATGAACCATATGAACCACTTTTTAACCAATTATTTAACAAAATTACACATATCATATATATATATATATATATATATATATATATATTGGTTTCAAATAGGAACCACCTAAATAATTATGAACCATATGAACCACTTTTTAACCAATTATTTAACAAAATCCACTTCATTTTTAAACTTAAATATATCTTCTAAATTAAAAACTTTTACGAAATAAAAAATATACCGTTAGAACGAGTATTTAATTCTCTTTTGGATCAATAAACTTTTTAAATTTTGACAACTTTTTTTTAGATACACTGGTGTATAGACTATAAATTCTCAATTTTCCAAAAAGTGTATGTATACACTCATTAATACCATCGTATACACTTGTATATACATATGTATTCAGTGATGAATATATGGTTAAAATGTAGGTCACGAACTAGTTTATACACCGGTGAATAGAAGTGTATTCAGCTGTGTATACATATGTATTCATCAGTGAATATATAGTTCAGTTCTCTTTTTAACGAATAAGGTTTCACCGATAAATAGAAGTGAACTTAGAAAAAGGGGAGCCAAAACAATTGCAAAGACCGAAGAAAAAATAAAGAAGAAAAACAAGGCGAATAATCAACATTGAACTTAGTTATGCACAAAATTCAATATAAGTACATTGAAAAGTGAATATATATGTTTATACATTAGTGAGTACATGTTTATACATGTACATGTTTATACATTAATTTAGATTTTTTATTAATGACTATTATGATTCACATTCACATTATTTACAACAAGGTGAATAATCAACATTGAACTTAGTTATGCACAAAATTCAGTATAAGTGCATTGAAAAGTGAATATATATGTTTATACATTAGTGACTGAGTATATGTTTATACATTAATTTATGTTTTTTTTATTAATAACCGTTATCATTCAAATTCACATTCACATTATTTACCTATTTTGTGATGAAGATCCGAAAACCTAAACCCACTTATTTGTGCATTATAGTTTAGCAAAGGAAGTGTGGACCTTTATCCTTAAATGGTGGAGCTTGCAGTCGACTATGATGCGTATTGCCTACCATCAACGATCTCAAATATTTATTCAATATCTCTTTCATAGCCCAAGTTTCAAATAGTCAGAGGAAGCTTTTGGATGTAGTTGTGTTGGGTGCACTCTTGATCATTTGGAAATTCCGAAATAATGTGACGTTTAATTCCAAAAGGCCTACAAAGGAGTTGCTCGAAGAAGAAATTCAATTCATTTCTTTCATAAGAATTAATAGTCCAAGTCGCTATGTAAAACTTAACTTGATACAATGATGTTGTATTCCCAGTACACTAAATCCAATATTATGTTAACAAGATAATAATTATAGTTTCTTGCTAAATAGTTTAATTTAATCCCTCTCTCGAGTTAATAAAAAAGAAAAAAAAATTAATAAGTCTTATAAAATGCACAATTTGCCAATCAGGTTCTGCCTGGTTGGTAAGGGGTTTTCCCGGTGAAGGGGAGGTCTCGAGTTCGAGCCTCTCCAGAGGGTTCCTCTTAGGCGAGCATGGGGGTGGCCGGTAATGGTGGCACGATGATACTCCATTACTGGCCCGTAGGAGAATTGCCGTTCCAAAAAAAAAAAAAAAAATGCACAATTTAATAGAGATGTTTATGTTTTTGGTGCGAATTTGATGCACTAAAATTCATGATTTTATTGGTTTCTTTTTATGCATCGTTTATTACTTTATCTGATGCATTAATTTAAAATGTATTTTCTCTACCTATTATTGATACATCAATATGATTAAAAACACTTCAACAAACTTATATAAGAGATATAACTGTAAAAAATGTTGATTTTTTAAAATTAAATATATACTTAAGTATTAGTAAAGATCAAAAAAAATTTTAAATTATCTAAAATCAAATATAGTAATCTATAAGTTTTATTAAATATTTAAAACTCTATATCGAAAACGTCTGATACAAGTATAGAATCTTTTATTATTATCTAAACATTTCAATAATGGTAATTGATAAGTTTTATTAAACCTTTAAAATTTTATATAGAAAACGTGTGATAGGTGTATGATCTGTATTATTATTTAAACATTTCAATAATGGTGTTATATAAATTTGAAAAAGAGGTCAGTAATGGTGTTGTATAATTTTGAAAAAGTGGTTTTCTGGTGCATCGTTGTTAGAAGTTTTAACAGTTTACTGCTTTATGGCTTTCACATAATCTTTCCTACTATTTTTTTTTCCCACTAACTGTAACTATTTAAGAAAAATCACTCTTAAATATTTTGTAAGATTTTCTTTTTTTAAAGTTTTACTTTTATCCAAGTTTTTTTTGTTGTTTAGATATACTTTATATAAGTTATACTTCTTTCGTCGCATATTAATTGTCCAACTTTCTTTTTTCCGGCTGTCCCAAATTAGTTGTTCACTACTAAAAACAGATTAAATGTTTGATCAACTTTACTATATTACCTTTAGTTGAAGTTGTTATTACATATATTATGGAAAACTTTAACTAAATAGTTAACAGTAAAATTGTGGACAATAAAAAAATAAACAAAAGAAATTAATAATAACTATGTTTTTCTTAAACTGTGTATTTTTTGTCTGGAGGAAATTATTTGGGACGAAAGAAGTATTTGTTAAAAAGCTATTGACTAAATCGTAAGTTTGGAGCCATGTTTAATTGCGAAAAGAATAGACGTGCCGTATTTAAAGCAACTCATTTTAAAATTACTAAAATAAAAACTTGTACATATGAACAATCTAATCTAATAAAATAATAATTTTTTGTGTGAAAGAATCATGCCGATGTGGGTTTGGATTCGTAACGAAATAAAATTATACGATTTTGGGAAAGAATAAATTATAGGGAATGAATTTGTAATATTCGGAAAACCACAAGGACCATTTATATAATTACCTCAAGTATTTATGTTCTATGAATATTGCATAAATTCACACTCCCTAGTCCCTCTTATTATTATCACTTAAATTTTTGTGAATTAAGCAGTTGCAACAAACGTTTTAAGGTACAAGAGATCGATGTCTAAGAGGAGAGTGAGTGTGGTTGGTGGGGGTATTAGCGGGTTGGTGTCGGCGTATGTCCTGACCAAAACCGGAGTGGACGTGGTTTTATATGAGAAGGAGAACCGCGTTTCCAAAACCCTTATCATTGATGGTGTTGAACTGGATCTCGCTTTCATGGCTCTCAATCGGGTAAACTTGCCTACACTCTTTTCCACTAGTAATAAGTACGTACTACATAGCACTAATCCGAACCAGGTTATCATATGTTAAAAGTATTTTTGCATGAATAAATGACATCAAATTAGAACAGAAAGACATGTAATTAAGTCGAATAAGTTTGCTAATCCAATGACAGAAAGATTAGACTGTAATTTGAAGACTTCGTGTAACTCAATTTAGATTAAATTAGGTCGATTAATTTTGTTAGATCGGTTTAATCCACAAGTACCGCAACATGCAAAGGATGTTAACCTAATTGTTAATGATATCGGTTTAGTAATCTCATAATTAGTTTCATATTAGTACGTAGTAGTAGTTTGTTTTATTTACGCTTTGTATAACGTTTAACTACTCAAACTTGAGGGTAAATCCAATTCGGTTTGGGATTAATGCCCAGTCGATATATAAAGGGTCGATATATAAAGGATGAGGGGGAGACTTTATACTTCACACATTCCATTATGCTGTTTAATAAATAAAACATTTGACATACCAATACAAGAATTCAGAGCTTTAATTGACAGCCACAATTTTCGCTGCTTAATGACTATAAGAGGTCGTTAAGCTAGTTAATCGACATGGAATGTTCGTCAACAAAACTTTCCGGGGGTGGCCACCTTTTTCTCCGCGACTTAACGCAAACAACTTATTTCCAAAAGTTCATAAACACGAAAAACTAACAACCGAATGTTATTATAATTAAAACCAAACAAGAGATCGATATCTAAGAGGACAGTAGGTGTCCGTGTATGTCCTGACTAAAACAGGGGTGGACGTGGTGTTATATGAGAAGGAGAACCGAGAAATTGGCTGGGTATCTTTGTCATTGTCGGACAACAATAAATTTCCTTTTAGGTTAGAAACAAACTAAAATACGTAAAGATTAAATTAAATAAAAATATATAATAATTTGGAAGGCCGTTTTGTTTTTACGTTAAATAGCTACCGGAACGGTTGGATTGGTCAAACCGGTTTGAAAATCGCTCGAATTATAAGTATATATATTTTTATAAATCTAAAATTTGGTTAAGAAAATTGTATAATTAAACTATCTTTATACACTAAGCTAATGGTTAGATGGTAAATACCTTTGTTTGCATACTTTGTAGAACCTAAGTTCAAATCTTGCTAAAATATTTGTTTAACATAAGGTCAAAATAAATATTCAATAACTCACCTACCTAAGTTCAAATCTTGCTAAAATAATATTTTTTAATTTTACTTGTTTAACATAACGTCATAATAAAAAATCAATATCTCATTTTAAACACGAACAACTAACTTGCCTAGTTGGTAAGACATCAATTGACAATGAGCCAATTTTATCCAAAAATCAGTTCAAGCCGGTAGGGGGAGGGGGGAGGGATCCGTTTAAACCAGTCGACCCGAAAGGTCCGTCACGGTTTTAATAACATTGGGTATAGATGTAGTAGGTTACAAGAAGACATATTAATCAAATAAAGAAACCGACAAACATGGTCAATGTCACCCTGTTAAACATTGCATATTTGAAGTATGTGTCGATTGTAAGATTACACAGGATCAAAGACCGAAAGAAACGCATTTTTGGCTACAACATAAGAGCACTCGGAGTGATAATGATGATTATGAGTGATTGTGAGATTATTTTTGGTGACGTAACATCCACAATGAGAGTTGTGAGTTTTTTTGTGGAGTGATAATGATGATTGTGGGTGATGTGAGATCCCTAATTTTTTCTGTTTTTTTAAACATTTAAATAAAATAAATATAAGATTTTATTAAATGAAAAAACAATTCAAATTATTAAAACTAAAACAATACTAAAAGCTAAATCATCCCATATTTTTCCCGGATGCACATTTTTTCGCTCTCGATCCACTCCGCTTGTCCTTGTGGCATCCCCTCCGTGTTCGTTTGAAGAAACAACATATTGTCTCTTCTTTCACTTGTATAAGCCGCTTGTCTTTGTTTGAGATTCGTTTGTTTTTGTTCGAGAGCCGCTTGTTTTTGTTCGAGAGCTGCTTGTTTTTGTTCGAGAGCCACCTTTTTTTGGACTTGGAGTGTTTCTTTTTTCGTTTTTACGACATCTTTTTTTGTTTTTGTAAGGTTTTTTTTACTGTGAAGCAATCGCTCCACACAACACCGACGATGAAGATTGAGCCTTTTCGAATGCGTCGGATGATTCTTCTCTTTTACTTCCTCTTTGTTTTCCGCCTGGTCGTTCATTTCGATCATCCGCGAAAATATCATCCGATATATCAACGTCTTCAAGGTTGACGGTGGTAACTAGAGTTTCTATTTTCGCAAAAACACGCCATTTGCTATGTTCTCTCCAAATTTCCCACACCGTCGCTTGCCTAAAAGGCACACCCTCCGTATCAAGGTACATCTCATGAGCCGCCTCTAAAACCTATGAATCGTTGGACCTGCTACTCCGAAGTCGTAAAGCCTCTGCATAGTGCCCAATAAAGTTATTTACTGCGCCACTCATTGTCGTGAACTTGCTATTCATCGAATCCTTGTTTCTCTCCACCAAACCTAGCCCCTTAGCTTGTTCATTGTAACCCGACACAATTCGTCTCCAAAATCGTGCGTCCAGTTGGTTGTTGGCGATGTCGGAATCTTCTGAAATGTGACACCACATCTTCGCCAAAAGTACTTCCTCGACCGTGGTCCATGGCACCTTTTTACACACTTTTTTTCCTTTTTGGCTTAGATGTTCTGGGTCGTTTCGTTTCTTCGATAACGTCTTGAGTTTCTTGAACAACTTCTTGTGTTTCTTGAAGCGTTCGTGATTGTTGAGGTGGAAATTATGATTGGTGTGGTAGAAATTGTGATTGTTACGGTAAAAATTGTGATTGTTGTTTTTTTTGCAACAATAATTGTTGATGCATAGAAAATTGTTCGGGGTTGAACATGGGTTGGGGTTTTTGTTGTGTAGATTGTTGCGAAAAAAGGTGTTTAAATTTGTTGTTGGTTAAAATTTGGTATTTGGGGTGATAATAATGGGTTTGCTAGATTATGGTAGTTTGCGAAACCGGAATAAGGGATGGTTTGTGATTGTGGCGTCGAATGTGTATGTTGCGTTTGATTGGGAAGCGTTTGAAGACGATGATGATATTTTTTCGATTGAGAAATGTATGAGATTGAGATTATAGATGAAATGTATATAGATGAAATGTATATAAAAATAGAATGAGATTGAGAAATTGTGTGATTTTTTGGTTAGATTGGGGATATATTTATAGGTGAAATGGTATTAAAAAATAAAAATAAAAAAATAATAATTCAAAGGTTATATAGCCTATGTTAAAAAAAAAAATTTAAAATCTAGCCGTTTTAAAAAAATTAAAAATAAAAATAAATCAAAACGACCGTTGTAGTGATAACGGTGAGCCACTACGAAGCCCACAACAAAGGACCCCAGTGTGATAACGAGGCACACGGCTCGTTGTGGCTCCACAATAGAGGTGACAACGAGCTCAAATCGTCCGGTCTAAGTGTTCTAATAAAGAAAAACTTTATATTTTGGAACACTTTTATATATATATATTTTATATATAAAAGAAGGTTGCTTATGAGGGGGAACTTTATTTATTACCCAAAGATCAAATCTCATTTCACACCTTTTATTTAGTTAAAATTTCTTTTTTACAGTTTATTAAACTATATTTTAAGTTTCTTAAAAGTACTAATAGTTATTTAAATCTATAAAAGACATATTTTAACTTTTAAAATTTTATTTTTATTATTTTTCTTAAAATTGTTATTGTTGTTATTATTATTATTAGATGTTGATCTCACACACACCGGTACTTTTGACATGACCATTTATCATATGCAGGTTTCATGTCCCAACATGGTGGACTTGCTAGAGACGCTTGGAGTCGATATGGACATTTCTGATATGTCCTTTTCATTGAGCTTAGATGAAGGCTGTGGCTATGAATGGGGAAGCCGAAATGGTTTATCAAGTTTATTTGCTCACAAAAAAAATATACTAAATCCTTACCTTTTGAAGATGCTACGGGAAGTAACCAAATTTAAGGATGATGTTTTAAGGTACACCAAGTGAAAGACATTGTCCGTTACCAAAAATTTATGATATCCATATGATCTATGCATAATAATAATAGCAAATATAATTAAAAGCTATAATAGCAAAAAGATCGAGGTTAATTTTATAATAAGAACCCGGTTATTATGATCACTTACAATGGTATAACTTTGCGGACATATATAGGTACCTAGAAGAGGTTGGGCACAACCAAGACAATAGTCACAATGAAACATTGGGGGATTTCATCAAGTCACATGGTTATTCAGAGCAATTTCAAAAGTCTTATCTTGTAAGACAACTCGACAAACTGTATCGGCATATTTTAAAATTCTAAAGCTAGTAATATTAGATGTCAATGAATATGCAATGAAATGAATATCAGGTTCCAATATGCTCTTCATTTTGGTCATGCCATGTTGAAGGAGTCATGAGACTGTCTGCCTTTTCTGTTCTCTCATATTTCCACAATCACTATCTATTTCAGGTATTTTATTTATTCAAAGTTTAGTTAGGACACGAGATATACCTCGTGTGTGTGTTTTACTCATATAGTTCGTCTCTCTTCATTTAGCTTCTCGGCAGCCCTCAGTGGTTTACTGTTAGACAAGGTTCAAAAACCTTCATTAAAAAGGTGATTTATTATTTAGTATATGTTTTTACGCTAGTTCGATTAATGTTAGACCTTTCTAAGTAGTGGAATGTGTAACAGGTCAAAGAAGAGCTGGAGTGTAGAGGCTGCCAAATAAGAACGGGATCAGCAGTTCAATCCGTCTTAAAAACGGATGATGGTAATTATGTGCCTTGTATTAGTCTTTTTATTATGGTTAGTTAATAAACAATTTTGTGAATAAATTTCTGATTATTGCCAGCCACACTTAGTCTAGTTTTATCCTATGGTATCTATATCTCCTAATTTTTATGCTAAAACATCTTTAAAATGCTACTTAATGAAGGATCCATCACAATTACAATCTTGGTCTGAGTTTAGTTGTTACGTAATGAGTATGAGCAGGTTGCTTGATAGTATGTGAGGATGGGTCTCAAGAAAAATATTCTGGATGCATAATAGACGCAGATGCCCCCGATACTCTCAGAATGCTAGGAGAACAAGCTACATATGAAGAAAACAGAATACTCGGGGCTTTTAGTTACGTTTACAGGTATATATGATTCTTACTTTTATGATTAAAATGCATATTTCTTGTCTAATTAGCCTTTTCTGAGTAGTGTTCTGCTATCAGCACATATTTCTTGTTAATTCCCCTATACTTTTATGATTAAAACGCATAACTCTTTTTTTCTAGTGACGTTTATTTACATCAAGACAAAAATCTAATGCCCCGAAACCAAACAGCATGGAGTGCAATGAATTTTGTTGGAACCAAAGATAATAAAGTATCCTTAACATACTGGTTAAATGTGATCCAGGTATGTATATAATTTGCATCTTAAACTCTAATAATTTCGTAAGTGCAAAAATGAGGATTTGACAAACACTATTAAAATACAGAACGCTAATGACAATGAGCTACCTTTTCTGGTTACGGTTAATCCAACCCGCACTCCAGATAGCACTTTGCTTAAGTGGTCAAGGGGACAACCAATTCCATCGGTTGCAGCATCAAAGGCCTCATTTGAACTTGATAACATTCAAGGGAAGAGAGGAATCTGGTTCTGTGGATCATACCAAGGTAGTTATTATGGAAATTCGATGTGATAAGAACACACACTTTCTTATATGACTAACCATGCACAAGTTTTCTTAAGCTCGCCTCCATATAGTAACATCTTTTTCTTGAATTTATGATTGATATATAAGCGCAATTATTGTTTAAACCTTAAGTATTTTTTTTCTCTTGATCTTTCGTTAATTACCCTTAACCTTATTGACTCTTATAATTTTATAGGTTATGGATTCCATGAGGATGAATTGAAGGTAACTTATTTCTAAATCATTATCCATGTCGAGTTCCTGCTTAATAACAGATAGATAATTTTGTTAGCTTTTCCTAGCATGTTCTGTTCAACGATTAAATCAAAATACGAGTCTTACGTACAAAAATTCTGACTGTAATGTAGGGAGGTATGATTGCAGCAAATGGCTTGCTTAGTAAGAGTTGTAAACTTCTCAACAACCCTAAACAAATGTTACCCTCTTTGTTGGAATCTGGTGCACGGTTATTTCTTGTTAGGTTCCTACGAGATTTTATCGCTTCAGGAACTTTAATGTGAGTTATGTTTTCATATATACCATCACCATTAAACTCTGGAGGATAAACTTTAGACGTAAGTGATTGATATTTCTATTTCTTTCAGTTTGCTAGAAGACGGTGGCACTATGTTCACCTTCGAAGGAACCAAAAAGAAGAGTCCTTTGAAAGTCTATGTGAAAGTTCACAATCCTCAATTTTATTTGAAGGTCAATCTTCTGTTGGTTGTCATATTTCGATTTTATTACTGATTTATCTTTACTTAAAGCTAGTCAGCATCCTTACTTGTATTCCTATGTTAAATGGTTTTCCGTAGATCGTTACAAAATCTGATATAGGTCTTGGTGAAGCCTACATCAACGGAGACTTCTCTTTTATTGATAAAACATCAGGCCTGTTCGATCTGATTACGGTAAAATCATGGTTTTTGGTTGATATTCAATCAAGTAGCTTACTATTCTTCATGCCTCCCTTATAAGTATGTCCAATTGTTGCAGATGTTCATTGTTAATAATGATATAAAGAAACGGGACTCGAAGTCTAGCAAAAGGTAGATTTAGCTTTTACATATGTTACGAAGTTTTTTGTTCAATATATTTATAGAATGTATTAACTGTGGGTTGGTTCAGAGGTTGGTGGTCACCAATGTTTACAACAGCTATAATAGCATCTGCAAACTACTTCTATCATCATGTTTCGAGGCAAAACTCAGTTACTCAAGCACGCAAGAACATATCTCGCCACTATGATCTGGCAAGTGTCATCTTTGTTTGAATTATTAACTTTGTCTACTAAGTATTTGTTAGAACACGGTTTACATCCCCTCTTGTATGATTTTAGAGTAACGAAGTATTTTCACTCTTCATGGATGAGACGATGACATATTCATGTGCGATATTCGAGGTGAGACTTTTGAAACATTTATATCAGTTGTACCTTATTTGTTGTTGGAGTTTAACTAATGCTTCACTTACATCTTGCAATAGAGTGAAGACGAAGACTTGAAATCAGCACAAATGAGAAAGATCTCTTTGTTGATTGAAAAAGTAATTGTTTATATACAGTCCGTAATTATGCCATTTTTTTTTCTAAGAAACTACCGTGCTAAAATGTATCTTCTAAATCTGTGTAGGCAAGAGCTGAAAAGGATCATGAAGTTCTTGACATAGGTTGTGGTTGGGGTGGTTTCGCTATCGAAATTGTCAAACAAACTGGATGTAAATACACTGGAATCTCTTTATCTCAAGAGCAAATCAAATATGCAGAAAAGAAAGTGAAGGAAGCCGGTTTACAGGTATATGCTTTAGTTCTTACGAATCACAGAACGCATACAAAATATTATTTGTTCCTTAACACAACTAGTTGTTCAGGACCGAATCAGATTTCTACTATGTGACTATAGGCAATTGCCTGATACTTTCAAATACGATAGAATTATATCATGGTGAGTTTAGTCATGTCATATCTCTAAGTTTACTTCACGACAACATTATAAGAAATAGACGGTTAGTTGAGCAAATAATCTCTATTTTCAGTGAAGCGATAGAACATATTGGCCATGAATACTATGAAGAGTTTTTTGGGTGTTGTGAATCAGTATTGGCAGAGGATGGGATTTTCGTACTACAGGTTAATTATTTTCGTCATCAATTTAATTCATTAAACGAACAAGCGTATTCTCCTAAATGTTCAGCTTGTCAACAACCAAAAAATTTTAAGCAGAATACTAATCTATTGACATTTAAAATCTGTAAAATATCCTTAGTTCATATCAGCCCGAGACGGAAGTTATGATGAGATGCGTAGAACACCAGGATTTGTTAGAGAATACATATTTCCTGGAGGGTGCATACCTTCGCTTAACAGATTAACGTCAGCCATGGCTGCTTCATCCAGATTATGGTAAGTGCTAATTAAAGACCCCAAAACCATAGACCGATTCTTCTTTCTTAATATTATAGTCATCTAAGATCTAATCAAAAACATTCTTAAAACGGTAGGGTTGAGCATGTGGAAAAGATAGGAACTCATTATCACCCAACACTCAGACATTGGAGGGCAAACTTCCTGAAAAACGAAAAGTAACGAAAATACAGTATATATTATTATTTTTTTTCTTTATCAATTGAATTCTATAGTTTGATACTTTAACATTTTAATTATTTTACCCCTAGCAAAATTCTTGCTTTGGGATTCAACCAAGAATTCATCCGTATGTGGGAGTACTATTTTGATTCTACTGCTGCTGGCTTTAAGACCGAGACACTTGGGGACTATCAGGTACTTCCTATTGCACGAACTTATCATCCATAATATACATATAAACATCACATAACTTTACCTTTAACTGTTAATTGAAGGTTGTATTTTCAAGGCCCGGGAACGTTGCCACATAGTTGAGAGATACAAGCGTCTCGTTTCAGCTTACTAGATAAATATGTGTTTTAGTTTTCCTACTTTCCAATAAGTTAATAACTTCTTGTACCCGTGTAATAAGCTATATAATCATCATTCTCTAAGGTGTCATCTGGTCTACTAGCCATGTTAACTCGCGAATAACAAAAGACCAGATAAGTGTCATGCAAAGTTTATGATGGACTATATATGGATATGATGATGAGCTATGTAAGAGTTACTCAAATGCATGTATAATAAGTTGAATTAACACATTCATATTTGTGGTCATTTGTTCCTTTCTGAAAAAAGAAATACAAGGAACGGTCGGTCATTCAACAATATCAATATTAACTAGAAGTAATTCCATATGAAAAGACAAAAATTGACTGAACGTTTTGTTTTTTTAACTACAAGAGTATATCGATGAGGTATCTACATACTATAAGTAAAAATATCACGAGTTTATTACACTCGTATGCTCGTTTGCATGTATAGTGTTTACATTGCTTTCCATATTGTATGCATCTAAACTATTAGACTAGTTTATTATATTTTTTTTTGAACGACAATGTTTGTGATTCGGGGCCACAGTGACATTCATTTGGGCAGTATGCGACCCACGAACCTTACACCAAAGTTAGTTACATATCTTCTAATATTCACTCTATATTGTATTGGGTTTATGTTAGTTAGCCCACTTAGTTTGATATTCCGCTTTGTATTTGTATTTATATGTAATCTACTCATTATTGGCAGGGGATTCACTCGTTAATCTCTATACCTTATTATAAACAAGTCAAATCGGTTCATAATTAAATACTATCACTTTTCCCCTCCTTGACTCTTTTTCGATATCAAGTAGTCAAATTGCCAGTTTATAAGCTTCTGGTTCCTATTGGGACCTATACTGGAAATAGCTCTCCCTCTAGAAGAAAAAAAAACACTGTTTGCGCTTGGTATATAATATTGTCGGATCGACTAGACAGACTATGATTATGCGAATTATATATAGTAGATAACGGAATAATTATAAGAATGATAATATATATATATATATATATATATATATATATATATATATATATATATATATATATATATATATATATATATTCTACTACATCAATTTTAAAAGGACAAGCAAATTGGAGGACATATGGTTGTGGTTTCATCCTACTACATTATTGATATGCTTGCAAACAAGAAAAAGAAAACAACAAAACAAACAACAAATTACAACAAACAAGCGAAAGCCAAGGGGTAGGGTAAGTAGAGATCTATGATTCTACTATGCGGATGAAAACAAGCCAAATGCGGTATTTAGAACACTATAGCCACCATCGACGACCAAATTATGTCCACTTATATACCCAGACTCGTCACTTGCTAAAAAAACAGCTGCATTCGCAACATCTTGTGGTCCAAGTGCCTTGCCCTTAAGGTTAGAGTAAATGCTCGACGTATCATCAATATTAAAGAATTGACACGCGGCCACAGTTGGTATAAGATAGGGTGATATACAATTGACACGAATTTGAAATTTTCCAAGCTCAGCAGCAGCGTTCTTTGCTAGTCCTACCACACCATGCTTTGAGCTTGTGTATGCATGAGACGTACCTCCACCCGTGACAGAAGCTACACTTGCGATCGTTATGATGCTCCCATGACATTTTGGGATCATCACTCGTGTCGCATGTTTGGTACCCAAGAAAACTCCAGTTAGGTTCACACTAATAACATGTTCAAAGTCTAACTTATTATTATCTAAAATGCTAAGTTTTGGCTCATCGGTAATCCCTGCATTGTTAACCATAATGTCTAGTTTCCCATACCTAGCAATAGTGGTGTTAATAGCATTCTCGACATCTGATTCAATGGTTACATCACAATGAATAAAATAAGCAAACTCGACACCCAAGTCTTGGCAAACCGCTTCTCCTAAATCATCTCTAACATCAGCAATAACAACTTTTGCTCCGTGTTGTACAAACGACCTTGCAATAGATTCTCCAATGCCACGAGCTCCACCGGTGACAATAGCTACCTTATTTTCCAATCTAAAACAAAATCTATCTCACATTATGATGCAATTAAGCGAGAAAAACATAAGGATTTGTTCGAAAATTTATTTATATTATGAAAATAATAAAGTATACCTTGGTGTAGGATATGAACAAGCCATCAATTTTTCTTCTGTTTTGGCCAATTTCTAATGGTCAGATGTGACTTTGTTCCATGTTATATATAGTGTCCCCAACCATCTTTAAAAACATGTATTTGGCAACACTAATAACATTGATAAAAAATCAAAAACAAATTATTAAATGTAAGAAATAGTTGATAAAAGGTTGAATGTTATTTACTACTCTTTTCTAAATAATTATTCGTATTTTGTTAAAGTTTACGATGTAATATTGATCACTAAGAGGTCCCTAAGAATAAAAGTTATATAAAAACGAAACCTGTGTTAGAAGACGGTATCTTTATAGAAAAAAAGAATGTTTTTTGCATCAAATATAAATATATTATATTTTTATTTTTATTTCAAGAAATCAGATACGAAATTTCTCAAAATTAGAAATTATCAAATTAACTACCATTTTTTTACAAATAGTAGAAACGGTTTATCTACTTACCATGTAGCATGTAATGTTTATTTATTTTTGTCTTTTTATATGTAAATAGCCTACGCCGTAAATTATTACACTTTTTTTTTGTATTAATTTTAGATATTACTTTTATGAGATCTTTCTACATTTTAATTTTAAATTTTTTAGATCGGTGTGGTAAAAATAATGTTAGAATATAGGCCTAAAACAAATGTAAGCCCAATCCCGTATGTGGGCTTGAGCCCGTTAGGTTAATACTTTCCCTATAAATAGAGATCTAATGTAATCGTTTCAAGTTGATGAAATAAAATTATTCTTCCACAAAACCAGATTCTTAATTTCTACATGGTATCAGAGCAGGTTACCGAAAAAGGTACCTGTTCTAACTAGCCATTCGACTAGTCCATTTGAATAGAAGTTTAACCCGTTCGAACGAGACCAATCGAACAAGAAATCACTCAAAAAGGTTGTTTTATTGTTTTTTAAACGTTTTTTTTCAATCTGGGCAGTTAGGAACGTTTTTTGGTGAAAAAATCGACTTTTAGATCGAGTTTTAGGAAAACCCTAAATTTTCAGCGGCGCACACGGACCAAGTTATTGAAAAATTCCCATCCGTACGGATCAGCAGTTCATCCGTACGGATATGAAGGTCATCCGCACGGATCAGAGGTTCATCCGCACGGATCAGAGGTTCATCCGCACGGATCAATCAGAAGTTCATCCGTACGGATCAGTAGTTCATCCGCACGGATCAGTTGTTCATCCGCACGGATCAGTTGTTCATCCGCACGGATCAAGCAGTTCATCCGCACGGATCAAGCAGTTCATCCGTACGGATCAGTTTAAACCATGGCTGACGCAAACAATAACGATCTCGCAGTAAACAATAACGATCTCGCAGTGCAACTAATGAATTTGCTTCGTAATGGAGCTCCGAATCAGTTTCAAAACCCAAAACCAAACCCGTCCGATCAACTCAAGATTAGTCTAATGTTGACAAGCAACAACTACCCGTTATGGGCTCGTATGATTCGAGTCTCTATTGGGGGGAAATCCAAATTGTATCTTAACCACCTTACCGAAAATCCTCCTGCCATCACTAATGAAAAATACGATGAGTGGGAACAAGCCGATCTCGTGGTTTTCTCATGGTTAATTCAGAATATTGATCCTAGCATCGCAAGTAACCTTACTGAATTCCCCACAGCGAAGTCACTATGGGAAGCCTTGGCAGTTACTTACAGCAGCGGGAAGGATAAGTTACAAACTTTTGATCTCCATGTTAAAGCTAATGAGTTCAAACAACAGCAGCTACCACTGGAAGAGTTTTGGATAGGGATGCAGGGAATTTGGGGAGAAATTGATCGTCGCGACCCTAACCCGATGACTTGCACAGCTGACATAGCCACCTATAATCGAGTTCGCTCTGAAACAAAGTTGTTCCAGTTTCTGAACGGACTTGACCGGAGGTATGACCCAATTAAACGGGAAATTCTCCGTTCTGATCCACTTCCATCTCCCGAAACCGCGTATGCTACGGTCAGGAAAGAAAAAGCTCACCAAGCTATTATTGACGGGAACCATGAGGCAGATATGGGTGTGGCAGTTGGGCTCCATACCACTGGCGATGGAGCAGGCCTTGTCTCAAAAAACTATCGATCAGAAAAACCAGCATTCCGACCCCAATCAAAGGTCGACAAAAGCAAGCTCAAGTGTGAAGAGTGTGGTATGTCAAAACACACCAAGGAGCAATGCTTTAAAATTGTTGGCTATCCAGACTGGTGGAATGAGAATCACAGGACCTCAAAGACTGGAAAGGTTGCGGCTGTTGTAGGAAGCAGTGAAACTAGAGGCGGAGGAGAGACGAGTACCGATGACGCACCATTGAAATTTCAAAAACATTACGGCTCTCTAGATGCCTTTATGTACCATCACTGTCGCACAAGTTATTATCCGTCAGTCATGTTACGCAAGAATTAAACTGTGTGGTATTAATGCACCCCACTTTTTGCCTTTTGCAGGATATCAGAACGGGGAAGATCATTGGGCGTGGTACTGAAAGACAAGGACTGTACTACGTTGATGAAGTTACTCACTATGGTTATGTTCTGCTCACACATGGGTCCAACGATAGGAAAGCTTGGTTATGGCACAGAAGATTAGGCCATCCATCCGCTGGCTATTTGAGACAATTATTTCCTAATAATAAAATTTTTCATTGTGATACTTGTATTTTGGCTAAGAGTCATAGACACACGTTTAAACCTAATGATACTCGAGTTGATTCTCCTTTTTCGTTAATTCATTCTGATGTTTGGGGTCCTGCAAAAATTGAAGGGGGACAAAATTTTCGTTATTTTCTGATATTTATTGATGATTGTACTCGTATGACATGGACTTATCTTTTAAAAACTAAGTCTGAAGTGTTTACTAAGTTCACATCGTTTTGTAACATGGTTAAAACTCAATTCAAACAGGACATACAAATTCTTCGATCTGATAATGGGGGAGAATTTTGTAATACTTCCATGAAAAATTTCTGTCAAGAGCGGGGAATCATTCATCAAACCTCGTGTGCTCACACCCCTGAACAAAATGGGGTTTCAGAACGCAAAAATCGGTTCTTGTTGGAAATCACTCGTGCTCTAATGCGCGAATCACGAGTCCCCAAGTCATTTTGGCCAGAAGCAGTTGTCACTGCCACGTATCTGGTTAATCGTCTCCCAACTCGAGCTTTAGCCCTCAAAACTCCTCTCCAAACACTGTCGACCTTCCATAAATTGCCTTCAAATCTAACTCTTGAACCTCGAGTTTTTGGGTGTTCTGTTTTTGTTCATATACCAAAAATAGAGCGTTCAAAACTTGATCCTTGTGCAGAGAAATGTGTGTTTCTGGGGTATGGTGTCAATCAACACGGGTATCGGTGTTATAGCCCAAGTCGGCGTCACATGTTCACAACAATGAACTGTGACTTCCTTGAAACTGAGTTCTTTTACCAGACCTATCTTCATGGTCAGGGGGAAAACGAAAATGACGCATTAAGATGGATGAGTTGGGTGCCACCTGTGAATGGTGCTTCTACTGATACATCCACTCCGGAGACTGATAGTCCTGAAGAACCGGAAGACAGTACCACTCCCATCAACAACAATGATCCTCCTCAACTGATATCCGAGGTAAGTGGCTCTGAACCTCCGGATACTTCAGATAACTCTGATGTGTGTGCTGGTGAACAACAGGTCGAGACGGAAACTTCGAGTGTGACGGAACCAGCTCGGTATAGTCTTCCACCTAGATCAACCAGGGGAATTCCGCCTAACAGATACTCACCTGAAAGAAGTTCAAGAGGGTCGAGATATCCAGTCACAAATATCGCAAGAAGGAATCTAGTTCCGGAAGCCAAGTCCTTCGCAAATGCGATCTGTTCTGAAAAAATACCAACAAGTGTTGAAGAAGCACTAAAATATAAAGAATGGAAAGAAGCAATTGGAACTGAACTTGAAGCCCTGAGACGAAATAAAACATGGGAAGAATGTGAATTGCCTCCAGGAAAGAAACCCGTTAAATGTCGGTGGGTGTTCACTATCAAGTATAAACCCGATGGATCAATCGAAAGGTATAAAGCTCGGTTAGTCGCAAAGGGGTATACTCAGACTTACGGGATTGACTACTGTGAGACTTTCTCTCCAGTAGCCAAGATCGATACTATTAGAGTTCTATTCTCAGTTGCAGCAAACAAGGATTGGCCATTACAACAATTTGATGTCAAGAATGCCTTCCTACATGGAGAATTGAAAGAAGAAATCTACATGGAAGCCCCACCTGGAATTCATGATAGTTCCGAAGCCAGGAAAGTTTGCCGACTTAAGAAATCTCTATATGGTTTGAAGCAGTCTCCACGAGCGTGGTTTGGTCGATTTACCACAGTTATGAAGAAATATGGCTATAACCAAAGCAATTCTGATCACACTCTCTTCTTGAAACGAAGAGGTAAACTCATAACCTGTTTAATAATCTACGTTGATGACATGATCATTACAGGGGATGATTCAGAGGAAATGACAAAATTGAAAGCTAATCTCTTCAAAGAATTTGAAATGAAAGATCTGGGAAGCCTCAAATATTTTCTCGGAATTGAAGTTCTAAGATCAAAATTAGGGATCTTCATTTGCCAGCAAAAATACGTTCTTGATCTATTAGCAGAGACGGGAATGCTAGATTGCAAACCTGCAGACACTCCCATAATAACCAACCAAAAATTGTTCCTGGAAGATGAAGCTGAACTGGAAGATAAAGAAAGATATCAGAGAACAGTGGGAAAGCTGATTTATTTAGCTCATACTCGACCAGACATTGCATACGCCGTGGGGGTTATAAGCCAATTTATGCACCAACCTCAAGTCCAGCACATGGAAGCGGCTCTACGGATTATCAGGTATCTCAAGGGAACTCCTGGACACGGTGTTCTATTCAAAGCAAATGGGCACCTGAAGATTGATGCTTATACCGATGCTGACTGGGCAGGTGACAAAGGTAATAGGAGATCTACATCAGGGTATTTTACTCTAGTGGGAGGAAATCTTGTTACATGGAGGAGTAAATGACAAAAGGTAGTTGCTCTTTCAAGTACTGAAGCTGAATTTCGAGGAATAGCACGAGGATTAGCTGAAGTCTTGTGGCTGCGTAAACTATTGTCAGAAATTGGGTATCCCTCAGGAGAAGCCAGCAAGATTATGTGTGACAACAAAGCTGCTATCCAGATCTCAGGAAATCCAGTTCAACATGATCGCACAAAACACGTTGAAGTTGATAGACACTTTATCAAAGAAAAACTCCAAGATGAGATTATCGAGCTTCCGTTTGTTTCATCAAAGGATCAGCTTGCAGACATCCTTACAAAGGCGGTTACCGGAAAGATCTTCGCTCATTGTCTTGACAAGTTAAGCATTGGAAATCCCACGACTTAGCTTGAGGGGGAATGTTAGAATATAGGCCTAAAACAAATGTAAGTCCAAGCACGTATGTGGGCTTGAGCCCGTTAGGTTAATACTTTCCCTATAAATAGAGATCTAATGTAATCGTTTCAAGTTGATGAAATAAAATTATTCTTCCACAAAACCAGATTCTTAATTTCTACAAATAATGACTATTCTTTTATTATAATTCAAAGTAATTCATCGAAACATGATTCGAGTGATATGTTATATTACTTTCTTTACCATAAGCTACCTTGTTTCTTTATGTTAAATATGATTTTTTGAGTATTTATGAAATGGCGTTTTTTCGGAACACGAAATTCGATTAAAATCTCAAGTTTGTAAAACATTTACCATATTAGGATAAAAGTAACTATAATCTATATAGGGCATCAATATCAACATGTGATTTGAGTTTCCATCATATTAGAAGAGTTATTACTACAATCACATCATTCCATGTTACGACCTTTAATATTTGTCTTTAATATATAATAAAAAAATAGTTTTAAATGTCATATAGTAAAGTAAGGTCTTTTGTATTAATTTGATACTTTTATTTCAACCGTTGGATAAAATTGATGATGTTACTAAATATTTTTTTGATTTTACACCCTCTTACAATTCATAATTGCATTTTCTCTTCAATTTCACCATTATTAAAATAAAAAACATATGTCTTTTATTGGATTATGATTTACATTATTATTATTATTCTAAAATCATGTAATACAAAATATTAATATATGTGTGTAAACATAAATGTATATATATATTATTATAACTATAAACAACATGTGTATAAACATAAATGTATCTTTGTTATTATACGTGTAATATTGTATTCTTATAATAATTTAAAAGGAAGTGTTCATAAACATAAAGTTTACGATTTAATTTTTATTTATATTTACCCACGCTATCGCGGGGCAATAATCTAGTTTTAATCCATAACTATATAGGGTTTACTTTGAAACATTATCTTTTGTAAGTTTTATAAGATGCTATTAGTATATGCTATTATGCAGTAATTCATCTAGTTATTTACAGCGGTCGCTTGTTTCAATCAAAATTAGACACACACATATATAATAATAAGAATTGAAAGAGCTTAATATGTTAAAGAAATAAATATTAAAACACTTAATCATAAATAGGATGACATCTGGAAAAAAAAAATTAAAAAAAGTTAAAAAATATCAAATACCTATTATTCCCCGTTTCTAGGTAAAAAATTGTTTTTTCTGCAAAATATAAAAAGAAGATAATACTTTGTTTCTATTTTCAAGAATTTTCGTAATTAATTTCTAGAATTAGAATCTTTCTATTTGATGAGAAAAAAGTCAAAAACCTTATAAAAATCATTTTTAAATTAGCAAATAATTCAACTATATTTCCAAGTTTCAGGTAAGTTTCAAATAGTTAAGGATTCAGAAGGATTGCTAATCTAATCAAGTTGATCGACACAAACGGGACATGGACATTGAATACCTAAGATGGTCATGATATACAACGTGACAAAGCAACTTGTTTCGCAGATACCCTATATACGATGATGTAAGATTAAGCAAAAATGAAACATACTCGTTACCTACGTTTTGAATTTTCAAAGCTGTATCATCGCTATATTCACTACAAAAAATGAATCATTTCTACACACTTTTAGAAAGTGTGTATATTTTTTGTTGAGTTGTTCATATTTTTAAGTGTGTACATTATTACATTTACATGTGTAAAGAAATACGTAAAATTTTAATATTTACACTTTTTTAATAGTATACAAAAATTTACACTTATAAGCATATACAAATATATAATTTCTTCACACTTGAAATTTAGTGTGTCAAATTTTTCTCCACACTTTTAAGTATGAACATATTATATTTGTACATTAAAAGGTGTAAACTTTTTTTCTTCCACATCTAAAAGTGTAGAAATTGTTCTTATTCTTCATGTTTCTAATTTGTATGCGCTTTTAACCGTGAACAAATTAAAAAATATACGCGTCTTTTTTTAAATATGAAGAAAAATGTGTGTACAAATAATATATTTGTTGTAGTGATAACCTTGAGGCTTGACTCAATGGTTATCACATGTCACCTTTGTATCGGAGGTCACGGGTTCAAAACCTAGTACTGGGGTGAGTGACCTCCCAATAAACTTTTCTACCAATGCTCGTGGCTTTCTCAGCAGGAGTGTTTTAACGGGACCAAGACTTCTAGGTTGGGTAATAAACTTTTTTTTTTTAATTATTTGTTGTAGTGATTGTTTGACCTGAATTAATTTGTTCGGATATATCTTTGTCAAATAATCAAGTAAGCATGTGGGCATGTTTTTCTCATGTGTAAATTCATTATGATTTTTATTGACAATGCTTGGTTAAGGTTTGTAGTGTCTATTTAAGAGTGTACGGGTTAATTGACCACACAAACAGTTATAGGCTTCGTACACATTTAAAACAAGTTTTGTTCACATAAAAAGAGTTCCATGTGCAATGTCTCTTGGTCCGGTGTCTCATCGTTAAAGTTAGATTAAACGGTCTCGTTGTATCATCAATAAAATTTTAAGTTATGTACTGTTAGTACTAGGGTTCATTGAGGTTTTGTTTAAATATCATTAATTATACTAATTGTTGTATATAGTTTATTGGTATTTTCTTTTTGTCTCAAATAAAATCTGGCCACCTTTTTTATTAACGTTTGTCTCAAAAATATTGTTTATTTTTAAATTGGCTAGTCATAAAGAACAAAAATTGCAATATAATATATATATATATATATATATATATATATATATAGAGGTTGGTTCTTGTAAAACAAACTTTAAGGTAAAATAAGTAAAAAAAATTAAAAAATAATTTATAACGTTAGATATTTTGGATTATCGTTCATTTTAACCATATATCAAACTTTAAAAAACGAAGTTTTGTTGTACATAAAAAAAAAATGGGGAGTTTTATCGTTGTGCATCAAATTTGAATATTTACTGCACAAAAACAATGAATTTGATGCACAACCCCTAAACGACATATATTTTGATGCATATCAAAACTTGCTTTTTTAAAGTTTGTTATAATTGAATAAATAAACTTAATACAAAATTACACATGTTATAAATTATTTTTTCATATTTTTTTATTTAATTTACTTTAAATATTGGTTTATAAGAACCTCCTCCTATAGATATATATATATCTATATATATATGAGGAGGAGGTTCTTATAAACCAATATTTACTAATATGTGTAATTTTGTATTATGTTTATTTATTCAATTATAATAAACTTTAAAAAAGCAAGTTTTGATATGCATCAAAATATATGTCGTTTAGGAGATGTGCATCAAATTCATTGTTTTTATGTAGTAAATATTCAAATTTGATGCACAACGATAAAACTACCCATTTTTTGATATACAACAAAACTTCGTTTTTTAAAGTTTGATATATGGTTAAAATAAACGATAATCCAAAATATCTAACGTTATGAATTATTTTTTAATTTTTTTTACTTATTTTATCTTAAAGTTTGTTTTAAAAGAACCAACCTATATATATATATATATATATATATATATATATATATATATATATATATATATATATATTAGTGCAATTTTTGTCCCTCGTGACTAGGCAATTTGTCGATTACGTTCTTAAACCTTTTTCTTTATTTTTTCGATCAAAAGTTGTTAATTTTCATTTTTTGTCATTCCGTCAACTATTCGTTAGTTTTGATACACTCATGTGCCAAACATGTGAAGGCATTTTAGTCTTTTCCACCTTTCCCTTCCATCCATTTACCCTTAAAATCATCTCAAACCTATATATATATATATATATATATATATATATATATATATATATATATATATAATTTAAAAAATTGCTTTTTTCAAAACTGTTTAGAAAAATTATTCTAAAATAACCTTTTTAATCGTCTTATGATATAACATAAATTTTGATTCTTTTAATTTTTAAAAAAAGAAAAAAATCTTATATGCATTTTTGTTTCGATAGACATATTTTTTTTAAGAAAAATCGATATATTTTAAAAAATAAGGTGTATTTTATCTCAATTTTTTTATAATATTTTATACTAAAATATATAGTTTTATCAAAAAACTAAATACATTTTTGAATATTAATAGATGCATTTTTGAAAAACTTAAAAAAAAATACATCTAAAATTGTTCTTTTTTTTCTAAATTAAAAAAATCGAAAATTCACTATGTTCATTAACAATCATCACTAGTTTTATCTTAGAGACTAGTGTTTTTCATATTTTCATGATTTATATAAGGGAGATTTACATATATGTCTTTACAAAACTTCAATATTACGTCAATGTTTTTGTAAAAATTAAAATTATATTTTCATGTTATCTAAGTGTAGTTGTTTACATGTGATTTCGAGATTCTTAAAACATTATAGACACCCAAAACGATGATGGATATATAAGTGTGGATGGTATTTGTTCCGGGTAGTGATATTGTAGCAACAATTGAGGAAATTTTAGGTCATGATATAATCATTGAACATTCTATCATCATTTTGATAATAACCCTAAAATTTGTGCTTACAAAACATAAACATTTATTATTTATTTATACTTTATAAATAATTTACTCATGTAGGGTATCAACCCAAAATTCAAGAAACTAGTTACCGTACATTTAAATTAGAACAAGGGTCGGTCAAATACCGTATGGGAGAAACGAAAATGAGTCCCTTATGCAAAACAATTTGTTACATATAACATTTTTTCTATATAAAGTTAGCTCATGTTGTTAAATTATTGAACTTACATTATTTTTCTTTTATAAATTTAAAATATTTACTTTTAAACACCCTATATATGTATATACAAATTTTATAAGAAAAAATGGATCCCGAGTAAATCTTGGGTCCTGAATAGTCACACGCCTATATATTTTTTGGACCGATCTAGTCGGGGCATCTACTTTAACAAATTATCGTTATTAGAAAAAGAGTAAATTACAAAAACTCGTTGTGATGGTTTACGTTGAATTATAAATTCCGTCTCTAGTTTTTAAAAAATTACAACACTTGTTCAGTTAAAGAAACTTATTACACTTTCTGTCCTTCAATTCTAATGAACACGCATGTTAAGGGCGATGAGTAATCGGAAATTTTTAACGGACATCCATTCTATAAACGAAAAATGTAATTAATGTCATCACTAATTGAATAAATGGTGATACTTTTTAAGTTTGGAGATGAAATCTGAAATTTAAAATAAAATATAGTGATTTTTATAATTTACTCTTAAAATAATATCACTTATCCAAAATATTTAAATAAATAAATAAAAAGCAATACTCTTTACAAAATTTTTGTCAAAAAAGGTCGGGTTGTAACACAGTTTAAATAAATACAATTGATTATCATAAATTAATTCACTTAATCAAAACATTTAAATAAATACAATTGTATTATAAGTATAACTAGTGTATAAGTAACAAGAGCATCTACATACAACATACCATATAATATTATATAAAGACATTTATTAATATAACATACGAAAAATCCCTGAGTCATAACACCAAAATCAAGGATTTCTTTATTATGAACTAGAAAAAGTTCAATCACGAAAGCAACTTTTTGTTTGAGATAACATTACAGTTTGAGACCTTTGATATGATATAACTCATGTGTCATCATCATTTGTACAATATATACGACATTGACAATCGAGTAGTCTAAGCTAATTATAACATCTACCATTCCCAAACTACTCTTCTTCTAACATTCAGGAGCCAACCCTTCCCATGGGAATGGCACATGTACCTCGTACGTTCTTAATTAAACCTAGCTACCATTTCAACTATCACAGAGGTAAAAACACGAATGAAATTTAATGGTATTTTTTTATTTTTCTTTTTTTTATCATAATATAAAGGAAATGTAGGAATAAATACTATTTATAATTAATATAGGGAAAAAAAAGAAGCTAATCTAGAGAAAGATGAAACTAATCTAGTGAGAGAAAGTTATGTCTAATATGTATTAACAGCGTACCCGAGCTATGCGATAAGATACTAAACAATGTACGTGATTGATGTATTTGAATAACATTGAAATCATACAATATCAAAACATACAATTATTGCTAATCTTTCCGATATTAGAATGAATTTAACTTATTATATCTAAAGTAGATGAAATGCATATTTAAACCCAATATAAAAATTACAATTCTTACAAATGAATACGTTTATGAATAAAATAAAACATCTTGAACCACCCACGTTCAATATTATCGTGCTAGAAATGAATAATAAATAATGATTCTAACCGGTTCATATATTGTAAAATAAAATAAGAGAGAATGTCACAAATCGTCCTTGTGGTTAGGCTGTTTTTCACGTATCGTCCTTTTCGGGAAAACTTAGCACAAATTATCCTTTTGTTTTTTAAATTTATCGTCTGTGATCCTTCCGTCCAAATCCGTTTAAATTAAACCGTTAAGTGGCCCCATGTGCCTGGCACATGAGGGTAAATGAGTAATTTGGCACCTTCTTCTTCATTTCCCCCAATTTCTCCTTTAACCATAAACCCTAATTTCAATTCCAGGCAAAATCCCCCAAAATTCTTCAATGAAAATCTCAATTCATCAACAATGAAACCTAATTACTCCTATTCCACCTCTCAATCTCAACAATTTCATCTCAATTTCACAATTAACCATCACCAAACCCTAATCGGAGCTAATCACACCTCATCCAGATTCTGCGTTTATGAGAAATCCACGTTTTCCGGTGGGGGCAAGTGGTACCCAGTTGGCAGCGGGTGGGTGAGGATAACCGGATCCAGTTGGCAGCATAATGGGTGGGTATCCAGACCCGAGACCATGACCCGATCTTTGTCGCTCCGTCTTCATCGATACAAGATTCTTGTTTCACGATCACCTCCTTTACTACTGCTGATTCCGGCACAGTGACCGGAATTGGAACATCTTCACATGGGTCGGAATCTTTTTCGACAGCCGAAGCGGGTTTCCCTTCAGCTACCGTCGACTTAAGAGTAAACTCATGTTTGATAAGAGCATCTTGAACCAATTTTTTCAGTTCCTCCAAAGCCGTCCTTTCATCAACAACAACAGGAACATCCTAGGCAGTTTCCGTCACCTTCTCAGGAACCGGGACGACAGTTTCTTTCCCACAACTTTCTAGTTTTTCCGGCTCAGGGACATCCGAAACAACAACAAGGGAAGCTTCAGCAGCTGGTGCCGGGGTAATAATAGTTTCTTCAGCCATTAAATTAAATAAATGAATTATGTATGAAATGGGAGAAGGAAAGAAGGTGCCAAATTACTCATTTACCCTCATGTGCCAGGCACATGGGGCCACTTAACGGTTTAATTTAAACGGATTTGGACGGAAGGATCACAGACGATAAATTTAAAAAACAAAAGGATAATTTGTGCTAAGTTTTCCCGAAAAGGACGATACCTGAAAAACAGCCTAACCACAAGGACGATTTGTGACATTCTCTCATAAAATAAAATCATGTGTAAGTGTATGTACTTCAGCACTTAAAACTTATTGATACACAACATTAGATATGAAAGATACAATCTTGGTTAAATTGCTTGACATGATTAACTAATACCTTATATTTTCGCATAATATATTGATGATAACCTTTTCATCAGATTTGTCAAGTTTAATTAGTTCGTCCCAGTTCCATTTATTAAAATTTTATACTATTTTTCGCTTTTTATAAATCTTATTAATCTGAAATACAAAAATAAAAATTATATATCAATATCATATAGAACGCATAAAAATTACATAAAACATTTTACTTTAGTCGTAGAACGTGTTTCATGAAAAACATCGATGCTTTCGCTTGTCTCACTGAAAGTAATAAGGTCATTTAGAGAGTCCATATGAATATATTCTTTTAATATCGTTTGATTAAGTGAATTATTTTCATGATAATCAATTGCATTTATTTAAATCTAATAGCACTCTCATCCATAACACGGTTTTGGGTGGTGTTATGGTCACGTCACCATAACACCATCCATAACATAACATCAGAAAAAACTCCTCAGCTACAACACCAAAATCTAGGACCCACCAGTTTTATTATTTTTCAATTTCTTTAATATAAAAATAATATATTATAAAATAAATAATACATTAATATATATAAGAAATACATTAATTAGAAAAATGACTTAATATTTATATAAAGTATTTAAATAAATACAAAATATATTTTATATAATTCATAAATAACATTTATTACCAAATCAACAACATTTACTAAAAAAAAAATAACAAATTATTTGACTTTTTTCTCTCTCTCTCTTTCTCCCTCTCTCTTTTTTCTTCTTGAAAAGAACGTGCAAAAAAAAATCCAAACTTTTTTTTTTCTCCATTCTTCTTTAATACCTTCTTTAATAAATGATATATATATATATATATTTATGACATATACATATATATATATATATATATATATATATATATATATATATATATATATATATATATATATATATTTATGACATATACATATTTATATAGTGAATGTTAATACGAGAACTCTTTTTTTTGCGAGAACCGCAAGAACTTTTACAAAAAGTGTTAAATCACGTTTTACTTTGTTCATTCACATGCAAACTCTTTTGGAGATTAATAATCAAGTAAAAATAAACGTAAAAATAAACTAAAAAAGATTATATAAAATAACGTAAAAAAAATTTGTTCATATATCAACTCATTTTTTGAAAAAAAAAAAAAACGTTCACATGTGAACAATTATAAATACTGTTGATTTCATATAATTTTTTTAATTTTTCATTTATATTTTTACTAGATTTTTAACATTTAATAGTTTTTATATGTTAATGGACATAATTACATGTTAACTGACATTTTTTTTAACAGTTCTCGCAGTTCTCGCAGAAATAAGAGTTCTCGCATAAATAAGAGTTCTCGCATTAATCAGTTACTATATATATATATATATATATATATATATATATATATATATATATATATATATATATATATATATATATATATATGTTTGACAGATTAGGAAGAAAGAAAGAAAAAGAAGAGAAAAAAAACACAAAACGCGACCCCCCGAGCAATAACGGCGTTATGGGGGGGGGGGGGGGGGGGGGGGGGGGGGGGGGGGGGACACGAGGATAACGCCTTCCGCTGGAGGCACTCTAAACACATAAAAAAAATATAATATATTTTTGAACTTTTATAATACAATATATTTATTTCAAAAATATCACTAAAACTTAAAACTAACGGTATGACAAAAGTTTGTTAAATAAATTAGACGAGTTATTAAATAGGAGTGAACAAATGTATGAAAATATCTAATGATATCGACTCGGTATTAACCGAATTTAAACGATAAGGTAGTCTATACCATAATTTCTAAAACTCATTTTCGATATTATTGGTACCAGCATTATATCGATATTCTAGATGTTACTTTTTTTGATAAAATGTATGGTACCGTGCCAATTAGTTTGTTATTCGATACCAAAAAGATAAGTAAAAGCTGATATCAACCGGTATGGTACACTGCTCATCCCCTAATATTAAAGGTCATTACTTATCAACTAAAACATAAATCGTCAACCATTAAACATTTATATTTGTTAAATTCTATCTTAACTATTGAACCATTGTAACCTTTTTACTTATTTTTTTTTATATAATTTACTTTAAACCCGTAAATATATTCTCAGCAAAAATACATGAAGTAAGAATGGTACATTAGACTCTACATATATTTTGTTTTGTGAGAGTTTAGGTATGATTAAGAGAAGATTTATGTATATGTAATTAATATAAATTTGTATAAAAATATCATAAAAATAAAAATGTAACAATAGAAAGTATACCTTGCTGTTGGAGTTGAAAAAGCCATAATATTGCCCACTAAAATGCTCTCTTAACCACTATTAAAAATTTAAAATGATTAGGTTTGAGAATTTTACAATATAGAGTAAATTACATAGATCGTCCCTAAGGTTTATATGAAATTACGGTTATTGTCCCTAAGTTTAAAAAGTTGCACGGTATGTCCCAAAGTTTAGACTAATTACGGATTTCGTCCCTAATTTGGACGTCCGTTAATTTCACCGTTAGGGTTCCCTCACGTGTTAAACACGTGAGGGGTATTTTGGTCTTTTCACCATCTTCTTCTCCAAAATCAAATAAACCCTAAAAATAAGCTTACACAAACACCCCTTCACAGACACACACACACACACACTCTCACTCTCCCTCTCCCTCTCCCTCTCCCTCTCCCTCAAAACCCAAGCTCCACCCCATTCTCTCAAACCCTAGCTTTAATGCACTCCGATTCCTCTTTCTCTCTCTACCCCAACACCACCCAATTCTCACCACCACCGCCGCCGCCGTCACACACCACCGTCACATCTCCGTCGTCCGCCGCCGCAATTGTTGGTGTTTATAGTGTCCTTAGTCCCCTTGGGAAAGATTATGATATTGCTTCCGATGAAGAATCACAACTAAAAAAAGATAATTACAAAATCAAATCGTTTGAAAGAAGATTCTCGTTTGCACCATATTGCAACGTTTCTTCTGTTCTGTTCTGTTCTGTATGGCGCCATTTTGGATTTTCACTTTGGCAGCTATCAATATCGACAATGATAATGTTAGGATGGCAATGACGGTTACAGGGGTGTTTCTTTGTGTATTTGGTTTACTTTATGGTGGTTTTTGGAGGATTCAGATGAGAAAGAGATTCAATTTGGGGGATTCATTTTCTCAATCCTCCCCGACATCCCCTCTTCTGATTTCCCCGACATCCCCTCTTCTGATTTGAATTTGATTTGGGTTTATTTGATTTGATTTTGATTATGAATCTATTTTGATTATAAATCTGATTTGGGTTTATTTGGGGGAATTGATTTGGGGGAATTGAAATGATTTGGGGGAATTGATTTGGGTTGATTATGAATCTATTTTGAAATGAAAATGAAAAAGGGAATTGATTTGGGGGAATTAAAATGAAAATGGAATTGAAATGAAAATCAGATCGGGAAATGACTAAAATACCCTCACGTGTTTAACACGTGAGGGAACCCTAACGGTGAAATTAAACGGACGTCCAAATTAGGGACGAAATCCGTAATTAGTCTAAACTTTGGGACATACCATGCAACTTTTTAAACTTAGGGACAATAACCGTAATTTCATATAAACCTTAGGGACGATCTATGTAATTTACTCTACAATATAATATTATAAAGCCATCTATAAGCACGTTTTTATAACATTCCCAATTATTGAACAAGTATTTTTTTTTAATAATTACTGATATAGACACTTTCGATTTATCCTTTAGATATCTTTTTTAACCGACTTATTGTTTAATTAATTTACTAGTTTATTTCTCGCGTTTACGCGGATAACTTTATTGGAAAAAATAAAAATATAATATAAAAGTTAAACGAAAATTTCGTATCATTAATAATACATGATAATATAGGTTGTGATGTCAACTTTTTTTTTCGTTTCAGTTATATGTATTTATTTCTGCTTCACCGTTTACTTCGTATACGTAAAGAGCTTTATCAAAAAATAATGTAATTATAAAATATTGAAATATGAAGTTCGGATGATTTTTATAAAGTCATTAAGAGTTTCATTCTACTAAGTTTGTAAGTTTTGGTATTTTTAATAATTTTATTATATTAAATTTTTAGATTTTTCAGGTTATGTCTTGGGTTATTTCATATTGGTGACAGTAAGTCTTGGATGACTTTATATTCAATTTTCTTTGTGTTAAATTCTTAAAAGTTAAAGTAAGAAGTTTCACATTATAGTTTTAAGTCTTTTATTAGTCTAGTATGATTGTATCATGTATGTATAATGCCCAAAGTATTATATCAACATTAAATGTTTTGATATGGTATAATTTTTCTATATCTGCAATACATAATCTGTTTTCTATTAAAAAAAAACACATACAAAAATATAGAAAATTAAAAGTAATTTGGTATACTATTAAATCACTAACAATGTTAAACAATATCAAATGTATTGTCAAATATTATTTTTATAATTTATAGACATGTTGACTAATTTTATTTAAATAGGTACTAATAAATGTGTTATAAACATTACTCCATAGATATTTTCATTTCTACTCATATTGGTGACTTTAATTTTAACTTTAAATTTCATAATTTCAACACCTAATGAATAAAAAAACATGTATATGTTAAGAATGAGTATTTAATAGAACATAATTATATTATATAACGGTTTTTGTAATACATTTTTAATTTTAAATATATATTTTGTTATTCTTACGGATATACGTATTTTATTAGAAAGAATTTTATTTTTTATTATTATTAGTTTTACAAATCTATATTAGAGAGAATGTCACAAATCGTCCTTGTGGTTAGGCTGTTTTTCACGTATCGTCTTTTTCGGAAAAACTTTTATTTTTTAAATTTATCGTATGTGATCCTTCCGTCCAAATCCGTTTAAATTTAGCCGTTAAGTGGCCCCATATGCCTGACACATGAGGATAAATGAGTAATTTCTTGTTATCATAAAAAAAAAAACCCCTTCAAAACTCCTTCTCACCTATATTCCACCTGCGACTTTCATTTTTCCAACCTTAAATAACATATAATATCTATCCTTAATTAAAAGAAATCAGTCTGCCAAATCTGATTTTTAGAAACGAACATCAAGTAAAAAGAATTTCAAGATGGCGCCGAACAAGAAATCTGCTAATTCACGAATTCAGGAGACGGAGACGAACAAGCTTAGCCGAATCCCAAATAAAAATTCAAAACTGAATTTGATTTAACCACGTGACCTGCCACCTTCTTCCTTGATAAAATACCTACTAATTTCTCTTAGCCGAACAAAAAGAACACATCACGAACAAGAACATCAATAAACTCACGAACAACAAATCCAAACGAACATGAATTAAATCCCAGCCGACCTTGATGTTAATTCTGAATCGGATTAATTATTCACACTTGCATTTAATTACACAAACATAAACTGAAAATCCCAATTTGTTTGATAACAAACTTGCTTTCACGAACTTGATTTTGCTTTCACGAACAGTCTTACGAACATAAATCTGAAGTCCCGAACGTGATTTCAAACAAGAACATATTCACGAATATAACTGCCGATTATCCACTGCCGAAACAGATTACGAGTCTTGGATTTAAATTGTTCGCCGCTGCCGATTTTGATTTGTGTTTGCAATCTGATTTTGTGGAATCTCCTTTCTTTTTGTTCGCCTCTGTTTTAATTTGTTGTGATTTCTTTTAATAGGAAATGGATTGGAAAAATGAAAGTTGCAGGTGGAATATAGGTGAGAAGGAGTTTTGTAGGGTTTTTTTATTTATGATAATACAGAAATTACTCATTTACCATCATGTGCCAGGCACATGGGGCCACTTAACGGCTAGATTTAAACGGATTTGGACGGAAGGATCACAGACGATAAATTTAAAAAATAAAAGGATAATTTGTGCTAAGTTTTTCCGAAAATGACGATACGTGAAAAACAGCCTAACCAGAAGGACGATTTGTTACATTCTCTCTATATATTAAAAAAGATAGAGTTTAATGACTAATTTTTATGAAAAAAGTTTATATATAAAAAAATATTTAAAATTTTAAAATATTAGTCCCAAAACTTTTTTTCTTTAATTGTGTCTAAAAGTTAGAGGGTTAAACTTGTATTTAAAATGAAAAGACTAAAAGGAAAAATATTCATTAATGATGTCATATCATATCATGATTTTGTTGTAAAGGTTTAAAATTAATTTTAACACCGATCTAATTTTTTCTACTATAATGCATCCATTTTAGCATATATTATTATATTATAGATTATTTTTGTAAAATAGAATTGTTTCTTTTTAAAGTTGACACATATATTTTGAGATAAATTCATTTATCAATATCAAAATTTCAATAAATGCTTTTCGTGTCAAATGTGATTAGAAAAAGTATATTGTTTCGATAATAATCTAATATTTAGAATTAGAATACAACTGTGCCGCTTTAGCTAAGTTTTTTGTCCCATTTAAGCCGTTAGAGATAGGTAAAAAGCCCGAACCTCGTTGCTTTTGAAAAACTCTACATAAGCACTCTACAGAAGATATAACTTCAGTTCCTAGACTGTAAAGCTTATTGTGTCAAATGTGATTAATATATCGTGTCAATAATAAGCAAATATTTGGAATACAACTGTTAAGCTGCTTTAGCTATTATTTTGACCTGTTAGAAATAGGAAATAGCCCGAATCCTGTTGCTTTCTTAAAACCTCTACACAAGCATTCTACAAAAATTGAATATGTTTCTAAGTGATCGATATCACCTCTGTACCTTACCAAATACTAGCAATACAGCGAAAAACAACCATACTTACAAAAGTAACTATAGTAACAATGACCGAGTTTATATGATGTTCCCATATACTTTGGTTTTTACTGAGTTAGTCGAAAGAATTATATTTCCAGCTATGACTCTACCTGTATTGTTGTACGCTTACAAGTACAAAACTGTACTCTTCAAGTTCAAACCTGTTGAATTCGATCGATGATTTTCTTGCAGAGTGGGCACGTTGCAACAACCATTAGCCATTTCAGGATGCATTCAGTATGGAAGTGATGGTTGCACGGAAGTAAATGGAGTTTTGCACCATTTTCGTATGTGCAGAGACATATACAACAAGCCTACAGAGAAACAGAAATAATAGCAATGGTTAGCGTGTGTGATTAGTACCTATATCGTAATGCAAGTAAATAATGAAAAGTTCTGCAATTCCGGCCCATTTTCTTACAAATGGGTCGATATGGGTGGTAGGGTATTATCTTAGATCTTTAATAGTGACTTACAGCATCCTCAGTTAGAAGAATACGTTCAACCAAAAATTCTGGACCATTTCTTCCTGTAGGGACCATTCTACCTTCTAATGCATCCACAATAAAGGGCATCTCAAAATTGTATTCGGGAAGGATGCTAATGTCAGCTACTGATGCACCTTCCTGTGTATTTAGCATAGTTGTTAAAACCATCAGTAAATAAAAGTAAACGGAAAATTTATAAACAATATTCATCTACTTCACCTTGCGAGGACGAATGAAATACATGAAACCAAGGATGCAGGGGAAACAAAAAATGTAGGCAAGCCCTACTAAACATGACATGAGAAAATAAATGATGGTAAAGAACGCGTCAATGGCCAAAAATGCCAGAGTCAACCTGCCATCATTTAAAAACAAAGAAAAAGTCAAAAATTAAAAACAAAATGTTAAGAACAAGTTTCAGATTTTAGGATTGATATCACTATATGCATCTATATCTTCTCATTCTTAAAACGAAACAAAAGAAATTCGGTCCATTCCCTAGCAATCTTTATATGCTGGCTACTATTTTTATTCAAGCCCTTCATGTGAGCAATATTACTCCTACATAATATCTCTAATACTCGGGCCTTTTGTACTTCACCATTTGTACTTTTCTTTTATTGTAAATATTCTGATTGCCGTATTTTTAAATTTACCTTTTAGAATACAGTAAGGGTGTGCACAATATAGAGAATGAAAGAAACAGCTTCGTAAATCAAATAGAAGAAGTTATAAGATGTCTTGAAAGACAATATATCTCAGAGCATGCATCATTCAAAATGTTTTCGAGACTGTTTATGGAAAGGTCATGAGACCGTATTAATTGGTTCGATACATACCAGAATAGACGAGGAGCAACCTGCAGGAGAATCTTGTAAGAGGAGGCCATAAAAATGGAGCCGATTACCCACCACACATAAGAGATCATTGCATTAAGCTTTTCCCATCTTCTAGAGGGACTGAAATGTCCAAAATATAAAACATCAGTAGAATTACGCTTTAGAACTGCCTTAATGAAAGGAAGCCATCGATAACAACTATGAACTACCTCCTCAATCATGCTAGAAGCACAATATTTTCATTCCGGATTTGACAGTGTACAACATGAACTTCAAACAATCTATTTTGTTTCTAATAAATTTTTCAATTGCATAACCATTTTGCCACACTGTTATTATCATAACAATATAAAAACAGCTAATTACCAAATTCACAAAATGAAGTTTAATTTGAGTGCAGAAGAAATTTTGCAAGTATTTCAGACATTTGATCATGATCAACTACTTCTGTTTATTTTTATACGAATTCAGAGACATTAAATTCAAAACTCAAAGTATTGCCCCTGCACAAACATCTAGCTTGCTTCAAAAAGCTAACACACAATAGCTAAACTATGAGCAGAATCATTACAAATATGCTTTTGTCGCCTAATACTGCTTAATATATATATATATTTTTTTTCTTTCTTGAATCTTCCTCGAATGTAGCAGTATATACACATGATCTGATACTGAGATACTACAAAAGCATAACCCCTGAAAACTTATTCCCGTTATATTCAACATGCTTAGTACAAGTATATTCCTACCAGCAATTACCTTAGCAGCTTAAAGCATTTTATTTGTATCGCTGTCGCGGGCCTCATAAAAAGTTGTTGTCCTTAGTAACCATGTATAACCTTGGTTTATCAGTGATCACATACGTCTCATTTCCACTAGAAGTTACCTTCCCGAAAATTCCATAAACTACAGGAAACAATCAGTTTACTAAAGTTAAGCTCATCGAGCTTTTTGACGAAACTTATTATAGACTTGATGACGCTCACATGATTCTACTCGAATCATACATTTCATCATTTTAAACCAACTTACTTACGTTTTAGCAAATAATGTTTCATACTGAATGCATATCACACTATCTCATAGCTAAACTTCAGATCTATATACTATTTAAACATACTAGTAGCGTAGACTATCTTTCACCAGTTCCTTACTTATTCAGCAACCATTTCAACGCTATACTAGTAACTAGTAAAGTACTCATTCCGAGCTTTCTAATTAGCATAATCATGATCTAATTAGCAAACATCAGTTATTGCATGCTTAATCCTAATAATCTCAATTACATGTACACCTAATTCATACAGTTAACTACAGCAAGCAAGTTAAATGCAATTAAAATCAACATAAACTAATTAACTTCAAATTAAACACAATCTCAAAACAAAACCTCACCGAATCAAGGTCGAAATTCCGATAGTAATCTCATCATCATCATTATCATCCACAAACCTAAAACCTCCACTAGAATCACTACTATTCATACTCTCCTCAATCGTAATCCTCCGATTCCTCCGTTTATACTCCCTCCACGTCAAAAAAACATGCACAACACACTGCAACGAGTATCCACTAATCCAAACCCTAACCGGCACATTCGGCTTCTCAACCACACTCCAAATCAACATCACAACCGTAACCACAACAAAAGCAAAATTCCAAATCGTATCAGAAACAACAACCGGTAACGAGTAACCAAAATCCTCACGCCAATCCTCCAACTGTAAAGCTACATTCTCTCGCACAATCATCGACGCGCCACGGCGGCCAGCGAATATACCTAGAAACATCGTGAGCAGCGTTGAGGCTCTATCGGTTGTAGCGGTTGCATCGGCGGTGTCTTCGTAGTTTGACGGTTGACGGAGGAGTGGATCGGAGACGGTGGTGATCTCCGGCGCGGCCGTCGTTGACGGCATTTTGAAAAATGGTGGTGGTAGTGGCAGAGTGGTAATTTTGGTGTGATTCTTGTGATGTAACTGATTCTATTGCAAGTTTTGTGTGGGTTTTGATTCTGTTTTGAATAAATGGAAGCTTCTATTTATGTAGAGAGGGAAAAATGGAATGTATATATTTACACTTTACTGCCTTGTAGTTTGATAGTTTGACGGTAAATGTTGTTAAGTCAAAATTGTAGTCATTTACTAGAACAAAAATAGAATGTAATATTTAAATATTTGGTTGTTTAAAATAAAGTAAAACTATTTTAATATTTATAGGAGGAAAAATTGAAAGGCACTATAAATATAACTACTTTTTATCGAACTAAAAAGTTATCATGAATAGAACTGTATAATATGTCTCGCCTTAGCTCCGCTCAAGTTTATATATTATAAATGTGTTCGTTAGACTTTATCATAAAATTATAAAATGGTAAATGTTATTAAAATCAAAGCTATTGTAATCGCGTTTAGGCCTGTGCATAAACGGGCCGGCCCGTTTTCAACCCGGTAAACCGGCCCGTTTAGAATAATCCGGTTCGGTCCTCGGGTTTAGTTTTAGGTTGATATCGGGTATCCGGCGGTCCGGTTCGGTCCCGGGTAAACCCGAATAAACCGGATTTTATTATTTATTGTTTTTGAATTAGATTAATAAACCAAAAAGTATGTTAGCTGCCACAGTCAAGATTCGAACTCAAGGTTCTCAAGTCCTAATGTCAACCACTTACCACTGCAGTACAGAGGGGTTTTGATGTAATTTCTAAACAGATTATATTTATTAACATATTAAGACCGAAAAACGAATATAAAGGCAAAAAAAAACCTAATTTCTTATCCATAAAAAACATATTTTAACACCTCTGTGTGTAGCGGCCTTCATAATCATCATCATCAGATCTTCAAACTCATCATCAAATCCCCACTTAAATTATGAGTCTGTGTCGATTTTGATTCTATTTGGTGATACTGATTGCTATTAATGTTATTGATTGATTTTTAATTAATTAATATATAAAGCGTAAGACTTGAATTGAAGTCTAACACTATCTGTTTGTCTTCTTCTGTTGATTTGGTGAGCTGAGGTAAACGGAGGCGTTGCGTTTTGTTGTATAATCATCTTGTCTTCTTCTGTTGATTTGTTAAACAAATCGATACCTAGAGGTTTCAAACCCGTCGGTAGACCGCCCGACCCGACCGATTAAAACCCGAACCGGCCCGTGTCCTACCGGTCCGGTCCTCGGTCCTTGTTTTCTCACTGTTTCGGTCTCAGGTCGGTCTCGGGTTTACCCGGTTCGGTCCGGTCCGACCCGGTTGCACAGGCCTAATCGCGTTATAAAAAAAACCACCTATTATTAATTCAATTGTATTTTGTAAGTTAGTAGGTGTTGAAATTTGAATAGTTTTAGCAAATATGTGTACGTAACTGCGTGAGCCTACGGAATTACACACATTGACATTGTGACACGACTATGTGTTTATTATTTAGTAATTATTAATTAAATGAGTTAATTGTAATAAGTGATAAATGGAAGGATGTATTATGTAATTATGGATGTTTCCTAATTATAATACAACTTGTTCCCAAGACATTGTTTGGCTATATAATGAACATCAAGTCTCTTATTTCTCCTACACCAAATCGATTAGGCTTTTACCTTAATCGATTTTTCTGCTTCTTTTCCTAGTCGATCGACCAAGCACCCAAACAAGGGTTTCAGTTTGTTTTGGAGTTTGAACAACAAGGGTTTCGAATATCTAGGAAGTGTAGTTCGAGCATACGGCTTAAGCAATCAAGCTAGACAAGAGTTGTGGTGATTATAACGCGTACTAGCTTACAAGTCTGTAGCTAAAGAAAGTGTCGTATTTCACTATAAATCATAAACGAGGTAAATCAACAACAAATGTTTAATTCTTAACTTAGTTAATATTGATTATGTGTTTGATTCTGACTTGTTTTCGCTACATGTTGTTTGACAATCCGATTAGATGTATACCTATAATAGGGAGACGACGCCATTGAATTTTTTGGGATGTCTTTTCCATTTTAGACAATATCTTTAAATGAAATTTTATTATACTTTAGGATAAACAAAAATTTAAAGAAAAAGTAGCTTCGTTATTAAGTAGCATAACTCAATAACAGAAATTAACAAAGAAATTTAAGAAGAAGAAAAAATTGCTAAACTTTTAAATTAAAAAGGAAAAATAAACCGACAACATAGCTACTAGAATCGTTGATACACTATTTGTTAAAGAAAGGATACTCTCTCATTTATGGATCGTAGAGGGAGGTCGGTAAATGTTAGTATTTGTTAATTGATCATTATTTTTATGTGCAAAAAAAAAAAAATTACTTTTTTTTTACACGTATTCTACTTTTACAAGTCTTAAACTATACATAATTTAATGTATATCTTAAGTTAACAATTACATAAAAGTGAATAATCAAATAGCATAGTGGTCCGTAACAATAAATCGGGCCGGGTTGGGCCACAAAGCAAACCTATATAATCTAATAAGCACTTAAAACCACATCGCCAATCGACATCATATCAACATAACGCATAAGCAAATAAGCCAGCGATTGCAAGGTTTAAGCTAGGTTAGTTTGTTAAGTTATTGATTTCAGTTTCGATTTCGATTTCGATCTTAACTTGTAACTAACTAATGTTACTAGAAATAGACAATGTCATATTACATATGTAAAGACTTGATTGATGAAATCATCGGAAGATTGCCATCCAAATCCCTCATCCGATGTAGATCTCTCTCCAAATCATGGTACTCTCGTATTTCTAGTCATAATTTTATTAGAAAGTATGCTATTCAATCTGCAAAAACTCCGCAAAAAGTCATTGTAAGAACTCGGGTTCATTACAAAAAAAGTAGTATTGACGTTTTATACACATTAGATCCAGAAGACCATTACACGGACCTAAAATCAGTCAAGTTCCCACACCCGAACGACAACTTCCATATTATTGGTTCATGTAATGGAATTCTCCTTGTCTATGATCGACTGTGTTCATTGAGTTTATGGAACCCTTCAATTAGGCGCAAACTAAACGTTCCTAAACATCCTTATGGATGCTTTGCACTTGGATTTGGTTTTAACCCAATCACGGATGATTACAACATTGTGGGTATACCTTACTCGAATTCAAAAGGAGATGTTAAAAGTTCGTTTATTTATTCTATAAAGACAAATTCTTGGAATGATATTGCTTCCCATCCTACTAAATTTTCTCATAAGTATGTCAAGTCATTAGCGTGTTTTGTTAACGGAACATTACATTGGGTGGTCAAATGTGAATCTAATGACATACTCGGTCATAATTCTATAGTCACATTTAATTTAAGTACTCATGTTTTTAGCACGATTCAGTTACCACTACCTAGTTGGGTTACAGGAAAACTAACAACCGTCAAAGGTTGTCTAGCTGTAATTTCGAGTAATGGTTATGATAGTTGGATTTGGGTGAGGAAAGAGTATAGTAATGATGCTTCTTGGTCTAATCCACTTAAGTTAACCAATCCGCAACTTGAAGGAGTGGAAGGGACCAACAATTACCTTGAGGGTCTTGAAGATTATAATCATGAGAGTGGGGTGCGTACAAGACTTGCGAGTTCTTTAGATTCTTCTTACATTATTGAAAGGGATATGTGTGTCGAAAGCCTTGAATTGCTAGACAATGAGGCTTGGTAGACAGGGAGATAGACATTACTTGTCATCGGGACCAAACTATATTTTCTACAAAGGTATAGGAGCTTGTGACCTCATTATGCTAATTTTTGTTATCATGAAAAGAACGGTTGTGAACTTGAAACTTGGAACGATAATTTATGGCATTAGGCAATTTTTGTCGTGGTAAAAAGGATGTAATTTCATTTCACCACTTATCGCGGGTTATATTAACTTGTTATTGTTATTATATACTTTTTAGGTTCGAAAAAGAACTATCTTTCTTTATATTTATGTTTTTCCGAAAATATTATATGTTTTTTAAATATTAATAGTGAGAAAATATCAATCAAGAACTATAGCTAGGTACGATTCTGGGCAGTTGGTCACTTGGCTTGTGGCAGCCGGCTCGAGACTTGCGGCAACCGGGCATTTGGCCCTTTGCAGCCGAGCTCTGTAGCCAGGAACTTTATCCGGCAACCGGGAATTTGACCTACGGCAACCGAGCACTTTAGCCTACGGTGACCTGGCACTTGGACCGGGTATGAGCTAGATCGCGATTTAACGTTTGTCTGGACCGAGCTTGTGGGATGAAGTTTTACGGGCTTTATATGTCTTTTTAGGGTTCGAAGGCTAACACTATCAATACTCGAATTTTAAGTTATTTTTAATGGTAGTCACTAGTTTGAACGTGCGTATAAAATATGTAACCGTTGCACACCAGTCGTTAGATATCTACCATTTTCAAGAAGGAAAGGAAAAATTATATATCAATTAGGACATATAAACAAAAGTCACCATATTAGAAAATGTAATTTAAAAGTAGCCGTTAGGTAACGGTCATCATATTCAAACATGTATATGAAAAATAGCCGTTAGATAACAGTCATCATATTCAAAAATGTATTTGAAAATTAGCCGTTGGGTAACATTTAACACATCCAACTTCTTTATATACCTTATTTTACCATATATCTTTCTCACAATTCTATTGTTTTCATTGTTATATTTTGTTTGGATCAACTTTTACTCTCTTTTCACAAAAACATTTCTTCATTCGTCATTCTTAAAAAGTTCTGGCTTCGATCCTAATGATTTCTTATTTATCTTTTTTGAAAATAGCATTGATCATATAATATCCTCCAAATAAAGAAGATTTCATCCAAAAGTGGATGAAAAACCTATTTCGGAGAGCCATAAAATTGGCTAAGTTTATCATACTACTTTTTATGATACTATACGTCTCTCCGGTTGATCCTTTCACTCGTAACTTTGGGGAAAATAATTATTCGTGCTTTTCAGGAATATGTTTCTCAAGCATGTTTATGCCGACAAAAACCACAATGCTCATGGATTTCATTTGTGTTTTTTTTGTTGAATGTTCAAGTTGCCTGAAACCAAACTTGTTGGTCCACGTTGCTAAAAAATTTGCCTACTTCCGCAATCACTCGACCATCTGTACTCTAACAAAAACGGAAATTTTAGCTTAAAGAACGGCCGTAGAAATCAGCTGCAAGCAGTTGGCTAATTAAATGCGTCAGGTTGCATGGAAAGATTTGGGCATCTTTATCCTATAAACAGAAGCCGCATTATTATGGTACGACCTCTGTATAAAGAAGCGTGCTCTTCGTGCATTTGGTGATAAGCATGTAACATTAAAACTGTAGATCTGAGCATGCGCTTCAGCTTCACGGTGTATCGTTTAGATACCACATATTTTGCATATCACTTGAATATCGCTAAATGCACATTGTGAGCAGTGGACGATACACTCCGATAGAGGACCTTGTCACGTCCATCCACTCATATAATAATTACAACAAACCAAAACTTTTTCGATATTGTCAGACAGAGCTTTGTCAGTTTCAACAAGCGGGTGAGAGTGTGATACAATTTTTATTGTCAGAAAACATCGATTTTTTGTTAGGTGTGAAGTTTCGTTTTAAGAAGATGGATGGTCAATTAGGTCCCGACTATATATGGTTTGGATTTGAGTTGGATCGAGGTGTTGTGCCATGCGACTGAGCAGATCAACTAAAGAAAGACACTTAATATCGATTTAGGAAAGTTGCAGGTCGAAATGTGTGGTTTCACAAATAGTAATGTACCATGTATGTATGTTGGAAGAGAGTCTATGTAACAGGTTTTTAAAGATTGTATTGTTTATTTTTGAACCCAATTCTCACCCTTTTAATCAACTGTCACAATATTGTAAATACCAATCTTATAAACAAATGAACCAACTAATTTCCTAATTTTTAGTTGAAGCCCTAGATTAGTATGCATTTTAAGAATTGGGGAATTATTATTTATAAATGGAATTTAGAAACTAGTATGAATTAGAAATATCGTTATTGCATTTTTGGTCCCTTTAGTTTCTTCTATTTTGTTAGTTCATTGCATATGTTTGATTAAAAAGAAATTAAACTATATGCTTCACATAAATCGTAAAACTCGAAAGTCTTCCTAGAACATATTGAGAAATCTCTTCTAAAAAAATATGTAGATCTTTGATTGCAACCGTTGATGGAGGTAGTTTACTTGATAATTCTAGAAATTTGATTACAACCGTAAACCGTTGATGAAGATAAGTAGTAATCATCCATTTTTAAGACATACAAATATAAATAGGTAGTAGTGTAGTATATTCACTAGGCACCTCACACCTTAAACTTTTCTTAGAAGCTTCTTTTCTTAATTATGCTCAAGTAACCGGACCTAAAATAAGCAATATTTTTTTTTTTGATGATTATATTTTTTGTAGTTTTTCATTTCTCTAAACTTCGCAAAAAACACCCGAATACTTGGTTGGCCACTGCATCTTTTAACTCGTGCTTATTACCTGCAATTCGCTATTCAAAAAAAAATGATAATCCCAGTTTGGAGTATAAGTTATTTTTTCTAATTACAGAGTATTGAAACGATAATGCAATTTATAACTAATTTATTCGTGTCATTTTTAAATTATAAGTAACAGTAAGATTTTAAATGTTTCTTTTGTGTTTTGAAACGATAAAAATACTAACAGAACTAACTAATAATCTGATACAGAGATTTAACCCCTAACCTACAACTCACTAAACATCGTTGGGCTAGAAGCACGGTGATATATACTCTTTGACCCGACCCTTTTGGTCCAATGCTTAAAGTAACCGTTGTTGATCCACCCCGACAAGTCCATTGACAATAAAAAATTAAGAATGAACATAAAATAATAGCAGTCAATTGATACCAAATTACTAATCATAATCTCCCTCCAAATTGAAACAAATTGTACAAAAATTCAAAAAAACAAAAGTAACATATTATACCTAAGTAAAACCCTAAATGAATGGGTTACAGAAGAATAACAAGATATAGCATGAAGCCAGATTTAATTTCCAATCCACTTGATAAGAACAACAATAACCATACCAATTATCATTCCGACTCCCATTCTGGTTACTGTTGCCACCATTCCAGACGAAGAAGAACCACTCCCATTACCACTTTCTTGATTCTCAATATTGTTTTCGGTTTCTTGATTCTCATCAACCAAACCCATTTGGGTTTCTAATCCATTACCAAGAACAAGAAAATATTTACTAAAATCGATCACTAGAGAACTAATTGGAATCTTTTTTCCACCCCTGATGTGTAAGATTTAGTCTTAAAAACTCGACCTACTATTTCACTTAATTACACACTATAGGCAGTGGACCTATTCGTACGTAATACAGTAAAAGCAAGCAAAGGTTCGAACACATAGACTAATTTAGTTTTTAACTTACGAATTAATAATACTGATTTGTTTTTGGGTTTTTGTTGTAACGATTGACTAAATATTTAAAACTAAAAGTGATTATAAAAATCCAATTAAGAAAAGTAATTGTTGTTTATCAAATATCGGAGAAAAACACTCGTTTGACACTTCACTTATTTTCTAATTAAGTTTACGAAATTGAATGTATATTTAACTTCTTATATATAGTAAAATTCCTCTCTAATACCTTACTAACTTTAACTACTTCAAATTATAATGTTCCTCTCGAATACAATTACAATTATCAATAATTAAGCATTAATTAGCAAGCCGGTATTTTATGATTTAATCTTATGAAGTTTCCTCTCGAATAACTTCTCTAATTACTAAGTCCTCTCGAATCTTATTAATTAGACTTACTCGTTTATGTTTTATTACCTAAGTTGTTATTATTAGGTTCTCTCGAATCCTAACAATTTTAAACCGATTATAGACCGACCGATTATTTCATACAACCTAATTAATCTATCTAGATTCCTCTCGAATACCTAGAATATTGATTAATAAACTGCATATAAACAACTTATAATAACAAACATAAACAATTAAGGAGCAACGATTAAACATAAACACCTAAACAATCAATAACGAAAACAAAATTATTAAACAAGATCCATAAATCAAACGAGTATTAAAAGTGTTTAGCTACTCATAGTATAGTTTAAATAAGCAGCAAACAAATAAGAAAACATTACTGAAAAATGTCTTGAAAAGAAAGAATACAAACTAAGAATGTTGAAAACTCGATTCGTGACCGAATATTAAACGAACTTCAACTTCTAACTCTTCTCCTTGATCTCCAACGAATTCTCCAACTCCAAGTATTGATAAAAACGATTGATCAAAATTCTGGACGTTTGGGGTTGTATTTATAGAGAAAAATATAGAGTAATTCGTTTTCGAGTAGAACTGCAAAACAGGCAGGGTGTCGTCCCTATATAACGACAGCGGCGCACCGGGCTTTTGTCCGTGTTTGAAACCAACACAAATGCTTACTGCGGCGCCCCTCCATAGTGACAGATAGGGGTGTTAAAATATCCGACCCGACCCGGACCTGAACCGACCCAAACCCTATTTACCACTTTAGGGTCGGGTTTTATCGGGTTATATATGTATTTCGAGTCTATCGGGTTAACCCGAAACACCCGATTAATAAATAGCATCGGGTTTCGGGTAGAATAGTTTCAGTTGTCGGGTTTCGGATTTGACCCGATTGACTCAAAAATAACCATCGAACTATATTTTGAACCAAAGGCATATGATATATATAGGCTAGAATTATGAAAGAGTTGCATACATGAAGCGATGTGGGACAACTATAGTAGGGAAAACCAAAGGCATATGATATATATAGGCTAGAATTATGAAAGAGTTTCATACCTGAAAAGATGTGGGACAACTAAAGTAGGGAAAATTTTCATTTATTTTTCATACTTTAGTTGTCCGACATCGCTTCAAGTATAAAACTCTTTCATACTTCTAGCCTATATTTATCTTATGCTGGTTGGGTTCTATTCATCTTGAATTTTTTCAATATATTTGCTTTTTTCATTTGTTATACTCAATATGTTTGCTATAGTTTTTTTTTTAATTTTTTTAAGTGTTGTGTACCCGGACCCGAAATAACCCGACCCTCTTGGACCCGACCCGAAAGTTGATTATTATGGTCGGGTTGACCCGAATAACACCCCTACTGACAGAGTCGCCTTAGCTGACTGATTTCACCATTTCGTGTATTTCTCGTCATTTACGCTCATTTCTTGCTCCAATTCCACTTCCCGATCATATAAACCTGTAAAATGAATAAAACAACTTTTCCACACGATTAAATGCAAAAACCTATCATATCCATCATGTTTACTATGAAAAACGATCAAATGTCGCATATAAATAATCCCCCATTTTTTAAAACAAAAAATAGAGAAAGAGGAGGGAAAAAATAACAATTCGCTTCATTTTTTAAAACAAAATTAACAATTATTTGGATTTTTTTTAATAAAACTAAGGTATGAATTAGAGAAAGAGGAGGGACATATTGTTTTATATAACCGTAAATGTCAATAAAACATCTATCTAGTTTGATGTATTTGTTAAGATAGCCCTTATAGAACTGTTTTTGTCATTTATGGCATTAGACAATTTTTGTCTTGGTAAAAAGGATGTAATTTCATTTCACCACTTATTGCGGGTTATATTAACTTGTTATTGTTATTATATACTTTTTGTGTTCGAAAAAGAACTATCTTTCTTTATATTTATGTTTTTTCAAAAATATTATATGTTTTTTAAATATTAATAGTGAGAAAATATCAATCAAGAACTATAGCTAGGTACGATTCTCACCAGTTGGACACTTGGCGTGTGGTAGCCGGGCTCGAGACTTGCGGGAACCGGGCATTTGGCCCTTTGCATCCGAGCTCTGTAGCCAGGCTCTTTAGCCGGCAGCCGAGCACTTTAGCCTACGGCGACCTGGCACTTTGATCGGGTATGAGCTAGATCGTGATTTAAGGTTTTCCTGGACCGAGCTTGTGGGACGAAGTTTTACGGGCTTTATATGTGTTTTTAGGGTTTGGAGGCTAACAATATATACTTGAATTTTAAGTTATTTTTAATGGTAGTCACTAGTTTGAACGTGCTTATAAAATATGTAACCGTTGCACAACAATCGTTAGATATTTACCATTTTCTAGAAGGAAATGACATATAAGTAAAAGTCACCATATTAGAAAATGTAATTTAAAAATAGCCGTTAGGTAACGGTCATCATATTCAAACATGTATATGAAAAATAGCCGTTAGGTAACGGTCATCATATTCAAACATGTATATGAAAATAGCCGTTAGGTAACAATCATCATTTTCAAAAATGTATTTGAAAATTAGCCGTCGGGTAACGTTTAACACATCCAACTTCTTTATATACCTTATTTTACCATATATCTTTCTCACATTTCTATTGTTTTCATACTTTGGTTGGATCAACTTTTACTCTCTTTTCACAAAAAAATTTCTTCATTCGTCAATCTTAAAAAGTTCTTGCTTCGATCCTAATGGTTTCTTACTTTTCTTTTTTGAAAATAGCATTGATCATATAATATCCTCCAAATAAAGAAGATTTCATCCAAAAGTGGATGAAATACTTATTTCGGAGAGCCACAAAATTTGCTAAGTTTATCATACTACTTTTTATGATACTATACGTCTCTCCGGTTGATCCTTTCACTCGTAACTTTGGGGAAAATAATTATTCGTGCTTTTCAGGAATATGTTTCTCAAGCATGTTTATGCCGATAAAAACCACAATGATCATGGATTTCATTTGTGTTTTTTTTGTTGAATGTTCAAGTTGCCTGAAACCAAACTTGTTGGTCCACGTTGCTAAAAATTGGTCTACTTCCGCAATCACTCGACCATCTGTACTCTAACAAAAACGGCAATTTTAGCTGAAAGAACATCCGTAGAAATCAGCTGCAAGCGGTTGGCTAATTAAATGCGTCAGGTTGCATGGAAAGATTTGGGCATCTTTATCCTATAAACAGAAGCCGCATTATTATGGTACGACCTCTGTATAAAGAAGCGTGCTCTTCGTGCATTTGGTGATAAGCATGTAACATTAAAACTGTAGATCTGAGCATGCGCTTCAGCTTCACGGTGTATCGTTTAGATACCACATATTTTGTGTTGACATAAGGTCCGACCACCTGATTCGGGTCGGACCGAACCAAGTGGTCCGGATTTCATGGTTTGACCAAGAAACGACAAAGAGGGTAAAAGACAAAAAGCATACGACAAAGAATCAACAAAAGAGGAAAGGAAAGATGCTCTGACGAAGGAACATCTCTTTAACCGCCGATAAAAGAAGTAAAGTTCAGGGAACACCTTATTATCCAGATGGTCTCCTATAAATACCCCGGTGAATAGTAAGTATCCGTAAGTTATTTCGATACAGTTTCATACTTTTATCCATTTGTCCGAACTAGTGGACTTACTCTCACGCCCGAGTTGAATCAGGGGTATAGCCCCGCTCAACCTGGTGTCTTTTCTTAGTGCAGGACAGTCGAACCAAGGGTTACAGAAGGATCTCTGAGGTTAATTCAAGGGAAAACGAACTTCGGGTCAGACTTAGATTGATTTGAGTCGGACTTAGGAGTTTAGTGGACTTTTGTATTAACATTTTGGCGCCATCCGTGGGACCGAAGAAAACACTCACTTGAAATGGAAACTCCAGCTGACACGATTAATTTAACAAACAACGAAGGACCAAGCTTTGATAAGGACGCTGAAAGGGAAACGGAAACTAACGGGGAATTCTCCACCAAGTTCGTAAGGGATAACATAGATCTGCTGAGGGCATTAGTAGAGGAGCATGAACGCACGGAGTCGTTGAGAAAGATGAAAGGGAAGATGGGAGAAGGCTCTCAGAAGGAGAGGTTTAAAGGAAGAAAACTGAACTTCGATGAAGAAGAAGAATCGGGGGATGAAGATGAAGATTTAAGTTTGCCATACCAGTCGGATTTCTCCTCCAAGTTCACAAAGAGAATAGCTAGGTTCCCAATCCCGCCAAAGACAAAAATGCCTAGCATCATTCGAACCTATGACGGATCTGGGGATCCGGATGACCATCTCAATACCTTTGCCGGAGCTGCCGAGACTGAACTATGGTCAATGCCTGTGTGGTGTCGTATGTTTGCGCAAACACTTGTCGGACCAGCGCGAATTTGGTTTCAAGCACTAGAGCCCGGACAGATAGATAGTTATAAAGAATTGGAAGTAGTATTCGGATCATTCTTTACCCAACAAAGGAAGTATTTGAAAGGACCAACGGATGTCCATAAAACGAAGCAAAGAGACGGGGAAGGATTCAGAGAGTTTGTGGAGAGATGGAAGAAAGAGATGTTGCAGGTGAAAGGAGCTTCGGAAACCATGAAAATCTCAGGATTCATGGAAGGAATCAAACCCCCGACGCTGATAGAGTCTTTCAATGCTAGAGTTCCTAGCACAGTGGAGGAAATGATGGTAAGAGTAAAGGAGTTTATCAAGGGAAAGGAGGCATCGGGACGAACGGAAGAGTTGGGAGGACGCATGACAGGAGGTTCGGGAGCATCGTGGAAAGGGTCAGGAGTACCGACGTCTAGGTCGATACAGGGAAGAAGGTCATTTGGATCGCCCACCAGAGCCCAGAGGTATGGGGGGAAATTTCCCATGTCCCCCATTTCCCCTCGGAGCAACCCTATGACCGGACCAGGAGATAGTCGGAGAAGCGTACACTTTACTAGTTTACTAAAGACGCCGATGCAAATCATGAACACGGAAAGGGGGATTAATCTAGTAAAGCCACCCCCAGGAACCCTCCCTGGAACCCCAGAAAAGGGAAATTTGGATAGATATTGTGATTTTCACATGGATAGGGGACATGCCACGAATGATTGTTATGCGCTGAAGAAGCAGATCGAAGAGGCGGTTCAAACGGGAAAGCTTAACCATTTGGTTCGGGACATAAGAGGAGGAAACAAGCAGGGAAGGAACGATAAAGGCCCTAGAGGAAAGTCGAAGGAGATACATATGATTCGAGCTATAGATAGAACCGAACCTGGGCAAGAGAAGGAAGTATTAAGAGATTGGATGAATCAGGTTATAGCATTCCCCCCGTTGAATGCTATAAACCCCACTGATGACCCAATGCTCATTAAGGCTCATGTGGCCGATCATCTAGTTCACCGAATCTATATAGACGATGGAAGCGCATCGGAAATCATGTTCGAACATTGCTTTCGAGAGTTGGATCCTGCCTTAAAACGAAGAATGAAGGTAAAGGAGGTTCCATTGGTGGGGTTCGCCGGACAAACAAAGTCCTCTATCGGGGAAATATGTTTACCGGTGCAGCTGGCTGAGGGAGAGAAGATCCGAACCGTGTGCATGAACTTTTTAGTAGTAGCAGCTGCATCTCCATATAATTGTATTTTGGGAAGGCCAGGGTTGAAAAAGTTAGGAGCGGTAGCATCGACTGTACATGGGATGATGAAGTTCCCCACGCCCGGAGGAATAGCCACCATTACTTCAGAAGGAAGTAGAGGTTGCCATCAGGTGCAAAGATTAGTGGTAGAAGAAAACAAAACCTTAGAGGAGCAGGTACAAGTCAATCCCTACTTTCCGGACCAAATGATAACGATTGGGAAAGCTTTGACGGAGGAAACCAAAAGAAGATTAGTGACGATGTTAAAACAAAATAAGGAAGTATTTGCATGGAAGCCGGAGGATATGACAGGGATACCAAGAGAGATAGCAGAACACCGGTTGAGTGTTTATAAAGCGTCCGAACCAGTGGTACAAAAGAAAAGAGTCTTAGCACCGGAGAGAAGTAGGGCGGCATGTGAAGAAGTGGATCAGTTGGTACGAGCAGGAATACTTCGAGAAGTTAGGTACCGGACGTGGGTAGCTAATCCCGTCATGGTACCAAAAGGAGACAAAACATGGCGGATGTGTGTGGATTTCAAAGATCTTAATAATGCATGCCCCAAGGATGCATACCCTTTGCCGGAAATCGACCTGAAGGTAGATTCATTGGTAGGATTCCGATATAAATGCTTTTTGGACGCATATAAGGGATACCACCAGATACAGATGGCCCGAGAAGATGAAGACAAGACAGGTTTCCACACGAACCAAGGAGTATACTGCTACAAGAAAATGCCATTTGGGCTCAAGAATGCTGGTGCCACATACCAAAGGCTTATAGACAAGGTATTCAAGAATCATATAGGCCGAAATATGGAGGCCTATGTAGATGATTTGGTAATCAAAAGTGAGACTGAAGAAGCAATGTTACGGGACATCAGAGAGATATTCGAGGTACTGAGAAAAGTAAACATGAAGCTGAACCCCAAGAAGTGTTCGTTTGGGGTGGAAGAAGGCAAGTTTTTGGGCCACATCATCATGCCTCAAAGCATACGGATCCATCCAGATAAAGTAAAGGCTATCACCAACATGGCGGCACCAAAAACGCTACAGGAGGTGCAAAGTTTGAATGGAAAGATAGTGGCATTGGGAAGATATCTCTCCAAATCTGCCGAAAGGGCGTTACCCTTTTTCAAGACACTGAAGCAGTGTATGAACAAGAAGGATTTCAGGTGGACGGAAGAAGCAGATAAGGCTTTCCAAGAAATGAAGAAGTACATAGTAAATCTACCATACTTAACGGCACCCCGAAAGGAAGAAACCTTATTGGTATACTTAGCAACCAATGGAGAAGTAGTAAGCGCTGTGCTACTAGTGGAAAGAGAGAAGAAGCAATTACCTGTCTACTTCATCAGTAAGGTGTTGCAGGGAGCGGAGCTTAACTACAATTCGTTAGAGAAGCTCTCCTTGGCTCTCTTGTTTACATCAAGGAGACTAGGAAGATACTTTCAAGCACACAAGATAAAGGTAATTACAGACCAGTCATTGAAGCAGATACTGACTCGTCCGGAAATGGCAGGAAGAATAGCAAAATGGGCCATCGAGTTAGGAGGCCATGACATAGAGTATGCCCCAAAGACAACAGCAAAAGGGCAGGTGTTGGCAGACTTCCTAAATGAAATTCCGGACCAAGGGGTAGTGTTGGCTGAACCAGAGACAATGTTGGGGAAAAGAAAGAGAACGAAAGGAACCACCTGGAAATTGTATACCGATGGAGCGGCCAGCAAAGAGGGAGCTGGAGCAGGTGTCATCCTCACTAGTCCGGAGAAGGAGGAATTTGCATATGCCATCCGTTTGAAGTTCCAAAGTTCTAACAACGAGGCAGAGTATGAAGGGGTGTTAGCCGGACTGAAGTTGGCTAAGGGCATGAAAGTGGAAAGATTGCGAGTCTATGTTGATTCGAAGCTCGTGGCAAATCAAGTGAATGAGGAGTACGGTGCAAAGGATGACCGGATGAGGAAGTATAGAGACAAAGTGGTGGCTCTTATGAAAGAGTTTGATTCTTGCAAAATTAAGCAAATACCAAGAAGCAAGAACAAAAGGGCAGATGTTTTCAGCAAAGTGGCGTCTATAGCTGGGGCAGCAATAGAAGCCTTGGCTAGTAACATCTTCCTGGAAGCAATCGAGAGAAGATCCATTGACGAAGAGGTTGAGGCGAACGTTATAGTTGAAGAAGAAGGAGTTACATGGATGACACCTTTGGTGGAATATCTGACTAATGACACGCTACCTGAAAATGCAACAGAGGCAAGGAAAATCCGAATGAAGGCCACTCAATACGTCATGATGGAAGGAGTATTGTTCCGAAGGAACTACCTGGCACCATTACTCCGGTGCGTAGGCCCCTTACAGGCTAATTACGTAATCAGAGAAGTGCATGAAGGATCTTGCGGAATGCACGCGGGGCCAAGGGCAGTGGTAGCCAAAGTAATGAACCTGGGGTATTATTGGCCCACAATGCACCAAGACGCATACCAAGAGATAAGAAAGTGTGATTCGTGTCAAATCCATGCACCGATACCCAAGCTTCCCAAAAGTGACATGATCTCAGTTACAGCAGCGTGGCCCTTCTTCAAATGGGGAATGGATATAGTTGGACCATTTCCGGAAGGCCCAGGAAAGGTCAAATTTTTGTTGGTAGCGGTGGATTATTTCACTAAGTGGGTCGAAGCAAAGCCCTTAGCACGGATTACAGGGGCTCAGGTGTTGAAATTCTTTTGGGAAGATGTGGTGTGCAGATTCGGGTTACCGGCCGAAGTAGTGACCGACAATGGCAAACAGTTTGTAAATGAGCCCTTCAAAGGATGGTGCGAGCAGATGAAAATCAAACAAGTCAAAACATTCGTAGCACACCCTCAGGCCAATGGACAAGTAGAGCGAATAAACCGAAGTTTAGTGGAAGGAATCAAGACGCGTTTAGGGAGGTATGAGCGCAATTGGGTGGATCAAGTGCCAAACGTACTCTGGGCGCATCGAACCACAAAAAAGACAAGCACACAAGAGACACCATTCAGCTTGACTTATGGTTCGGAAGCAGTGATACCACCAGAGATAGGAATGCCTACTTACAGGAATGTGCAGCGAGAAGGTGTGGATAATGAAGGAGAGTTGCGTATTAATTTGATGCTGGCTGAGGAAAGGAGAGAAGCAGCTCACATTCGAGAAGCCCGATACAAGAAGAGGATTGAGCAGTATTATAATCAGAAGGTTCGGAAGATCAGTTTTAAGGAGGGTGAGTTCGTGTTTCGGAAGAACGAAGCAAGTAGACAGGAAGATGAAGGCAAGCTGGGTCCGAAATGGGAAGGACCGTATCAGGTGGTACAGAACAACGGAAATGGTTCATACAAATTGAAATGCCTGGATGGAACCCCAATCCCCCGAACCTGGAATGAAATGAACTTAAGAAAGTGCTACATGTGATACCGGGGTTTTCCCGAGGAGAAAGAACATCGTATTTTCTTTATGCCAAGTGGAGTCTTGAGGATTCAAAGACTTAAGTTCTTTTGTTTATTCCATTTTATTAGCAAGTAATAGTTTGTAATACCGGGTTTTTCCCGAGGCAACTTTTACCGTTGAAAGACGAGGAATGATAACAAGTGCATTTGGTTCGTTTATTGTGCTTGCTAATCATGTACCGGATCAAAATCCGAGGAAAATAACACGGCTTGACTTAACAGCCAAGTGCACCATAATGGTGCAATTCCGAATGACGATTCGAAGTAATACCGAATCACTTGGTTCGAGGATAACAAGCAATTCAAAATGAAAAGTAATGACAAAATGCATGAAAACATAAAAGGCATCATCATCATTCAAAAGGGGGAGTTAAAAACCCCGAAGTAACCATACATAATGCAATAACAAAATCATGCCTTTTTCAGATTCTAAACATACATTGACATTCTAACAATAATCATGGATCAGGATTATCTTCTCCGGGAGTTTCCGGATCAGGCAGGACAGGTACAACGGACTTGAAGGCATCCAGCAGTTGAGTATCGGTAGTAGCTAGTGCATCCAGATACGAATAACGAGTATGCTCAAATGCTTCCTTTGCCGCGGTAAGGCCTGCTTCGGTGGAAGGATCGTAAAAGGGAGACTGCGTAAGCTTCTGCCCCATCCGATGCCCCTTGTAGCCTGCAACGATCCCATCATGACATCCTGAACGGTAATGAGCAACGTTCACACTGGAACTAGCCTCAACAAAATCCTTGCTTCTCAATACACCCTCTGTCACATGCCTTGGACCCTGAACAATCAACCACTTCCGATCTTCCCGTAAAGTAGCATTGGTGGCTTCTAATTCGGCAATGTGGGATTCAAGTTCCTTAACACGCTCCTTCTCCTGAGCTAAGTCACTTGTTGCCTGAGAACCTTGGGTTTCGGCTGCAGCTAAATCGGAAGAGATATTGGTAATTTGCTCCTTCAGCTCCTTCAGTTCCTTCATTGCTCTGCTATGAACAACATTCAATTCCCCCAGGGCCCGGACAGCATCATCATTCAGAGAGGAAGACTCGACGCCGGAGGTCCGAGCTTTCTTTAGCTCCTCTACCTCCTGGCGGAGTTGAGAGACTTGGCCTTCAAGCTCTTTCCTCTCCCCATCAAAACGAGCCTTCAATGCATCTGCCCTTTGGTTACTCAGTTTGGCATTTCTTTCAAGGGCCTTTATCGATCGAGTTTGATTCCGAACTTCATCCTCGGAAACAAGCCACCTCGACCGGACTTCGGGAGCAATAACTAGAAGCTGGGATACCAAGTAGTCAAGTTGTTCGGCTAAGGAGAAATCATTGGTCTGGTTCAAACGGATGACTTCGGCCGGAGTTGACAACGTATCCAAAAGATCACGACAGACAGTAGCTTCGGTGTATAAGGAACGATTGTACACTTCCTTGAAACGGGGTTGAAATTTTCTATTAGCAATCGAAGCTTCCACACCATTCAGATCTGCAGCTTCGGGAGGGGACTCTGTATTCATTGGCTCTTTCCCCTTCGGATTCACAGGCTTGCCAGCACCCTTGATACCAAGACTTTTCTTTCGGCTGGTGGCATATGGCCTTTCCTTGAGAAGATGAGACTTTCCTTTGCCAAGTTTAAACGGACTAGCCGTTTTTTCGGAAGAAGCAGGGGGTTGTTTAGATGAAGCAGTCTTCTTTGCCTCAGCAGAAGACCTGCTGGAAATAACAACGGGCGAAGCCTTAGAACCCTCAAGGTTCTCCTTTGGCGCCGATGGAACGGGGGTTTTCAAAGTTTTCTCACCTTTGGGACCAGGTCCGGATGACCCAGCACCAGCTCCTTCTGAAACTGTGGATTTCTGTTTTGGTAACTTGGGAGGTTGATCAACCTCACTCTCGTGGTGAGAATAACCTTCCTCCTCCAGAATCTTCTGTATTTCGGACTCAGTTTTGCCTTTGGGAGTAGCGGGGCAGGATCTGTTAGAGTAAGTAGGGTTTTCTTCAAAAACAAATTCTTCTGATTCGGCCTGGTCGGAAGAAGAAGAGGATTCATCAGCTTCGGAATGTAACCCATATTCTTCCGAACCAGCTTCCTCGGAAGCAGCAAAAAGCTCCTCAGTATCGGGACTAGGCTCCTTAGCAGGAGGCGAAGGAGCTGAAGTTGAAGCATGTCTCTCTTTGGTTTTTGAAGCCTGGGAAGTAGGAACCTTCGGAGTTTCCTTGGTCTTCTTAACAGGGGGACCCGTCATAACTTTCTTGGATTGGGAGGATTTTCTTTTCCTCTTAACAGTAGCTCGTGCCTCAGCATCAGTGTAAGGCGCCGGAATAGTATTATTCGGAAGCACAACCCGATCCAGAGTCGTGCTCAAAAAGCTGGGGGCACCCGCAGCAAGAGTAGCCGAACCAATCACCACGCCGTCCCAGTCTTTCATCTCCAGAAAGGATAGAAGAGGAAGCGCTGTTTTCCGGAATAATAAACATTAGTTGGTAATAACACATAAATACACATAAGCACAAGGGAAGCAAGAACGAACCTTTATCCTCGAACCTCAAACATGGACGAGCTTGGGGGCGAGTCCAGTTCCGGCTTAGTCCGGTCAACACTAGTATCCTTTCCGGATAAGAGCGGGCTCGGATCGGATGGGTTTGCAAGTCCATAACAAGCTCATAATCCAAGTCATTCTTGTCAGGCTCCGGATCAGTGAGAACGTCACCCCTCGAACACCACCTCATACGGATCGGAGCCACCGAAGCATTGACGAAGAAAAAACGGTTTTTCCAGTTCTTTAGTGACGAAAGATACCAATCGATGCACTGGGGAGCATTTCGTCTCTTATCAACAGTGAGCCAATCTCCGTTTAGCCCCACCTTGTAAAAATAGCGAAAAGACAGTAGATCGGGGGCTTTGTTGAAGGCGCGGCAGTGGATCTCGAAGTTCGTGATCTTGTTTGCTCCTAGAGGGTTCATCTGAGACACATGACCCTTAAAGTATTGGATCACGTCGAGATAGAAACGAGAAAAAGGTAATCGAAGGTTCGAATATTCGAACCACGCACAATAAACCGCAAGTTTTCCCGGAGGAGCATCTCGGATAGTGTCATTTTCTCCGGGAAGGATAGCGCCATAAGAATCATCGATGTGATAAGTTTTACAGAACGAGGTAAAATCTTCGGCAGGCATGGTATTGAACATCTCTTTCATATTTTCTTTAGATTCTTTAGCCATGGTATAAAAAAGGATGAAGAATACCGAAGTAGGAAGAGGTCCGGAGTAGGAAGAGGTTTGAAGAAAATTGGACAGGGGTTCGGAGCCAAGATGAGGAATAAATGGAGAGGGAGCACCCCTATTTATAGGGGAGTGGCGGGCACCTCAAGGGTCGCGCGTGGCCACAACAGGGGCGTGACACGCAAACAACACGTGGATGAGTGGAAGCAAGCTGGCATCGTCCAAGCCACTAGAACACAACACGTGTCGAAGGTGTGATACAGCTGGATCGGTCAAACCACCAGGAGATGCCACGTGTAAAACGTTCAAAGACAGTTGGATTATTCGAGCCATAGGAATTGGACGCATGGACACGAAGGAAGCAGCTAAGTCGAAGGAAAGAAGTACAAGAACATCGAAGCAACGGCAATTTGAACAAAACATGCAGTCTTAAGTCCAGCATTGTGTCTCGACTTCTTCGGAACACAATGCTAGACTTGGGGGAGTTGTTGACATAAGGTCCGACCACCTGATTCGGGTCGGACCGAACCAAGTGGTCCGGATTTCATGGTTTGACCAAGAAACGACAAAGAGGGTAAAAGACAAAAAGCATACGACAAAGAATCAACAAAAGAGGAAAGGAAAGATGCTCTGACGAAGGAACATCTCTTTAACCGCCGATAAAAGAAGTAAAGTTCAGGGAACACCTTATTATCCAGATGGTCTCCTATAAATACCCCGGTGAATAGTAAGTATCCGTAAGTTATTTCGATACAGTTTCATACTTTTATCCATTTGTCCGAACTAGTGGACTTACTCTCACGCCCGAGTTGAATCAGGGGTATAGCCCCGCTCAACCTGGTGTCTTTTCTTAGTGCAGGACAGTCGAACCAAGGGTTACAGAAGGATCTCTGAGGTTAATTCAAGGGAAAACGAACTTCGGGTCAGACTTAGATTGATATGAGTCGGACTTAGGAGTTTAGTGGACTTTTGTATTAACATTTTGCATATCACTTGAATATCGCTAAATGCACATTGTGAGCAGTGGACGATACACTCCGATAGAGGACCTTGTCACGTCCATCCACTCATATAATAATTACAACAAACCAAAACTTTTTCGATATTGTCAGACAGAGCTTTGTCAGTTTCAACAAGCGGGTGAGAGTGTGATACAATTTTTATTGTCAGAAAACATCGATTTTTTGTTAGGTGTGAAGTTTAGTTTTTAAGAAGATGGATGGTCAATTAGGTCCCGGCTATATATGGTTTGGATTTGAGTTGGATCGAGGTGTTGTGCCATGCGACTGAGCAGATCAACTAAAGAAAGACACTTAATATCGATTTAGGAAAGTTGCAGGTCGAAATGTGTGGTTTCACAAATAGTAATGTACCATGTATGTTGGAAGAGAGTCTATGTAATATGTTTTTAAAGATTGTATTGTTTATTTTTGAAGGCATTTTTCAGTTCTCACCCTTTTAATCAACTGTTTCCTACATAAACATCTAAAATCCTTATGTAATACTTAGCAGCTTGAAAAAATAGTGAACCGGAACGAATGGTACCAAAGAACACATCAGGAGCCAAAAACGCGATAGTGAACATGCCATCATTTAAGGTCACTTGGGTTAAGCACTTGTTTTCGGAAGGCTAAGCAACTCGTTTGCTATTTAAAAGTGCGCAAATACATTTGGTAATTCGTTAATTTGACAGGAGTGTGCTAACAAAATGAGATTCTTAAAGATGAAAAGGGAGATGGCAATTTGAACCTATTTTATTTTATTTCTAAATGAGTTAGTTCGGGTTATATTTTGACCCGCGGCTATGCGCAAACACTAATCCTAGTTCCGTTCTAATAAATGTAAAGTTAAGATACATAATAATGGAATACAACATTCAATTAGGAAGAAAAGATATATTTATTCGGTAATTGATACAACAACAAGGATTTTTATTAATCTGTGCATTGCGGTGGGGGTGTCAAATGGTATAATTTTGCATGCTGACTTAAAGTTTCTAATAAAATCGTATTTTTTTGTTTTCAGTTTTAGATCTAAATCTTTTCTTTTAAGAACAAAAATATTATAACCACATTTGTTAGTTTTCACAACAACAACAATAATAATAATAACAATAATAATAATAATAATAATTTGTAAGTTATAATATCAATAGATAATAATGTTATTAAAAAAGATTAATCATTAAAAATATTAACAATAAATTAAAGTTAAAGCAATAATAATATTTATTAAAAGTATAAATAATACAGTATTACTTATGGGTTAAATATTGAAAATAGTAATAGTTAAGGATTAAAGTATAAAAAAAATAAAAGATAAAAGAAAAAAAAAATTAAAGAAATGTAGAGGATGTTGGAACCCATGACATCTTACATACACATGCATATAGTCTTAATCATCTTAATAAAGTTAAAATCTTTAAATTATTTATCTATATATTATTTAAATATTGATAATATTGAAGTAGACAGATTTATGCTCATCTATAATGACATTCTACCTCTCTATAGTATAAAGTGTGAACGCTAGAATACATTAACGATGTTGCCTCATAGGGCAAAAGACATGAAATGGTCAAAACACAAAATTGTTATGACAAGAAATATAAGGTTTTACAGTTAACCCAAGGTATTGTATATTGATTGTGTTATAGAATGATCTACATAGGTATGAATATATAGTTTATACTAGACTTGTGTACCAAGCTAACCTACCCTAAAGCCCATTATACTAATTGGGTCTATTTACATATTTATATATTTGTCTAATACCCCCCCGTAAGTTAAGGAAGGGGAACGACTTGTAGCTTGGATTGCAGAAACATAAAACGAGGAGTAGGTAATGGCTTTGTAAAGATGTATACAATCTGATCATTTGTAGATATGTGTTGCACTCGAAGATCCCCTTGAGCAACCTTTTCGCGAACAAAATGAAAATCAACTTCCACGTGCTTTGTTCGTGCATGGAAGACCGGATTAGCTGAAAGATATGTTGCACCTATATTGTCACACCATATAATAGGAGTTGAAGGTGTATGAACACCAAGTTCACTAAGAAAATTGTGCGTTGTTTGCGAGCGGTCCATGAAATGAGGTTAGAGCCTAAATAGATAGCAAATCCCCCCGTGGACCGACGATCATCTAGACAACCTGCCCAATCAGCATCAGATAAGGCTTTCAGAGAAGATCTGTGACTTTGTGAATCATATTGCCAATGAGCATCACTAAAAGCTTGAAGTGTTGATCCAGAGGCATGTCTGATAAGCATACCATAGTTAACAGTGCCATGAAAATAACGTAAAATTCTTTTAACCGCATACCAATGATTTTCTGTCGGAGCATGCATAAACTGGCACACTTTGTTAACCGTTAACGATATATCGGGCCGAGAAAGAGTAACATATTGGAGAGCACCAACAACATGTTTATATTTGATCGGGTCAGAGAAAGCAACATTGTCAGCAAGAGATAGCGTGCTAGATGTGGCCATAGAAGATGGCATGGGTTTTGAGACCGAAAAACCAGCTTTTTGTAAAAGCTCCAAAATGTACTTCTTTTGAGAAAGTATGATGTTAGAACATTGAGAAACAATCTCTATACCTAAGAAGTAATCAAGATGTCTGAGGTCTTTGATTGCAAAGGCAGAACCAATATTTTGAATGACCTTGTTGATAGCAGTAATGTTGTTCCCAGTAACTATACTATCATCAACATAAACCAGAATGTATAAGATAGTACCTGACCTCGAATAAATAAAAAGTGAAGGATCGGTCTTAGAACCCATGAAACCAAGCGTATGTAGCGTCTGAGAGAGACGTTGAAACCAAGCCCTAGGAGCCTGCTTGAGTCCATAAAGAGACTTGTGAAGCAAACAAACATGGTTTGGTCGTTATGGATCAATAAAACCAAATCAGGAGGTTGCTTCATATAGACAGTTTCCTGAAGATTGCCATGAAGGAATGCATTTTAAACATCTAATTGTCTAAGTGGCCATTTCTTGGTTATGGCAAGAGAGAGGACAACCCTGATAGTTGTCGATTTGACAACAGGACTGAAATTCTCATGAAAATCGATGCCCGACTTTTGCCGAAAACCTTTAGCAACAAATCTCGCTTTGTAACGAGTTATAGCACCTGTCTTGTATCTTTTTATCTTGTAAAGCCACTTACCTTCAACAACATTAGTATTAGGAACATAAGGAACTAAATACCATGTGCCATTTCTAATAGGTGCTGAGAACTTTTCGCCCATGGCTTGACGCCATACACGATATTTGTTGGCAATGGTAAACGAGGTAGGTTCATCGAGTGGGTCACTAGTTGTGGTTGTGTGATGAACATAAGGACTAAATTAACTTGTTGTTTTGGGTTTGGACGAAGATTAGAAGGACATTGACATGTAGGTAGGGGGTGTGGAGGAGGTAGAGGTGTTGGTGATAGTGAATTTGTTGGTGGGATTGGATTTGTTGGAGGGAGTGTTGGCAGTGGAGGTGTTGGTGGTAGTGGATTTGTTGGTGGATCAGGTATCATATAAGGTGATGTGAATGAGGTGTATGGTATTGGTGTTGGTGTAGTGGGTGTATGAGTAACAGCAAAGGGAAAAGTTTATTCATCAAAGCGAACATGACGAGCTATGTATAGACGTTCAGTAGATAAGTCAATACATCGATAACCATGATGAAGAGGACTGTAACCAAGAAAGACACATGATGTGGACCGAAAATCCATCTTATTGCTACTGAATGGGCGAAGATAAGGGAAACATTGACATCCAAAGACCGAAAGAAATGAGTAATTAGGAGAACGTTCGAAAATATGTTCGAATGGTGACTTATTTGTCGAGGTGAGGGGTGGCATGCGATTAATTAGGTATACAACTGTATCAAATGTAGTGCCAAAAACGTTGAGGAACACTAGATTGAGCAAGGAAAGTGAGACCAGTTTCAATGACATGTCTATTTCGACGTTCAACAAATCCGTTTTGCTCACTAGTGTAAGGACAAGATCGCCGATGTATTATACCAAGCGATGAGAAGAAAGAAGACAAATTACGAAATTCACCACCCCAATCAGTTTGAACATTTTTAAGTTTTGTGGTGAATTGTCTTTCAACCATGGTGACAAATTACGAAATTCACAACCCCAACCACTTCTTTCATAAACCTCGTAAAAAAGAAAATAAGATTTTATTTTATTTTGTTAACTCAACCCTTAACTTTGACATAATGGTAAACTCTTTACGATCCATTTTTTTATTATTATTATTATTATTATTATTTTCTTTTTTCCTTTTGATATTTTTCATTACATTATAAAAGGCAAATTTTGTAGCTCCGGTCCTATATATAGTTATACATAAATTTCATCTTAAAACATATACCGGATCTCTCGACATAGGCAATGATAACTTTGGATGGTGTATTGGCCAAATTAAACGACTGTGTTTACCTTTTAATTTTATTTATTTCATTTAACTTGATAAAATAACATGTATTCATTTTTACTCATTATAGAAGAATCGACATTATGTTTTAAAACCTTCAACAAAATTAAAAGTTTAACTTAATTTATATATGTTTCTTGTTAGGCTGTTTGGCCCATTTGAGCCACACATTTACTAACATCTTATTTTATATCTTCACAAGAATAAGTTTTTTTTTTTTCAATATACAAAACTTAAATGTTTTTTAAAATTATATTAATATTGGGATTCTTGATAATTATCATATTACTCTCTAATTTAAATTATATCATTGTCTTGAGATTTGTGTTTTTTATATTATTATAATGAAATGTTTGTGTTTAAATACAATTGTTATCGTTTTAATTACATAAAACTTGGTTGCCGGAGTGGTAAGCGCGCGGCCTCCACAGCGGGTTGACCGCGGTTCAAATCCCACCAGCTCCGTTTTTTTTTTTTTTTAAATTAAAAAATATAGTTTGCGAATCAAATAATCTCACGAAAACGATGCCTTTTTTTTGGATTGCGAATGTAAATTTACATTGTTTAATGATTAAAGTACAGTCTGGAACATAAAACCCCGAACTCGTGCAAAGCACGAGTCCCTACTAGTTATGAATATAAATATCAGACGAATATTTGTATTCTTTAAGCAATGATTGACTACTAAGTCAAAATATTAGGGTTTAGTGTATAAATCCTTTAATATTTTAAACTACAGTGCGAACTTAACAGATTATTAACAAATTAAAGTCATTATGATGATGTGGTTCTCATATATTCTAGAAGGAATGATTGTACGTAAAAGGAATGTGCCACCGATTCAAACGATTGATATTTATACCATCGAAATTAGGATTGCACCATCATGGGCTTTTATGGACTAAACCAAAAAAAGGTATGTAACGATGTATAATTATGTCTTAAATATTGGGCGAGTCACGTCATCTTTGTCGAGATTTAAATAGTTATGAGCTATTATCTGTACCATGAATTCTCACGTCCACGTCAACAAGCGTGCAATGTTAAGTATGAATAGTAACATTCTTTATGCCATTTAGACCGCTAGCTATGGCTAAAGGAGCAATTTTTTATCACATTAACGAAAAAAATGTTTTTATTTACATGTTACAGCTAGACAAAAAATTAAGGAAAATATATATATATATAGAATACGGGAAACACAAAATAACATACCGTCCAAACATAAGGTGTTGGACCTACAAAAATGTCCATTGTCATGTTATATGTTTATTATTTTCGTAACAAAATAGAAAAATTAAATGAAAAGCTAAAGAGATCGAGGTTCAAGTATATATATTGAATCGATCCAACTTGTATTGTATGTTAGACCGACAAGAAAATATACACAAACATTTAACATGGACGTTTATATATAACCCTACCTAGTGACCGAGATATTTTATGTCGAAAAGATAGCCGTAGATTGTTGCTTTAGTATGTATGGTGCTAAGCCAAAGAAAGCAACCAAACAAATGTTTATTTGGTACAACCAAACATAAGATATACAACATGTATATACATGTCTACCAAGATTAGACATTAGACAATGAACATGTGTAACAATGTTGATGCCATTGTCCATGTGTCGTATAGTTATTGGGTTGTCTTTATTTCAGGGTGACACATTTGAATCATGTGTGTAGATATTGTTTATCATGAACCCAATGATTGAATCAAGACTTGGATTTTGATGTAAGTTGTTGCAAAGTTACTCTATTTTGTTTTTTCTCTCTAAGGTTAAACCTTGACTTCCGCTTTTATGCTCCATGTCGATACATTGTATCGATAATTAAACTACTAATATCAATATCAATATTAGGGGTTCGGTTGGGTTATTTGGGTTTTGAATTGTGAGAAAAATACCCATATCCATACCCGAATAACAATATGAGTTAAACGGGTTTGGGTTATTCGGATTTGGGTTATTCGGATTTGGGTTACCCGGTTTGACAATTTTAACCCATATTATCCGATTAACAACAAATATGGTTTACAACTAATTGGATTTTAACTACGATAGTATATTTAGCTACAATTTTCATATTAATGAAATAGGTCAAACTCACAACGTATACAATATGTTCAATTTATTATCGATTTTGCCATTTAATAACCATTTCATCTTACGGAAACAAAAAACGAAACAAATATTTATCTTTGAATAAGTTTTTATAAACTTTTTATATTTTATGAAAATAAAAACAAACTAATAAGAGTCAACTAATAATAATTTCATTAAGCATAACTAATAAAATTAGCCATAAGCTATTAATACTTGTATAGGAGTTAACTTAATTGGGTTATATGGGTTATACGGGTTACCTTAATGAAAATAAATGGACCCGGACCTATACCCATATAAGCTTCGGGTTATTCGAGTTTGACCCATTTAACCCGTTTAACCCATTTAACATGACCCATTTAACCCAAACTCATTTTGGATCGGATAAGTTATTCGGGTTTGGATAAAAACGACACCTCTAATCAATATCAACATATACACGCGTGGTACCATCTATACAAGCTCGTAAAACAATAGTACTATTTCTGATTTGAAAATCCTAGTCCGGAAAAGTTTATTGCATATTTAATTATGCTTATAAATTCATTTCATGATTGTTGGTACAATTAAAGTATCACCTTAATAAATATAAAATTTTCTTAAATATTCAGTTTTTATTGTACTAGGTACACATAATTATGAAAAAGATAGAAAACCCTTATGTAAAAAATATCATATGACCCCATAATTTAGCTTTATGTTAACACACGTCAAAGATCACACTATCACACATGTAATTCTTTTATATAAATTATATATGATGATAATATATATATATATATATATATATATATATATATAGTAATTGGATCGGGTAATAACGGCCCGAAGTATAGGAACGCTAATAACCAATGTTGGCCGTCCGATTAAGGTGTCGATCGTCCGATTAAGGTGCTGATCAGTAGTAACCAATGCGAGGAAGGTGCTGATCAGTAGTAACCAATGCGAGGTTTGATATAAAAATTTTAATCGGACGGCCAGAATTTGTTGTTGATCAGTAGTAAGTGGTTTCTGCTGATCAGTAGTAAGTGGTTACTACTGATCATCACCTTAATCGGACTGCCAACATTGGTTCTTAGCGTTCCTATACTTCGGGCCGTTTTTACCCGAATCTCACCCTATATAGTAATTGGATCGGGTATATATATATATATATATATATATATATATATATATATATATATATATATATAACATTATGCAATATATCGATTTTATAATGTCCTTGAAGATGTTACTTTGGAATTTTTGTAAGGAGAAAGGCATGCAAGTTTTATATTCCTGGGACCAAGATCTCCCATTTTCCATAAAGATGTAAATTTCAAACGAGCCGAGTTGATCTCGATCTATTCGAATAAGTAATATTCTAAAACAAAGCTAAAGAGTAATGTTATAGCTTTTGAGAGTTTAAGGTTTTGGTTATAAAAGCTCAATTTGAAATATAACTTTGTTTTAATAACGAACTTAGAAGTTTTAGTTTAGCGAGTGCCTTACAAGCTTGAAAAATAAAACAAATTACAAAAATATCTTTTATAATAACCAGATGACATGAATATCTAATAGGTAGGTATTTTTATGTGTGTCATCTTACTATTTAAATCTTTAATTACACATACTTTTGAATCATTTTCATTGAACGTGTTTCAAAGATTTATATTGTAGCTTCATTTAATTTTGTCAAACATATTTCTAATACTTTTTGTATTAATTAACAGTTTTATTTTTGGTATATATCCAAAAAGCTCTATAAAAAGTAACTATTATACAAATATAAAAAAAAATTAACCTTGTAAATAACATAAGTTTTATATTGTTAGATATTATGTTATTTCACTTAAATATTATTAAAGTAAAAGGAAATTAAGTTGAAAATAGTTAATATTATATTACATTATCATTTATATTTGATGGTTTAAAATTATTAAAAACTAAAACAAATCTAAGGGGCTGTTTGCAAGCATCAAAAGACTCGGACTACGGATCACGGGCTCAGACTCGGTCCGTGGTCCGAGCGTTTGATAAGTTAATGAAAAACTCGGACCACGGATCGAGTCCGTGATTCTGCCTCGTTCTTGATCTGCGATTTTTCTAAACGGACCGAGTCCAAGACAAAATCACGGACTTGTCATGTGGTCCGAGCTTTTCATGAACTTATCAAACGCTCGGACCACGGACCGAGTCCGAGTCCGTAGTCCGTATTCCGAGTCTTTGATACTTGCAAACAACCCCTAAGAGTTGGGACTTTGTCATATGAGTTTCAATTCACATTTTGTTATATACAATATAGATTAGTTAATAGATGATATAATCTAAATTATGTACTACATGCTAATATACTATCATGGATTTTATATTGCTAGCTTTAAAATAAAGTATGCCAAGAAGATCTAAATCTACCACTTTTCTTAATAATTTTTTGAAGAAATTGTAAAGGAGAATTATTGGCACAATGCATGGCCAACATCCACTTTTGAAAGTTAGTCCTCTATCATGGAGTATAGAAAATTTCAAATATAACTAGAATCCAAGAGAAATGTAAACACTTTGACCCCACAACACCTAGCACAAACTTGTGGCTTTCAAAGCACTATACCATATTAACAAGAGCTATGATTAAAGTTTTGGTTTGCTTTTAAACAACATTAGTAGTTGTGTTATATATATATATATATATGTTATATATATATATATATATATATATATATATATATATATATATATATATATATATATATATATGACATATTTTAACATATACTAATTATATAGTTATTTAGGGTTTTCAAACTATACATGTATGTATGCAAGGTTACAGATAACGTAATGCGTGGCGTGGCGGCAAGGGTAAGCCTCAAGCTTTGCAAGAAAAGGCGAGACATGGCGTTTTTTAAAGCGTGACAAGGCGGCGAATTTTTTTAATATTTTTTATAATTTTATATATACTTATATATATATTTACTATTATTAAGCTATATAAATATCAATAAATTATCAAAAAGTCTGTTTTAACATTTAAGTATATATATATTCTAAGATATAGTCTCAAATTTACAATCAAATGATTTTTATAACCATTTTTAACTATTTTTTAAACTTTTTTTTTTTAAAAAAATTTTCATAACGCGTTACAAAAAAACTCGCGTTAAGGCGCGCCATGAGACGCCATGACCACGTTTTTTTGCCGCCACGCCTAACAAAGACGCCTTGCATGTTTTCGTAAATTCTCGCCGCGCCTCGGCGCCATGGCGCGCCTTGGCGCCGCCATGGCGCGTTTTTTAGAACCTTGTATGTATGTACTAATTATTTTCTATTCTAGGTTTATCAATAGATTTGCTGATATATACAAAAAATCAACAACAAGCCCGACCATGCGCATGTTTCCAACCTTATTTTTAAGACGACGCAATTTATCTTAATAGGTTTGTAATGTATTTGTTATACCCTCGTACTTCGTTGACTCGTTTAATTCCTTATGGAGATGGTAATCCAATTGTTATTCACATTTTTCTTTCGTCTGATGTAATTCATGTAAAACAACTTATTAGAGCCTCCTCAATGGGAGGCGTTTTAGCCGCGTTCCCCACCCACCCACCACACACACCCACCCAATAACGTCGTTATGGCTGGGGGGTGGTGTCTTGAGCGGCGTTTTGCCGCGGCGTCTCCCCTGCAACGCAGCGTTATTGTTTTTTTTTCTTTTTTTTTTCTTTTCTTTTGTTAATAAATATATATATGATGGGTTAAGAAGGAGAAAAGAAAAATGGGTATAAATGATTTGGTTAAGAAGAAGGGTTGCAGGTTTTTGTAGGTAAAGTCCCGCTGCACTTTTGTAACAGTTACACTACGTAACAACAGTTACGCGGCGTAACTATCAGTTAGATAGTTTTTTTTTTATTATTAAATATTTCAAACCGGTTTTTGAAACCGAACCGGTTTGGACCCGGTATGAAGGTCATTCAACCTACGATTGTAAATATGACACTTCAATCATTTTATAGTCTTTAAAATTAAGTCATTTTTTCTATTTAATATATTTTTTTATTTATATTAATGTATTATTTATTTTATAAATATATTTATCTTGTATATTAAAGAAAATGAAAATAAAGAATTGGTGGATCTCAGACTTTGATGTTATGGCTGAAGGGTTTTCTGGTGTTATGTTATGGATGGTGTTATGGTGACGTGACAATAATAATAACAAAAATAGTGTTATCATTGAGAGTGCTCTTAAGCAAAACGGTTGTATGATCACCAAACGGACACCTAAAGCTTTCTCTGCTCTAGATTCTAATATCTAGTTGAACCCCACTAGACCTAGATTGTTGTTTATGCTCATGTAGTTATAGTGCATGCCATTCATCTTACATAAGTGATAAGACATGTCTTTTCTCTAACCAAAAACCATCATGTAAACCAAAACTATAATGGCCAAATAATTTTTGTTTTTTCCTACTTAACGTGGGTGTTTGTTTCGGCTTATTAAACGGGTTTATGAGTCTTATGTAATTTTTTATAAGCTCATAAGTCTATTTTTCCGGTTTATAAGCTTATGAAATTGAGCTTATGGCTTATTTAAAGTCACAAGCTCATAAGCTGGAAAAAATGGACTTATAAGTTTATAAAAAATTTTATAACCTTATAAACCCGTTTAATAAGCCGAAATAATAACACCTTGTATTTTATGCATTACATTGTTGTATATTTGGTAATAGAAAAACAAAGGGAATGATTACTATAAATAGACATGGTTTATATCACTTGATCAACCACCCATGATCCAACCACCACACCAAATTATTGCATGAACAAACTTTCTTTCTCAATATCTCATTTTCTAAAATTCAACTCTCATCTAACATTTTGTGTCTAAGTTTTACTCTCAACCATGCCCAAAATCATTCAACATCTACAAGAAAACAAGAAACCGTTCCATAAGAGGAACGGTTCAGGCGAACTTCATGTATTTGAAACTTCGCGTTACTATGAAGGAATCAACACCACCTTCACTCATAAGCAATATATGAGAGAAAGTGTTGGAAGACTAAGTCTAGATATCCCAAACAATAGACGAAACTCGATTCCTCTACAAGCTATGATGATGGATAACTCAAACTCGATTCCTTTACAAAACATGATGGTGGATCAAAACCCTACGATGATCAAGAACGAGAAGAAGTACAAGCAACCAAGCTCACCCGGAGGGAAATTAGCTCATTTCTTGAACTCTCTTTTCAACCAAACATCTTCTAAGAAGTCAAAGTCGAAATCAAAGTCACTTACATCAATACAATCTATGAAAGATGAAGATGAAAGCCCTAGTGGTTGGAGAAGGAAGAGAAGGAGTAGCATTAGCCTTTTTAGAAGTGGGAATAGTAATACCACCATCGTAAGTGACTCAAAATCTTGTTACTCAAAAACACCAACTCCATGTCACATTCCACAAGCACCCACGAAGAGTAAAAGCCATTCACATCACAAGCCGACATGTGAAATTACTAAAATACCCATTAGCGAAAACCTCAAGACCAAAAGTGGTTTTTCTAAGAAAAAAAGTTGTCCCGAAAATGGGTTATTGGAGAAAATTAAAGTTTATGATGTAAAACATGACGACTCTCATAAAAAGCATGATCATTCAACGGAAATTAAAGAATTAAGAAGGTTCATTCTTGACGATGATGACGGTGGAGATAGTGATTCAAGTTCTGATCTTTTCGAGTTAACAAATTTTGATTTGGGTTATTGTTCAAGTGGTTTACCGGTTTTTGAAACCACTCATATGAATAACATCAAGAGGGGTGCACCAATTTCTAGCTAAACTCAAACCTTGTCAAGGTTCTATATATTTCATATGTGGAGTTTTTCTAGTTTCCATCTAAAATTTGTTTATTCTTGCTTTTATTTATCTGGATATGGTATATATAGGAGAAATTCCTAGGATAATATTTTTGGTTTTGATTTTAGCTTCAAACTTATGTTCGGCTTGTATGAGTGCCTTAAAAAACAATTACAATAGGTCGAAAACTGGGATGGAGCTACATTGAATCGAGTGGGTTCAACCAAACCCACTGAATTATAACTGTTTTAGCATTTTAATATATTTTTAATATAAATTTAGCCTTGTTTGGTTTATGAACCCACTAATTTTACGTACAAACATAACTAATTTCTAATTAAACCCATTCCATAAGTTTCCTAGATCCGTCCCTCATAAATTTCCACAATAATCGGTTGTCGAGGCCAAAATAGGTCGAATATTATATATTAGTTATTTAACTAATATATACTTAGTTAAAATATTGTTAAAGAGACACTGCAAAAGATTGCTTCAATCACGGGGGAAATGTAAAGTCTGGTTAGGTGATGATTGAATGTTCTTTAGATTTTTTGAAATAAAATTTTATTTCTTTGTATAAACTTTAACTTTTACGTTTGAAATAATGTGTTTGTCCCATGTTCCATTTAATTTCCGTACTACAAATGTATTTATTTATTTATTTATTACTTTTAGCAATATGTTTTTTTTTTTTTTTTTTTTTTTTTTTTTAACGGCAATGTTAGGGATCCGGGGCCACAAGCTCCACTCATGGTGGTGCACTTCCGTCAATTCCTTTAAGTTTTAGCCTTACGACCATACTCCCCTCGGAACCCAAAAACTTGGATTTCTCATAAACTTTGATTAATTACATTTTAACTCCTCAAATTGATTTATTTCTATTTTCTATTATGTTATTAACCTTCTTTCCGTTCCGTTATCATATGATTGCGTATTAGTACTCCTTATATCAATTAGCAAAGGAAATTTATGATATGTTTTCTGGAGTTGGGGATAGTAAGATAAGTTATAATAAAGTTTTGGTTTTATATCACAATATTGTTGTTGTTGGGGTTTTATATTTGGTGAAATGGAATGATCGAGTATTCTTTTTAATCGCGATTGGAAATCACTTTTCGAATACATTGATAGCATTTAAGTGTTTACTCTATGCATAAGAGTATATATATGCTTGAATGTATGAAAGTAGGTTATAACAAGTTATAACTAAGATTTGGTTTTATATCACAATATTTGTTGGGGATTTATATTTCGTGTATTTGATAACTATGACTGAGTATTTTTTTAATAGTGTTTGGAAATCACTTTTGAATATAATACATATATTTTATGGTATACTTTATGCTTGAAAGTATGAAAGTAAGTTACATGTTACAACAAAGATTTGGTTTTATATCACAATATGGTGGGGTGGGTTTATTTCGTGAACTGGATTGTAATGACTGAATATTTTTTTAGTCGTTTGTATTCCGAAAATAGTTATTAGACATGTATTATGTGGATTACAAGATTTATGTTTTGAGATAATGCAAAATGTTTGTGGCAAGTAAATTAGGTATCCATAAACCTTAAAATTATAAATTCGTATTTGCATAAATGGTATATTCATAGACATATAAAACTTCTTTAAGTTAGCTACATTTACGACCATCTAAAAGCTATTCTTAAAAGTTACAGATAATTATATGGTTAATGAGTGTTAAGTTAAGTTGCACAAGTTAAAAACAATTTGCCAAAAATTTACAAACTCACTGAAAGTTGTGAAACAACTTGACGATTATATTTAGACGTTAATAAGTTAAAGTTGTTGAACAAAACCACGTCATTACGAAAGTAATTGGCTAATAAGCATCGACTATAATACTTATTGATCACTTACAAATCAATGAAAATTAGAAGTTCATATCATTTTAAGCTTGTTAATACATAAAAATTTGTCCTTATTTCCGAAAAACTATCCATTTATCATGCTAACCACCGCTAGAAGAGTTGCCTCCTAGCTTTAGGACCCTCACCCCCACAAAAAACGAGACTCATTCGAACTTCACATGCTCAAATATACATAAAATATTTAACAAACTCACTGAAAGTTGTGAAACAACTTGACGATTATATTTAGACGTTAATAAGTTAAAGTTGTTGAACAAAACTACGTCATTATGAAAGTAATCGGCTAATAAGCATCAACTATAATACTTATTGATCACTTACAAATCAATGAAAATTAGAAGTTCCTATCATTGTAAGCTTGTTAGTACTTAAAAAATTGTTCTTATTTTCGAAAAACTATCCATTGATCATACTAACCACCGCTAGAAGAGTTGCCTCCTAGCTTTAGGACCCTCACTCCCACAAAAAACGTGACTCATTCGAACTTCACATGCTCAAATATACATAAAATATTTAACAAAATTTTCCACATTCGTATGATGAAAGATTCATTTTTAAATTAAATTAGGTTTATATTTTTTTTACTCTAAAACCATTTGTAAATATATAGAATCTATTCTTCTTTATCAACATCAAGTCGTTGTAGTATAGTGGTAAGTATTCCCGCCTGTCACGCGGGTGACCCGGGTTCGATCCCCGGCAGCGGCGTCATTTTTTTTATATTTTCATCCACCAATCCCTATCAAACACGTGTCCACCTTCTTTTTTATTTATTTATATTTTCATCCACCAATCCCTGTCAAACACGTGTCCACCTTCTTTTTTATTTATTTATTTATTTTTTTGGAGGGAAACATAAAACACTAAAATATTTTCCCCACACTAATTTCACACACACACACACACACACACTACACACTACACACACTAATTTCACACACACACAATAGACACAGTTCAATGACCGGCGATGAGAAATCGGACGGATTAGATATCGTTTCGATCGGAAAACTATACACAGGTCCATGGGAGAAGAAGTACTGGAGTTCATCTAGGGTTTGTTAATTTCATTTCTCACTCATTTATCAATTTATTATGCTTAACTTGTATGTTTATTATCGATTTTGAAGATATAATAGAATGAATTTGACATTTGACCTAAAAATTGAATCCTATGAAATTGAATGATAGTTGTTAAGTGAACTGTTATTTACAGCTGAATGTGATTTGTTGAAATGTGAACCGGTTCGTGACCGAACATAAATACGGATACATGATAGAGTTGTATGTATTTGAGACATATGTTAATTGAATGTGCGAGTCATTTTTTCTGAACGAGTTATATGTCGATTATAATGTTGTTATTTGAAGGTATAATAGAATGAATTTGAGATAGAATCCGATGCAAGTAGAGTTAGGTTTGAGCAGATTTAGGCATATCACAGTCTTACAGATCATTATAGTCTGTGAGTAGAATGATAGTTGGAAAATGAGCTATCTATTCCACATGTGATATGTTGAAATGTGAACCAAGACGTGATCGCGCGTGAAATCGGATAGATATGTTAACACATATGTTTGTTGAATGTCAGATTCATCTCTTGCATATGAGCAGTAGGTGAATAGTTTGATTAATTTAAAATGTGCTAAGAATGATATGGTTGAATAAGCTACAGTGCTGAAGATTATATGTTACAGCTTTTGAAAAGTTTGTGATGCAAATGTGACAATTTGGTGCATAAGAGAACCAGGTTATATTAATGTACATAAAAATTACGTGATTAAGTTGCAAAGTAAAACATCGTTACTAGTATTTTGTGGTATTAGTGTCCAACTTATCTGCCTGTTTGATAATTGAGCGTGGAAAACTGGTCATTTGTGTTACTGTGTTAGTGAGGGGTTGTGACATATAATCAGAGTGAACTTGCATTTTGTTACCCTTGAATCAGAGTAACTTGATGAATTCTTATTTTGAACAATTTTTATTTGTAAAGTATTAGATAATGTAAGTAATGCATTCATTCAGAAATAATTAAATGACTAAGTCAAGAGCAATATCAGGAAAGATGATTTCGATAAACAGAGTAGTTAATCCTGCTGCCATATGCTACACAATGTTGTAAATTGATAAATTGTTTTTGGTAGAAGTTAGTGCCCGAGGAGTAAGGGTATATTTGTCATCACTGATTATATTTTACACACTCTTTATTTTCTTAGGGTAAAGACCGACATCCATATCCAGTTGGATATGTAGCTCTTCGAGCAAATAGCGGAAATACCTGTAAGTTGGCAATCTTTGAGGGACTTAAAGGACCTGAATTTACGGTGAGTGGATAAATCAGTTTATTGTTAAGCTTCTAAGACTCTTAGGTGCACTCACTACTGCAAAGAAGCAAAACTAATAATATACATATTATCATTTTTCAGATTAGTGCCACTGATGGGCAATCTTGTTCCGGTCAAACTCCAGATATTGCATGGGATGGCTTTCAAAAGAAGAGCAGTGTTCGTTTAAAGTTTTGGCGAGGAAAGAGATTTTCATGCAAGATAGACGGTGCAGAGGTAGTTATTTTGGTTTCTTCTAGTGTATGATCGGTTGCATTCAATTCCATTATACAAGTAATTGTTTTCTTTTGTTGAATGCAAAGAAGGTGTTCATTGATCACATAATTTTACATCATGCCTCCTCAATTTCTGAAGTTAACATTTCATCTTCTGTTCTAGTAATTCTTCATATCTTGTATCCTTTAATTCTCATAAAGTCTTGAAGCAGTTATAACATAGATTACTCGTCAGTATATACGATGAGGTAACACAGTCTAACTGCAATTCGATCTTTTGAACATTGTAGCTGTTTGGGTTTAAAAATCCACATGTCATGAGGTTACTGCGGGGATTGAAGGCAAATGTCAGCCCAGTTACAGAGAAAAATTTGCCATCTTCTATTGGCAATGTGCAGTCTGAAGATACACACACACATCAGCCTGATCTGCAAGCAAATTTGGTTAAAACAAAACCACAGTGTAAAGGCAAAAGAAGTAAGAAACGTAAAGAAATTCCTGTAAAATCGGCTACTGGGGACCAATATAAAAAAGGGAAACCCGAAGATCCTACACAAAGTGGTGATGGACAACATTGCAAGCAGAGTATTGAAGGGAATCAAAACAAGGAGATTTCTTCAACTTCATTGAATTTAGATGAAAACGATAAATCTAATTTATCATCAGTAGAAGATGGGTTGCAGTTTGAAAAGGAGAAGTGTCATTCGGTCCCAGAGGCAAACAGTTCTATTCGTTCTAAAGATCTTATATCCATTGAAGATGGTATCAACTCGTTAAAACACCAAGAAAATGTAAGTATCATCTTAACCAGTTATCTGAGTCTTTCAGCTTTTGAAACATGTTTAGTCTTTTTTTTAAGACAAAAGCCACATGACCATAATCAGCAGAGTTCCAACTTTGTATTTGTGTTATTTTGGTGGATTTTACTTAATTTCACTGGTAGTTAGTTAACGTAGCACAAAAACGCTTTTTCACAGCTTGATGTGTCGAATTTTAATCGCACACCAGGGCTCACGTCCTTGGATATAGTAGATGAAAAGGAAGACCCTCCAGTTCAAAAGGATTCACAGATGTTGGATAATGTGAACCTTTATGCACCTGATACCTTGGATGTAACCTTAGGTATTTTGACATAATTTGCTAATATACTTAACTTTTTTTTTTTGTCTGCTGTTTTTTTCATCGAATGCTTATTCTTTAATAACAAGTTTTTTGAATGCAGACAGTACATGCATTCTGGAGGCAGAGATCCCAAAAGAAAGCACCTGTACCATAAATGAAAAATGTGTAACAGAGTCACATACAAAAGATGAGATGGTTGTTGCTTCTGGAAGTGATAATTCTGAAAGGTATGATTCAGATCCAGTTGGACATGAGATCACCAATTCAATGATGACATTACTGCTTCCCAAGGCTCTTCCTCTGCTTAAGACTTTTTCAAGAAAGAAAAAAAAGAAAGACAAACCTTCAGGTTGGGAATTACTTCTACACGAATAAAGCTAATTATTTTCTACCGCACACAAACAATTAGTACAAGTATACTATTTGATGATATAAGTTTGTGGTTTAGTAATCTCTTTTGTGTCTGATTCTGTTGCCCTTTTTTGTGTACCTAAAAATGTTATTCTACTAAAAGTAACTTGTGTGGACAATCATTTTGAGATGGAGTAGTAAATTAGGTCTTAACAACAAAATTTCTGGAGGATCATGTATGTAAATCAGAACAATACACCAATCTTAGGGTACCGAATCCGAATAAAAGGACATTTAGGGGCCTACGAAGACTATAAATGTCTACTTTACTTCTTAGGAGAAGTGCTACACATTGTTACTGTTTATCCAAGTATCCTTTTATATTTTACTTCCTTTAGGTTAGTATCTCAAGCTAATTCTGTGTTGTTTGTTTACTGAATTGACAGCCAAATCATCTGAGCAAATGCAAATGGAAAAGCCTAGCGGTGAAGTTCATGCTTCACCCAATCTTTTTACTGAAAACATCAAACTGGAAAAGCAGAATGAAGAAGCTCATTCCCCAAGGCCAGACACAAGTTTAGCTGTTCCTGGTCTAGAAGATTCAGCAGCTGTTGCGGCCGATAGTTTTGAGAATGATCATTGTGGAGTCGTGGAGTGCTCTCAGAATGGACTAGTTCAAGATCCTGAAAAAACTGATCAAAATATTGATGGTATGGATTTATGCACCCGTGAAGGGGGGTATGCTCATCCTTATAATCAACCTAGTGATGAGGCATGTCCCAATGAAACAACTACAAGCCATATAACGTCCAGTCAAGATGGACACTGTGTTCCGCAGAAGAGTCTTCAAAGAGATGGAAAAATCGTGAATAGTTACAATTTGGAAACCATATCTTCAAGCAGAAAGGATCCGTGCATTCATTCGAATACTTCATTTTCTGAAAAATATCCCGAGCTAACAGACGTCAAAATCTCTCATTGTCATATAGAAGGTACGATTTTTGAGCCATCTGCTGGCATGATGTCACCAAATGATGATCATAGGTCCAAATTCTAGGGTGCCAGGCCCTTGTAATACAAAAGTAAGATATTACTTCTTAACATAGAAATAAATATATAATTGAGATAAACCGTTATCTCGAAGATATATTTTTTTATATGCAAATGATTTTGTTTTTGTACTTAACAGAAACCTATGGTCATGCTTGCTGGAACATTTCCTAATGCAATAACGAAAATTAAAAAATATGGTCAAACAGTAATGTTCTAGCTATATGAGAACAGTTTTCTTTGGACGAAAGTTCGGGTGCGTTTAGCTGTAGAAAAGTTCCTCAACGTTTCCATTTTTTATATTCTAGAAAATTTCCTACTCTAGAAAAAATGTTGAATATTTTTTTTAAAATGTTGATGCCTTTTCCATTTTAAAAAGTTAGATTTTTATTGAAAAGTGTCAATAAAAATGGTGGAAAAAAGAATATAAGCGAGTTCTCAGAATCGTAGTTATAAAATAGAAAAGTGGGTTTTTGGATTTTACTGAACTTGTTTCTGAAAAGGCTGATTTAAACAAGTTTTATGTTTTCCGAGTTTTCCTTGATTTTTTTTTTCTAATAAGCACTCCATTTATCCACAACTAAACAGCCCCTAGGTTTGCTAAAACGTATTATGTTTATAAATAAACGTATCTTGTGTTGTTTCAGAGGTTTGTGAAGCATCTTTGAATTGCGAAGGACAACCTCAAGCCTCTGGTTACACTGAACTCTTTGAGATCCAGGGTCATCATGCGGTAGATGGTTTGATTCCAATCTTGCAGAGCCAGAGCATAAGTCAACATGACAAGACGAAAACAGGAGATACTGATGAGGAAGTCAAAGACGATTCATGTTTAAATGAGTTGACCAAAATGGTGCCCAACAATGAGCTAGAGGATATATTTGAGCTTGTAGGTTGCTATAAACATTCAATGCCAATCTCAATGGTAATGTTGAGAACAAAAGGAAATGAGGTATTCATATGTGTTTTATGTGGCAATTTGATGGAAAGTGACAGGACACTGTTCATTTACAAGGCATCTATTAAAGGCGACAGAAGAGAATGCCCTTCTTTTATTGGTCACACAACAATTATCTCACCAATTTCGAGAACTGAATCTGGTAAACAAGTAAGTTAACATATCTATTTTTATCAGAGACGGAAATATTAACCCATTTTCATAAAATCGGTCAATTTCGGTTGTATTTTATCTTTAACGGGTCAACTACGAGAAATATAAAGCTCTGCTAAAACTGAAAAGGGTCGACTGGGTCAAATGGGTGGAGTCACCCAATGTGTTTTCACATGCTTAAAACACGTAACTCTTAGATTTTTTTTTCATAATATAGTTTTGAATTTTTATAATTATTTAACTCATTACTTATTACAAACTAAAGATAATGGACACATTTTTTTGTGGTTCACCCAATCTAAACCGTTTGGATCCGTTCTTAAAATGTTTGTTGTCACTGTTTTTATCATATTTATCCTTTCACCAGATCTTGTTGGATAGTTCTAGTTTGCAGTTTACTCCAGATGGAAATTGCCTTGTTTTACTAAACAACATCAAAGCTCCTTACTGCAGGTTCGTTACAAAACTATAGCTATTCGTCAAGTAAATTTCAACTGACTGTTTGAGTGATACCTAACAAATGTTTTTTATACTTAGGGCGGGCAGTGTGAACTGTCAATGTTCAGATTGTACACCAGATTGCTTTGAGAAGAATGCAGTAAAAGTTGTGGAAGTAAAGCTTGGCTATGTTCAAGTAGTATGCAAAATGAAAACTACTAACGACTTATGCTCCATATTAGTTTGTGAACCTAATTATCTTGTTGCTGTTGAAGAGTGTGGAAAAATGAATTTGTGGACGATGAATGCGTCATGGAGGTTATTCATTTTGACTTCTATACATGTTATGTTTTGATATCCGTTTCATTTTGCTTCATGATTATAATTTGCATCTTTGTTTTCCTCTTCTAGTGCACCAACAGACGAGAGCTATTTACCTACATCTTATTGCATGCCTAATTGTATAGTTGCGATGAAGAGAGTACCAAATTTTCCAGCCCTCATTGTTAGTCATAGTGCATTTGGGGATTTTTGCTTGTGGTAACATCTTCTAAACTCGTCAAGTTTTGCCTTCTTAATGCCTTCTTCTGTTTATCTTGTCATCTTTTAACTTTTCTGGCTAATTAATTGTCATGTTATTATACCTTTATGAAACTAATTTAATCAACCTAGCATCAACAGTTTATAAGTAACATTCATTTGTTCATTACACGTCCACTTTTCATTCTTGATATAAATTAATGAGATACTCCGTATTAAATACTTTGCTGTTCTGTTCTATCACAAAAAAAATGCAGAGTTAGTTAAATACGGAATTCATAACTACGCATTCAACGTAGTTTGTGTAATCATTTCCACATGTTATCTTGTGGATTTTTATGCTTTATATTAAGCCACCTTATCTATATCCTGATTGCATATAATCGTTGATCCTTCAAAACCAACTTTAACATGAATATTTGGATATTATACAGGGATCTAACAAGAAAAATCCTCGTATCCAAGTTTTCAGCTCCAACAACTTCATTTCTTCCCTTCGTTCCAATCAATATATTTAGGTGTCCTACTCAACCCCTTTCCCCCTCAGATGCTTCTAGAAAGAAACAAGTTGAAGACATCATGGAAGAATCACAAAGGCGGTCCCTAGAAACAAACAACCAAGTTTCTCTTCCAATAGATGAAGAACACCTGACTCTTGTTCTTCTTGTGTCATCTGTCGCAAATCTTGATCTTCATGATCAGTATAAAGATTCTGGAGTCGGTCCAGTTGGAAGCTGGAGTCTAGCATTGCTGGCCAAAGGCAAGCTGGTTCAAGAAAACTCTTTGGATTTAAGGTATATAACCTTCTCTATATTTTTTGTTCAAAATATCAGTTAATCATTGTGAAGTTATTGCTTTTGTAATCATGATTAATGCATTAGTTGTGTATATAAAATATAAACAGAGAAATTGATTGTGGGTCAACTCGACCCGATCCATTTTTACTCATACTAAAATGACCCGTTTCAGCTGAACCGGTTTTGAACTTTTTATGTCAAAATCTTATATGCATGGTAATTTGTAAAAAAAAGTAGACTTTTTCTCATACTCTTTAGGAAATTCGGCACAAAAAATCAGATAGAAGAATGCCAATGTATTTTATGTCAAAATCTTCTATGAATATTGGAACAAGGTTCAAATCTTTTTTTTGAATTTGTAAGGAAGATGTTATTCTATGTTATGCAGTGCCAACGTAGCTGGTGCATCAGCAGGTTATGGAATTGTAGGTACATGTGACGGTTCTTTGTACATCTGGGACATATATAAGGGTACTAAGCTCGGTTATCTCAGACATTGCAAAGGTATATTATATGTAACATTTATTTGAAAATGATTTTAAGTTCCACGGATATGGACTGAAATTGTAATAACTGCAATTTATTATGTTTTCTGTGACATCAGGAACCACGGTGTCATGTTTGGCTGTTGATGATTCCAGTTTTGGTGCTTTTGCGGTAGCTATTGATGACAGCGAGTTGCAAGTATATGTTCCTGGAACATCAGCAAATAAACATGAGTAGACAAGGTATATTAAATATTTCACCGCACAGCAAAGTAGTTAATGGTTCCATTTTGAAATACAATATTTTTCCCGTGTATATGTACAAAAGAAATTAGTTAAGTAATAGGAAATCTGTAGTTTTTCTTTTTCTTCTGCTTCAATCCACATTTCCTATATAAAGTGTTATGTTTACCCGTGCTACGTCTGAAAGTGACAAAATGTGGAGTTTGGGCAAGGAGCATGAGGTAAAGTGGGTAATTTTCTATATACGTGATAGGTTGGGTTGACCTGTCAACATTTTCTTTATCCATTTCTTTGTTTTTATTGATAATCTCGAGTAAACATTATTATATAGTTGTGTTATTGGAATAATAATTTACTTTATCCAAATGAGGAGAAATAAGCCGCGACGTTTAATTTCTAATAGGTGATTTCATCCTAATGACATTTATCCGCTTAAAATGAATTATTTACTCTTGCGAAAAAAAAGGTAAAAAAAAGTTTTACATTTACCAAATACCTTTAGTTTTCAATGGTCCAATTTTGGGACCAACATTTTTATCTTGTTGTCTAGTCTTCATTGGTGTGACTTTAGGACCAACATTTTTAGCTTGTTGTGAAGTCTTAATTGGTGCCATTTTGGGACCAACATGTTTTGCCTCTTTTATGTTTACAAGCAATGATGAATATAATGTCCTTTTAGTTTGAATTCAATGTTTTAAAAACCGGTTTATATCTTCTGGTTTGACCGCGAAGCGTGTTCTTCGGACTCTAGACATTTTTTTTTTTGGAAACGGCAAATGTTTGTACAACGGAGCCTACTCGTAATATTCCAACGAGCACCCCAGGTTCGAGCTCCGCATAGTGGGCAAACCCAGCCCCCCATGGGGGTTTCCAGGGGAAAATTCGTCATGCGTGCCTTAAGAGGTGTGAGTTAAATTACGCTATTGCGACGACCACAAGGGTCGAACCCCGACCTCAGCCCACATAGGTATAAAACCCGGTGCATCACAACCAGCAGCTGGAGATCATTTGCCGGACTCTAGACACTTGATCAGATTTTGTATAATGATTTAGGGAGCATTTTTTTTTAAATTGTTAAGAAAGGTAACAGTTTGTTATATATAAGCGAAATCTTTTTTTTTAGAAAGGTAATTTGAGCGAACTCTTGTGTGTATAAGTAGTAATCATCAAATCATATATATTTAAGATTACCGAAAAACTAAATGTTAACAACTTCGCAATGAGTTTCTGTTTCTAAGGCAACAAAATCTTCGCTAGCATTCTCATAATTCCCAATCAAACTCACTAAACTAGGAAAGCCTTACGAGGTTTGAAGCAGCCTGATTATCCAAAAACCACACAAATTTCCCTACACCAGGCCGAATCATCCTAGCTGGCAAACACGCGAATTCAGGACCCATATCATCAATTGCCATGTGGCAGCTTCCGCTTTCCCTCCACCCGTAGCCACCACAATCACATTGGCAGCAGAGTTGATTACAGGAAGAGTGAATGTGATTCTTTCGGGTGGTGGAATTGGGGAGTTGGTGACAAAGGTTACCCATTCGTTTTGTTCCTCGAGGGCTGGGTAGTTAGGGAACAGAGATGCTACGTGCCCATCTAAGCCCATTTCGAGAAGGATTAAGTCAAACTTTGGGCAATCACTGATGTCAGAAACGTTGACCACACGTGTCTTGACTAGTTGTCGAATGACATACTCATAGTCGTTGGCAGCTTCTTCGGCGGTTACAGAATCATTGATTGAATGCACATGGCTCGGAAGAATAGGTAACTGCAAATGCAAGTGATTAATACCGTTATACTGTTTGACTTGACACATAGTTTAATAAAAACATTGTTCGTTAGTAAAATGTCAATCATCAAAACATTTTACTCTAATCATGTCGATTTAATTGAAATTTCTTCGGGGAAAGCGTTACAAATCGAAGATCTGAATATCAATATTTTTTTGTTTCCGGAATTTTAACATCAAATTATCACTTTTTGCTAAGTAAAAGTCTAGTTGAATAAGGTACTAACGTAAGTACATAAAATTCACAAAGGACCACCCAACATCCCATGTTCTTCTCTCCGTTTTAATTTTGGATGAATGACTCATTTTGAGCCATTAATGTCCTTAACGAGAATGCAGTTGACGAAAATTGAACATTAAACCCCTCATGTTTGGTGAAAGTTTATCCAAACTTAAATTCTTAACAAACCAACTTTTAAGCCCACAATTGTACAGATTAATTTACAATTTGATGCACCAGAAGTCGGGATCTTTAAAGATTACCCAAATTGCTAATCAAGATCCAAGGGTAAAAGAAAATCAAACCGACGGGGTAAAAACTTGAAAAAAGGCAAGTTACCTTCGCTAAAAGATGTTCTTTAGCAAGCTTATAGTTGCTATCAACATGATTCTTGGCTACAACACGTTCATCGACCCAAAATATATACCATTTAGACCAATCCACCGTCTTGTTATAAGGAACTTCACAAAGTTTCCTATTTGAGAAACGTCACAGAAACAATATATGAGAAGCGTGAGCAACAATTTGATTCATAGTTTTTATAAAGTTATAAAAAGTTATGCAACATGTGATAATATTTACAAATTTTTGTAACATTTGATTAAACATGGGGGCTTAGAATAAGAATCCTAGTACCTCATCAAACTAATGAGCGAGCCACCAGACAAAGCAATGGCAAAAACTCCACGTTCTTTCACCGCGGCCTCAGATAACTCTTCGATATAATCAGCCAAATCCGTGCTAAGTTCTTCTAAAGTTTCATGAATTCGAACCTCCTTTCCGTCTTTGGTTAATACTTCATGAGCCATATTTCTAAACTACTAGTTTTAGAAATTGAGATACAAAAAAAAGTGTTTGAAAGAAACATACAAAGAAAAGAATGAATATGGGTAGCAACAAAAACAATGATTTGGTATAAAAGGGATTATTTCAAATAGAAAAAGTCAAATTGAATAAAAAAATAAAAACAAAAAAAATAGAAACAGACAAATAAATGTTCCACCACATGGAGTTTCTAATTTTGGGATTATTGGGTTGTGTTTTTAATTAATTAATTATACAAATGTGTTGATATTATAAAATAATATTATTACTTTAATTATTGTAGTTTTAATACGTGTTTAAAATTTTAATTATTTTAAAATTAATCATCAGAATAATCACCTATCACTTATACCTTAAAAATGAATAGTGTCGCGACATCGTGTCGAATTTTTATTGGTCTGATTAAAATATGTGTACTTTCGCGACGAAAAAAGTCTCGCGAGAAATCCGTCGCGAATTAGGTGATTATTTTTGTAAAGTGTAAGTGATAGGTGATTATTTTGGTAATTTGCTCATTATTTTAATAATTTGAATAGTATACCAGCGTCATCATTTTTTTTTAAACTTTTAAGTATAATATTTTTAGATAAGTTGTTTATTTAATTACCCATTGAGATTTTATACATTATCCTTTATCATCAATTCTTAAACTAATTAATACTATTTTAACCTACAAAAACAATATTATTAAAAAAATAGACCATCAATTATTATTTTTACATATTAATCTCCAATTTATATTAAAGGATTAATTTTTTTTATATATACTTTCAATGTTTAACCGTTATTCCTTTACGAGTAGCAAACACATAAAACCTCACCAAATTAAAGGTACATAGAAAAGTGAAAGCAAAATTGCTAATGCTTAAACATTAATCATAAATATATTGTTTAACCTCAATGTTTGACGGAAAACGTCGTGATATCCTTATAAGGTTTCATGTTCGTACCTTTTAAGTTAACATATTTGGGATGATCACTGTTAATTAGGACTTGAATATCTGAATTAAAGATCTGTCATTCCCATAAAAAACAAACATAAAAAAAACTAATCGGTTTATATATTATATTGTTTTTTAGTTCATTATTATAAAAAACACCTAGAATTATTTGATTTATATAAAACTAGATTATTGTCCCGCGATAGCTCGGACAAAGATAAAGTTTGACTCGTAAATATTTGTTTATGTAGATTTTAAGTTATTATGAGAAGACAATGTCATACGTATAATAATAACATATATACGTTTACGTTTATGCCTATATTGCTTATAGTTCAGATAATATATACACTTTTACGTTAATATACATGTTTTGATATTTTTATGAGGTGATTTTAGAATAACATTATGGTAAATCAGAGTCTAAATTGAGCGATTTATAAGTAAATTAAACTTATGTTTTTTTATTTCAGTAGAGATGTAAATGAAAGAGAAAATGTAATTATGTATTGTAAAAGGGTGTAAAATTAAAATAGTCTTTGATGACATCATCAATCTGATCTAACGGCTGAAATCAAAGAAGATAACCCATCCAACGGACCTTACTTCGCCATGTGGCATTTAAGGTCTCTCTTTTATTATATATTAAAGATATGCTTTAGATAAACATCATTAACTAGTTAAATTATAAAAATAGAAAACATCATGAAACACGATTATGATAACATATTAATAATAAAACTCCACGTCATGACCAACCTAGAGTTCTCTTATTACATTTTAGGATTGTATCACTATCACTAAAGAAATTAAACATAATTGATAATCTAGTCTTTAATGATTTTGCTACTTTTAAAGGAACATCAATCAATCAACCATTAATTTGTTAAGAATTTTGTGCATAAACGTTTTTAAAGTATGATAATATTTGTTCCTTACACAAATTCTTATCTCTATTTTGAAATATTACATAGAATGTGGTTACACAATCACTCTTTTTGTCATCAAAACGAGCTTGGAGCGGTCAAAAAACGAACCACTCGAATGACCGATCCAAATAGCATGATATGTACTAGTGTTGATATATATGTTAAACCATAATATCAAACCACTAATTTCATTTATCCTTTCTAATTTGTTGTAACGGATGCTCCATAATCGGATTACTTTGTGTATATGTATTGATTGATTGCTGAATAATAAAATCAACTTTCAGTTAATATCTTTATATGGTATCATCCAGACAACCTTCTACTTCATAACCATCGACCACCATTACTTCCAGTTCCAACTCTTCTACTGTCATCCCCACTCTTCCCCTCAACACACCTTCCAAGTCTGGTTCAATTTCCAACCTCTCTTAAACTCCCCTCCACAAACTATTTAAGCTGGAAAAATCTAATTGAATCTCTTCTTCATGGCTTGGATCTCTACAAATACATCGATGGCACTTAACCTTCCCCGCAACCAACTATTATTGCGGGTATCTCTACCCCTCATGCTGACTACCCTGCATGGTTTGGCCAAGACAGATTGCTATCTGGCGCCCTTGTTGGCACTCTTTCCCCACCCATAGTCCCGCTCATCACCAACGCATCTTCTTCTCTTGAAGACTGGACTATTTTGTCTAACACATATGCCAACCCGTCTCGTGGTCACATTAAACAATTACAACACCGCCTGAAAAACTCCACCAAAACCGCTGATCAAACCATTACCGACTACATGCAATCTGTCAAAACTCTTGTCACACCCCGCTCAGGCGAAAACCCGAGGTGTAGACAGTATCGGTAATATCAGAGTTTAAGGTTACAACAAAATAAATAACAAAAGAATCATCGAATAAATATAAGTTTCGAAGTTACAAAAGTTTACATAAAACCCGAAATAATACAATACAAAGACAACATATGGATCCTAACGGAACTAATATAAACAAAACAAGTTCCAAGTAATGATCCACGTAGTCACATAGCAAACATCATCAAAGTAACCTCAAATCCCTGAAAAGCGTTAATTTGGAAAATGTTTATAAAATCATAAGTAAAATGTATATATATATATCTTGATTTATAAAAAATAAGAATCATGTATAAACCTTAGCATAGTAAATACACCTGAACCTAACAAGCAAGACAACAACCCCCACCTTAGTGCATTAAACGAAGGTCATTCTCGAATAACTACGGTAATAACATTGACTCATACGGACCGCACACCGACAAAATCCCATATCAGGGATGAGGGTTTGTTAGACTCATATAGATCTATATATATAACCGGTGGCTTAAATAGAGTTGACAGACGTGTAAACGAGGCCTTGTAGCCATATAAGTAAGGTAAAGCTAAAAACTAAGGCATCATAATCTAATTCGTATAAACAAGATATATTTAAGTTAAAGTAACGCTAATCATGCCCATAAAATAAAGCTGTAAAAGGGCAACGAATAAGCGTAAAAAGCGTCGGGTAGACCGAAGTCAGGAGAATAATGCTCCACCGCCTAAGTGCCCTAGCATAAAGACATAGAAGGTCTAAGTATCTATAACGTAGTAGGGTTTAGCCTTACATGATTAACGTTGTATTATATTTTAAAAGTGTTTGAAAGATTAATATATCGAATTAAAGTTGTCGAATAAAAATATAACTATACTTCGTGTCAAAGTGACGAGAAAAATATATTTGATATTAATCGAGTCAATAATGACTACTAGAAGATATCGATCGTTTAAGTCTATAAAGATGATTAGTAAGGAATGATATTCCGAGCCGAAAATGACTAACATAAATATCGGTTGAAAGGAATATTGGTATCAAAGTCTAGTCAAAGTCAACCAAAGTCAACATCGAAATATAGTTGACTTGGTCAAAGTCAACAAAAGTCAACATTTGACATTTTGAATGATTTGAGAAATCGTTTAAATGTTTAAGTAAGGATATTTTGAAAACAACTTTATAAAAGTTTGACAAAAGATAAGGCTTAAAATCCAATATTTCGATCGTTTTCGAAGAAAAAATATATTTGTCGAAATACATATGTTTTGCAAGTAAAATAGTAATATATATCACGTTTAAGATTGCGATTTGTCTACTTATATTTGTGACATTTCACAAGCACAAGCATATCTATAACTACCATAAAATCGACACCACTTCAAACAAATTAAACTTCAGAGAAAGTTTATGATACGATTTCAAGTGGTTAAAAGCTACCTGCCGCGTAGCGTGAGTACACTCCTAGCATTATAACCAAACAAGTTTCTTGTTATTTTTCGTCCATAAACATCTACTCAAGTCTCAAACATTACGTGTCTTCACAAATGGCCTTATCTAGACGTCTTTACTAGGAACAAGTTTATAATTTTGGTATCTTAACGTGTGTATTCAAGACATGAACATCACCAATACGTTACGTCCATATTTTACTGCAAATCTTTCCCACACGTAACACCCATCTTCGTATCGAAGAATTAGATGCAAGTTGCTTTCTCTTACTCATACCAATCATCTTCTTACTCAAATGGGAATCTAGGACTTAAATATGACAAAAAAACAAATTTGAAAGGAACAAAGTCAATATTCCCAAAAGTCGGATATGTGATCTTGATGTTTTGTTGTATTACAACATGTTAAAGGCCATAGCTTTCTTGTATAGAGAAAGAATAAGAAACTCTAAAACAAGTGGTTATATTCAATGCCTTTTAAAAATAGCAAACAATTATTGATTTTATTTGGTATATTCTTGTGTTATATGGCGATTAAAGTATAATTAACTTGTAGGTATCTTTATACATCATTGCATGGTCATGCTATATGTAATAAAATTTAAATTTATTAAGACGAGAGTCTAGTTTAAATGGATTAAACTTTTTAAATAATATTATATTTATTTTGTTGGAGTTATAAGGCTTTCTCATTATCTTAAAATAAATGAAAATTATAAAAATGTATTTTGATAAAAAAAATCTTTCCATTTTTTAAAAGAGTAGGTTTAAAACAATAAAAATCAGTTTTCTAAAAGTTTTTGATTTCATTTATATTTTAAAAAAAATCATTTTGAATACGCTTTTTTTTTGGTATACGTAATCTAGAAAAATGTATAAATTTTTATAACTAAATAGTCTCTTAATAATGAGGAACTAATAGATAATGTTGGCGGCACGTATATTAGGTGATTTTAAGTACAAAATTAAAAAAAAAAAAGACGAGTTAATTTATGTATAATTTTGAAATGTCCGGGGTTCAATTAAAATATTAATATAACAATTATGTATAAAAGATGATATTAGGTCACATATTATTTTTCCTTAATAATTGCATTAAAACCCTATATACATATATATATATATTTTTTTTTGAACGACAATGTTAGTGATTCGGGGCCACAGTGACATCCGTTTGGGCAGTATGCGACTCACGAACCTTACACCAAAGTTAATTACATATATCATAATATTCAACTAAAGAGGAAACCCAGAGGAAGACTCGAACCCAAGACCCCCACTATGAAAAACAACCTCCTACCAATCTTTCCAAAGAAAACTTACATCAATAAGTAAACATGTATGTTCCAAAGTTGTTCAATTTACCAAACTATTTAGATAATCCACATAATGAGTTGAATAATCTCATGAAGAAATAAAACAAGAAGTCGTAAAACAAAAGGTTGGAACACTAACAATAACCTATCTAAAAATCTTCCAAAATCACGTCCTAGCACTTAATCTTGAAGAATCAAGCCACTTCAATCGATCCTATCACAGTTGGTGCACGAACCTCGCTCTTGTGATATTCTCGCCATCGGCTAATTAACCTCAAGATGCAACATAACATGGTCAATAAACTCAAAACCCCAATAAGCACAATACTAGATACTCGCCAAACATTGCTAGCCCATTTCAAGCACCAATAGCAAAAAATAGTGTAAGCATTGACAAATGTTATACCTAATATATGAAGAATCATCATAAACATGTTATTCGAGGCCAAGCTAGTTCCATAAATTGTGTGATACTGTTTATGCAACAAGTAAACAACAACGCCAATCCTAAAACAACGATTGCGTCTGTAACGTTCGTCGGATTTCTAAGCAATTCCCGACATACAACATAGAATAGGAACCTTAAAAATAAACTAATTATTAAATTACTAAACTGACTTTGTAGAACACATTATTACGAGTAGATGATAAGTTATGGACCTAAACGATGGGCCTAACCATCTATTGTTTTTATCTATAGGCCCATACATGACCCATCAATTTCTTTCTAGATCAAAATTACTTAATTTAATGGGCTTGGTTTCATTGTTCTACAAAGTGTGGATGTTCAACGATGGTTTTTGGATTTTCAGTTTTATAGTTTTTTTCTTTTAACTTTTTTGGTTTGGGTTTTCGGTTTTTCTTTTTAAAGTCTAAACTGAAAACCGAAACAAAAATTAAGTATGAAAAACCAAACTAAAAAGCGAAAATTGAATATGGTTTTGGTTTTCTGTTTAAACCAAGAAAACTGAATTTATAAAAATTCTTTACCTCAAAGATTCAAAATTTTAACAAACAATTGTGTGAGGTTTTACGATTAGACTCGGGGTTTAAGATAAGGGATTTATGGTTCATAAACAGGTATTTTGGAATTATAGTATATAATTTACTATTTTTAATTAATTAAAGTATAGTTTTTTTTTTAAATAAGAAAATATATTCAATATTTACATTTATTTCTTATTTTGGGTTTTCGGTTTAGAAGAATGTCAAACCATCACCAAATCATAAACCAAAATTAGAGCTCGATTTAGTTTTCACAGCCTTCGTTTTGATAGACTTTTATTTATTTTTCTTTTTTCTTGTTTTGGAACAAAATTATTAACATGACGAATAAAATTTTGTGTAGGGTATATGGGAATAAAATTTTCGATTTAATAACATGACGATACAAAACTCGAAACTTGTTAGATGCATTTATGCACCTATTTTAACATGTTTAATTCGTTTATCATTGCATTTACGTAAATAAACGAGCGTTTATGTTGCAATTTCGTGATTCCTAATTACATTTAGAATACATGGTACTTCACCCTATTGTATGCTATTACAAGCATTGGAAGCTAAGTGAACAAACAGAACAATCGGGATGAAACGGAACTGAAACGCGGAGAAACGGAAGAGTAAACCCACATGGGTCTACTGACCTGCCCGGGTTTCTTGGTAGGCCAAAATAACCCGCCCGGGTCGTTGCTGGGAGTTTTCGTAGAAAGTTCTTATCGAAATAACTTATAAACCGCCGGGTAAAATTTCAAAGGGTGTAAACCCACGCGGGTATACAAAACCCACCCAGGTCATTTTGTGAAGAATGTAAACCCGCCCGGGTTTATAAACCAGCCCGGGTCGGATAATGAAGGTGTAAACCCACCCAAGTTTACAACCTGAAAAATCGGATTTTCGGTTTCTTTCACCTCCAGCACGATTTAAACCACTCTTATCAATTTTCTAGATCTTTTCATATTAGAACATTTTGGGACAACAAGGAATCAAGTTTTGAGGTTTATATCATCATTTCGACACCAAATTGGGCGTTTGTAAGCATTTGAAACCCGATTTAAAGTCTATTTGTATGTTATTTGTTACCATGTTAGGCTAAATTCCTTCTATGTTCCAAACTAGACTTGATTATGACATTTGATATATAAAATTGATCTTTGTTTATGTTTATTTAGTGATTTTGGCTTTATTTTACGGTTACTGTTTGAATTACATTTTGATTCTTGCTAGCTACTTGAATTAGGATTTGATTCACTATTGTTATAATTGGGTTATGAAATCCGTAATTGTTTTGTAATCTAATATCAAGTAACAAAACGTTGTTTGCTCAATGTTAACCTAATTTACACAGTTATTACATTTCCGAGCTTATGTGAAACGATAATTGTTGTCTGGAAAGTTTACACAAAACGTTAATGTTATTTTCGGTTCATTTCTAAGAGCTTGTTTAGACTTGAATTAGAAAGTTAGGTTTATATTGAAGAGCTTGTTTCGATATAAATAATTTGGTAAACAAAAAGGTGTTTAAGCTTGTTAACGTCTTTTTAGTACAAATTTGAATAGATATAAACTAAACACTTGTTTAAAATATCATTTCATGATTAAGTGACATAATTACAAAAGTCAAAAGTGGAACCGAATCGTTTTCCTATTATTGTTAATTCTAGTTTATTATTATCGTAATTAGTTTAATTAACTCAAATAAAAAACTCCCATTTGTTACGATTAAGTACTTGTTTTCAAAAGACCCAAAACATAAGCTTTTATCACGCGTTTTTAGGGTTCGATCCCTACTTTTCATTGTATTGCGTTTGTAGTATAGTGTAGTGGGTAAAATTCTTGTTTTATCATTTGTAACCGGTGTGACAAACCGTGTTAACAAAACCATACATATAATTTTCATTACATCAAATACAATTTGCTAAACATCCTTTTACTTGCCAAAAAACAACAAAAAATAACCAACTCCAATATGTTTCATGACTAGATATGATCGAACAAGTAGATTTATTTAGTGTTGTTAGAAGATCATAAGGACGCCCTTCTTTTGATATGTTCATGTCGGTTTTTCTAAACACTTCACTAACCATTGTGACAAAAACTTTAATTGTTTTCAACTTACAAAATGATTTGAAGCATCTTACATCATGAATTGAAGAATCTCATCGCATGACGTTATATAACAAAAATTTCAAATCTAAAAATGTCTCAAAATCTTGATAGATACATAATTAATCATGTAAAATCAAACCACTTCAATAGAGTCTGTCACAGATAGTACACGCACTCGACTCCTATGATTTTCTTGCAATCGGCTAACTAACCGAAAGATGCAACATAACATGGTCAATAAACCAAAAACCCCACAAAGCACAATACCTGATATCCTCCAGACGGTGCTCGCTCTTTTTAAGCACCAATAGCCAAAAATAGTGTAACAATTGACTAATATTATACACAAGGTGTATAAAATGACCATAAACATCCTATTCAAGTATAAACTAGTTTCACGACTATTTAAAAACAGTTTATGCAACGCGTATAACGTTATGATTAAAAAAAATTCCACAACACCGATGATTACAAATGTCCATCCAAAAACATTTTTCATGTCCACAAAACCCATGTTCGCGGTTAAACAAATATACTTAAAAAAATATAAGTAGTATTCGAGTAGTGTGTCTGGTGGTAAGCCACATATTTGCCAAATGAACCAGAAAATGAATAACAAAAGGACGTTTAAAGTGTATAAAACTTCGTGGTCCCTTCCATAGATAAACCATAAGGCCAAGTTCATGCTGGAAATCCCGGTGAAGCAGAACACGTCAGCGAGCCCTTGATAGATTTTGTGTGACGGAGATGGTTGTGGATCGACATTTTCCATGGTAAGGATATTGTATAACGGTTGTTGTAACATGAATCATGCATAGAAAATGATAGATATAAACGTAGGGAATAACGTTAAAAGTGCCTAACTATGGTGTCATGAAATATAGACGGTCTTTTGTCATCAAAAGACTATTTACGCTATTAGTACCGATATCTTGTCAACTTTAATTCGTTTATCTAGAAACGAGTTGGTTTGAGTTATGCTATAAATTCTAAGTGAGTGAGTTAAAATATTCAAATGAGAAACAATAACTTGTTAATATTTGTTACATGTAGTCATCTTTTATATTAAACGAGTTGAACATTAGAGTGCAATACATCCCAACCCGTATATCCTCTAACCTGTTAGTCGAGTGTTTTAGAATAAAAGAGCCGATCGATCATCTCACAGCCACTATATTTTTTTTCTGTTTGCCATCTTTAGTACGAACAATAATACCATAGGTTTACTAACTATAATCAAAACCAAGTATTCGATAAGGAAAATGTGTCTTGTCTTGACCAAGTCTATTTTGATTTACCCTAATCAATTATCCCACCCGAACATTTTACCACCTCTTAGTTATTAGTTACCAATGATGATTTGGGCATACAAATGAAGATAGTGTATATAGAGTGGGGTCAGACGAATTCATTATATTTTTGATTTTTTTAAGTTTTAGTAAACTTTAGTGTAATTTTAATAGTACAATTAGTTTTAGAACAATTTCTATTATGAACTCGCTGATTTTATACGCAACAGTAATTATTCTATTATAAACCCGATGAACATAATTTTTAGCTCCGTCGTCGGACAAAGCCGAGTTTGAGCTCGAGCGACCTATTATGTTAAACGAGTCACGTCAAGCTTAATCAACCGAGCCAGTGGGGCCATCTATAAAACTCTAATAAGTCTAAACCTTTTTGACTTTTTAGTTTTAGATGTGAGTATGTGAACTTGGCAAGTGAGCATGTTAAATAAAAAGTTTGTGTTCTTTTAAAAAGTTAATTTGATTAAAAGTTTGTGTTACAATTGCATTAGCCTTCATTTCATATTAATAGTTCATCTTTTGTTTTTCGGTTATTTCAAATTAATTATACACTATTTGTCACACCCCGCTAAAGCGGAAACACGGAATGTGAAGAGCAATAGCATTCGATACACAAGTTTATAATTCCACACCAAGTTGAATTAAAAGAAACATAACCTCAAAGGTTTACAAGTGTTTAAACATCGTTTACATATCCAAAATACAAGATAAGTGTTCATAGCCAAGCCACCCGAACCCTTTCCCATTCTTGAAGTCCTCAGCCCAAAGCATAAGTATCGTCTCCAAAGCTTAATTACTCATTTCCTGAAAATACGAGTCAAGTGTTAACTACGGGAGACGTAGTTAGTGAGCTACAAGGTTTAAGTATTCAAAGCGTTGACGCATAGCAATGCGTAAAGTATAAGTAATCAAGTTTCGACGCATAGCAATGCATAAAAATATAGCATTCATGTAGTTGTCGCATAAGCATGCGAAAAGTATAGTATTCAAAAAGTAGTCGCATAACCATGCGTAAAGTATAGCTTTCAAAAGATTGACGCATAGCAATGCGTAGTTTAGTTTTCGTGTTCGTAGGCATTGACCACATAGCGCGACTATGTGACAATCCTAGTATTGCCCAATGATCGTATCGTTGCGTTGCTAAGCCTATTAATTACCCACTAGAATATTATGCACCATCTGTTGTTGTCGTTGTGGTGAGGTTCTTGCAACTACCCTAATAGCGCTATCCATAAATCCTATCGGTCCTCTCCCAGAGATTAATAGCAACTAGTTATGTAGGAGTGCATGGGATTTTCGTAGCATCTCACGACCATGTTGTACAACGTCCGCAACATGTCGATCGATGCCAAGTCATTGGCAATTTAGTGTTTGTATCCTCAACATCGTTGGCAAAACCATCAAAGATGCTGGCAAAATAGTTGTTTGTTTCCTCGACATTGTTGGCAAAATCATCAACAATGCCGGAAAAATATAGTTTCGAAATAGTATTCAAGTAATAAGGTGTATCGTAATAGTTTTCAAGTATCAAATCGTTTCGTAATAGTATTCAACTATCAAGTCGTTTCGTAAAAGTATTCAAGTATCAAATCGTTTCGTAAAAGTATTCATGTATCAAATCGTTTCGTAAAAGTATTCAAGTATCAAATCGTTTCGTAAAAGTATTCGAGTATCAAATCGTTTAGTAATAGTATTCAACTATCAAGTCGTTTCGTAATAGTATTCTAGCATCAAATCGTTTCGTTAAGCCTTCAAAGTTTGTTTCAGCTTAAAAGTGGTTTTTTAAGCCTAAGACTCGCATTTCACCCCAAAAATGTAATAAAAGCGTTTAAAAAGTAGGGGTTTGTAACTCACTGTTTGCGAAGATAATCGTAAGCGGGAACGGTCGGAACGCGTGTCGGGAATCACCGAAATCCTAATAATACCAAGTTTTGTTCAAGTGTTATTACGTTATTGTATAATATAATAGATAGTTTTTAGTTAAACTTTAAGTGTCGAGGTCCAATTCGTCCAAAAATCGTCCGAAACGGTTATCGTTTGTTTTAGTCCAAAAGTCCAAAATTGGGGTTTTTATTAATATGATATGTATAATTAGGTCGCTGAAGTGGTTTGGAATTTCTAATGAAATTTGAGCAGCGCTTCCGCGCCCAAATTTCATTTCCAAAAATCCCAAAGTCACTTTCCCGCTCACAATTCACATATATCACATAATCATATTTAAACATGTTCTTTATCATATTAAGTCCATTACAAGTCACCAATGTTATTGTTTTATCCAAACTCAGTCATATATATTAAGTCTTAAAAGTCAGAATGTGTAACCAAGTTTCAAACGGCCAAAACGACGATTTTCGGGAAGGACAGCAGGCCGGTGCTGCGCACCTGGGCATAGGTGTTGCGCACCTGCCCTGCTGTTCTTCCCCTTTTTGAGTTTTTCTTGCAAAATCGTTTATGTAAGTGATAGATCTTGACATGCAATCGGTATAAACCTTATTAATCATCATAATATCAGTTTATAAGTAACTTTTAACCACAAAAACAAAGATTTAACCACCATTTATTAAAATCACGTTTTTGTATAAAAATGGTTATAAAACTTCATCAAAACTTGTTTTTATAGCTTAGATCAAACATGCAATTGGTTATAATAGTAATATAAGTAAAAAGGAAGAGTTTCTACCGAATGAAAGTGTTTAGATGATGGTCTAGGCGGATTTAGAGCTCCAAAAGTGTAGAAAACGTTTTGTAATCGAAATAGCTTTGTCCCTCTTGCTTCCTTTGCTTGATTGAATGATTTTGATGGTGTAAAAGGTGGGTTTTAGTGGCTGTAAATGGCTGTGATTTTGGTGCTCTTGAGAGAGAAGTAGAGAGAGTTTGGGGTGTGTGTGTTTAGTGTGTGTGTTTATGTTTTTATAAAATGAAAAAAAGAAAAGAAATAGGAAGGAAATGATGATAAGGGGGTGTGGGTTCTGCTACATTTCAGTAATAATGGGCCAAAGTCGTTTGTGGTTGGTTGGATTTATTATAAAAACGAGATAAGGACTAAAATGTAAAGTTTTGAATTCTGGCAGCCGGTGTTGCGCACCAAGCAACAGGTGCTGCGCACCGGGCCAACTTTCAGTATTTTTCTGATTTTTCGTTTTTACGTTTTTGCTTCGTTGGACCTTTTTGTTAACCGAAAGTTCTTAGTTATGATACGTTGTGAACTTAGGAAAGTTCATTAGGTGTTTTCTTGGTATTAGGACTTACATAATTTGATTCCGAAGTTGATTTTTGATTCCGACCCCGATCCGCGCTTAAAGGTTTAAATAAAGTAAACTTTTGTTTTAAGAGTTTTTGTGTGAGTTACAACGAGTTTAGCTTAAAGTGTCGTGTCTACGTAACCACGTAACACATAAAATTAGTTATAGCAAGTAGCAAGTATAGCGTATCGAGGTTATAAGTTAGTATTCTCGAACTGAGTTTTGACGGTTGTCACACTATTAAATATAGATAAAAGAAGTTTAGTTGAATTTACTATATTATCTTTAGTTGAAGATATTATTATATATTTTATACAAAACATTAATTAATTAGTTAAGAAAATAAAAAAGATAAATCAATAATTATTATATTTTTATCAAACTGTGTATTTTTTGTCGCAAAACAATTATTTAGGGATTAGGGGATTACTATATATAGTTTACAATTTTTGTTTTGTTGTATTAAAGATACTAGTTTATTTTTCGCGTATATGTGAAAAACTTTATTAGAAAAAATATAACTATAATATATAAAAAATTAAAAGAACATTGTGTTAACCCTATCATGGACATAAAAAATTGATTAGGAGAATGAAAAATTCATTGGCTAGTATAAAGAGAAAGAATTAATGATTTTCCATTTGTTATATGATGTATTGATTATGCATTTTTCTAGGTTTATTTTTTAAACCCATATATCATATCTCCACTTGAAATTAATAGAGGTTGTTTATTTATTTAATTGTCATCTAACTTAAAATAGTGACATCTATATAAAGTTGAAATTAACAATTAAATGTGTCAAATTATAGGAATTATAAAAAGTACTTGTGTCTATTATTTTTAAGCTTTTTAGTGAATCTTTATTTAAGTGGGAGATTAGAATATGACTTTGATCTAAAGAGAGGTTGTTATACAAAGAGAAATAAATGGCATATAATGTAAAGACAGTGGAGTACGTAAGATATTATGACACTAAGACCGGTATAGAATAAGTAAGTACAACGCTAGCAATAGCTTTTTCAGTACAATGAGTCCCCTTCTCCACGACCACTCTTAAGGTTGTTAGGTAAAAATATGTAAACGGCTTATTTTCGTCCTTGTTTTCATCTTCCTCTTCGGACACTAGCACAAGCACCATTCACAAAGACAAATAATCACAATCTTGATTCCCATTACTTTTCGATTTATAAAATTTTTGCACTTTTGTCTATACTTCACCGCGGTCATAGCAAATGATAAACCTTGTGCTAGTTGAGTCCCTCTAACAACCGACAATGGAATAAACCCAGAAGCTACTCTCATAAGTCCCGTAGCACCTAATACAAATAAAACCACATTGAGACACGAACATCCATCTGGAATACCAAAATAGGAGTAAGAAATAGCAACCGCGGCTATTAACTTCATGGATTGAACCGGCATTAGGGCACCATAAATCGTACCCGTTACCATGTTGTAGACCCCGTGTTGCACCTTTTAAATGGTGGTATTAGAGAATGTATGACTTGTATAAGTTATGAGTAATGAATTGTAGTTAGTTAAAATAGACTGAGTAGAATATGACAAAAGAATTTATGAAGAGAAGTAAATGGTATCATGTGATGTTACATATCTTTTTAGTCAACTCCTGTAAATTTATTTTATGTTCAAGTTTCAAATAATTAAATAAACTTTTATCTCACATGATTGTTATTATTTATTTCCTATATTTTAAACGGACTTTAAAACTCATTAGCTTAAAACATTAGCGGAAACAGAGGGAGTCTCGAAATTATTATTCTAAGTTGTGACAAACTATTTACGTCTCTCTTTGTCTCTAAATTGTCTTCGTCCCTAAATGAAAAAATAAGTTTATGAATGAAAACAGTAAAATCAATTAGCCAAAAACAAGAGTATGTAAATAAATAATCTACAAAGCTAAAACATGTTCGAAATCATGATAAGGGGTCGTTCATTCATGTCTACATTGCCCTATCTGAAGTTTGTCTTGCAAAGAACACAAACTTGTTACAAGTTACAACTACAACCACTTGCTAAGTTTTATAATCATTGAGTGTTCAAGATTCTAATTACATAAATAAATTAATAAGATAACACCCACAAAATCTTTACAAAAAAAAAAAACTCAACATATTATAAGATATTAAAGTAACATTTTTTTTAATATCATAACTATCACATAAAATCTAGACGAACTTTATAAAAAAATAATTGCATTAGTTGACTCGAACATATTCGACATCATGTTATGCGTCATTTATATATCCCTTTCTACATTTCAAAATCATGACTAGCATATAAGTCTAATATATGATTTACATTCGAAATAGGTAACCAAAAGATTCGTTATGCTATAAGTCATTATGTCTCATCAAATAGCGACCCGTTGTTGAACAAAATTTTATATTTACTCTTTCTATTAATATAAGCGTCTCATAATCTGTAAACAACATAGATCCTAAAGACGTTATATGCCACATTATGCGACATTATATCTCTTAAACCAACAATCTCTTGTTAATGGAAAGGTCCTCGTGCTTATGTAAAAAAATCAAATTTAGTAAATGTAATGCATCGATTGTATATTGTTGACACTATAAAGGTTATATTCAATGTTCGGGTGTTAACTGGGGAACTCAATAACTATTAAAAATGTTATCTATATACTGTTGACAGATATATAATCTCTTTCTTAAATAAATATTCGATTTATAATCTTAAAGAATACATTCGTGATGGTTAACTTAACTACAAGATGCCTTACGCCTCATTACCAATTTTTTCTGTTTACCACATTGGCCTAATGACCTCTCGTTAAATGAAAGGTCAAATATTAGTTTTATCTCCTTGTTTAACTAAAATAGTGTTAGTTCCGTTAACTATTTAACTCAAAGTTTTTAGCTAACAAAACCCATTATTTATTCAAATTTAATGATTTAACACAAATATTTTACCTAACAAAATCCATTATTTTTTGTTAAATTCAAAATTTACAATGTACGCAAATATAACAGAACCCCTCATTAAGTGCATGATATGAAATGGTCTTATTTAAAAATAGATTTAAAATTAATCATTTAAATTCTGGGAAAAGAACAAAACAAACAAATTATTAATCATATATCAGAAATTAAAATTAAAATGTTATTTACTTTCATAATCTATATACATTATAAAGCATTTGGTAATAAATTTGAAATTAAGGATTGTAAAATTACTAAACTACCTTTTTAACTAATTAATTATTAATAATTACATATATAACTCTATAACACACTTACCATATATATACTTAAAAATTTTGAAATAATTGCATTTTACTTTTTTTATAAATTTAAAACAATTATTTAAGTGTATAAAATTTTGAATAAATGTAGTCAATCTTTAGAATTTCAAACTAATTGAAGGTTTACAAACGGAAAATCTTGATCGTTCGTAAAATTATTTGTAATAAAATATGTACCACTGAAGAAAATTATTCAACAGAATTTAAACAATTTCTTATTGTCGCGGCATCGTGCGAGAATGTTACTAGTTTATTTTCAAATCAAGACACACATACATATTATATAAGTATAAATATTTAAATTAAAACAAATAATTCTATATTTATATACGATAACTTTAATCATAAACGTAATGATTAACAAAATTGCCAATACAATAATTTACAAGGTTATTAACACTTAAATATGTGAGTATGCAACCACTTTTAAGTAGATCTTAACCCTCATCTATATATATTATTTCAAAGTTTAAAAAGTGATTTACAAACAAACATAGTCCATCTCAAGTTCTCAACAATATTTTATCTCTTATAATTATTATTTATTTGGAATTTAACAATTTAATCCTCATTCATATAAAATTGGCACAAATAAAATATGATATTAAAACTTTAAATACAACTTGTAGGAGTTGACTAAAAGATGTTTGACATCGCTATAATAAATTATTTTTGTCATATTCCAATCTCTCTCTCTCTATATATATATATAACTAGAATTCATTGTTGATAAATCATAACTTTTGTCAATACTATGGAGTCTAATAACAACCAAACCATCCCGATACAAACCCCTCCACCACAAACCACTACTTCAGCGGCTAAAAAGTTGAAAGACAATCTAGTTTTTCGATCGAAATGGGCGGAGTTAAACGGTGCAATGGGCGACTTAGGGACGTATATACCAATCGTCTTAGCGTTGACACTTGCTAGTGACCTTAACTTAGGTACAACATTAATATTCACCGGTGTATACAACTTTGTAACGGGTGCAATTTATGGTGTACCAATGCCCGTTCAACCGATGAAATCTATTGCTGCAGTCGCTATTTCTGACCCCGAGTTTGGGATTCCAGAGACAATGGCAGCTGGGATACTAACGGGTGCGATTTTATTTGTATTGGGTGTGACGGGACTAATGAAGATAGCTTATTGGCTAATTCCATTGCCGGTTGTTAGGGGAATTCAATTAGCACAAGGTTTATCATTTGCTATGACCGCGGTTAAGTATATACGAAAAGTACAAGATTTTTCTAAGTCGAAAAGTAAAGGGAATCGAGATTGGTTTGGACTCGATGGATTGTTGTTAGCCATTGTTTGTCTTTGTTTTATTACGATTGTGAATGGTGCTGGTGATGAAAATGAAGATGAAAATGATAACGATAACGAAAACGATAACGAGAACAAAGATAATAAAGGAATAAAATGGAGAAGAATTGTAGCCTCGTTACCCACGGCGTTTATGGTATTTTTGTTAGGGGTAGTTTTGGCTATTATAAGAGATCCCAAAGTGATCAAAGGGTTTAAATTTGGTCCATCTTCTATACAAGTTATAAATATTTCAAAAAGTGCTTGGAAAAAAGGGTTTATCAAGGGCACAATTCCACAATTGCCCTTGTCGATTCTTAACTCGGTTATCGCGGTTTGTAAACTATCGAACGATCTTTTTCCAACAAAAACCGTAACTCCGACATCGGTTTCCACGACCGTCGGTTTAATGAATCTAGTTGGATGTTGGTTCGGTGCCATGCCAACTTGTCATGGGGCCGGTGGGCTAGCCGGTCAATACAAGTTTGGAGGTAGAAGCGGTGGGTGTGTAGCCCTTCTCGGTGCAATCAAATTGGTACTTGGTTTGTTATTAGGTAGCTCCATTATTAAGATTTTGACAACATTTCCGGTCGGGGTTCTAGGGGTATTGTTATTGTTTGCGGGTATCGAACTAGCAATGTGTGCTAGGGACATGAAGTCAAAGGAGGAGTCGTTTGTTGTACTTGTTTGCACCGCGGTTTCACTTGTCGGGTCTAGTGCAGCCCTTGGGTTTGTGACGGGCATGGTCGTGCATCTACTTCTCAGGCTTCGAAAACTCGGTGATGGTTCGAAACAAATTCAATCACTTTCTTCTTTTTGGATGCATAATCCATGAAATTATATTTTCTCTTTGTAATTCATCTGGTAATTCACTGTGTATGTAAACATTTTCTACTATGTGCTTGGTTTTTTAATTTACTTTGAAGCTTGAAATTGGTTTGTGTACATCTTATTAATTATTATGTATTATACATATTTAATATCTACGCAGTCACTAGGCAAGTTGGCATGTGAACTAAAAAGTTTGTGTTCTTTTTAAAAGTTAATTTGATTAAAAGTTTGTGTTACAATTGCATTACCCTACGTTTCATATTAATAATTTACTTTTTGTATTTCGGTTATTTCAAATTGATTATACATACACTATTATATAGATAAAAAAAAAGTTTAGTTGAGTTTACTATATTATCTTTAGTTGAAGTTATTATTACATATTAACGATTAATGATTAATAATATTAATGATTAATAATTTTAGAAAATCCTCTTTTAAAACAAATGAGATTTTATAATCATTTTTAAAACAAATTGGATTTTATAATCACTTTTTAAAACAAATTAAAATTTAATCTAATTTGTTTTAAAAATGATTATAAAATCTAATTTGTTTTAAAAAGGGATTATAAAATTTCATTTGTTTTAAAAGAGGATTTTCTAAAATTATTAATTGTTAAAATGAAGTTTCAAACCTAAATTTTAAGATATGATTAAAACTCTTTTTGAAGATGCGATTTTCTCTAATTCCTCGTGACTTTTAGGAAAAAAAAAACGATACACGTTATTTAATGTGTTACATGTTGAAAACAAGTTAAAAATTTAACTTTCGCAAATAATCATTTATTTCCAAATTTGATTTTCTAATCATTTTTTGTTTCAAAAATTTTTATATACCCTCAAATATCAAAATATATATTTTATATTATCTTTTTCGATATTTTGTCCAATATGGACATAAAAAATTGATTGGGAGAAAGAAAAATTCATTTGCCAGTATAAAGAAAAAAAATTAATGATTTTCTATTTATTATATGATGTATTGATTATGCATTTTTCTAGGTTTATTTTTTAAACCCATATATCATATCTCCACTTGAAATTAATAGAGGTTGTTTATTTATTTAAGTGTCATCTAACTTAAAATAGTGACATTTTATAGTTAAAATTTCTATCCTATTATTAAAGTATCACTTTGCCGATAGTTGCGTGCAAAATATTGTTTTTTTATTTGGTTGGGTTGTTTTTTATGGGCTTGGAATTCGTTTTCTGGGTTGGGCTTTCTCTTTCGGACAGACTTAAATTATTGCCAGTTTGTATTACACGCCGCAGATTTTAGTATTACACGTGTCTTCTTCCTGTTTTTCATTAGACTGAATTCCTTCAACGTGTTTCTTTGTTTTTCCGCTGTCTCTGCATTGCCGTGGTTTACCGATTTTCAGGTAATTTTTTGTAATCGTTTGTTTTTCTTCATCCTGTTCTTCGTTCGAATTTTTTTTTTAGTGAAGTCAGTTAATTTATCAGGCCTGCACGTTTTCTTCTATAGATTCTCCTGCCTGTTGTTGTTCTTCAAAATCTCTGAGGTATATCTTTGTATTTTGTTTTTGCTCTTGCTTTTGATTTTTGTGGAATCAAAATCTCTGTGGATGTATGGAATGTGGATATATGTTAATCAAAGTTTTTGATTTTTGTGGAATATCAGAGGTATGATTCTTGTGGCTTAAATTGTATTATTGGTTGTATTTGTATTCCCTATTTCGATGGAACTAGATTGTTTGCTTCTGCTGGGATTTTTTTATTATATGTTTTTGATGTTTTGATGTTTTGAAGATACTTTATTTGGTGCTTTGAAACGAATAGGATAGTGACATTAGTTTAGGGTTACTGAATTATTTGCTGATATGTATTTTTAGCTTTATCCGGTGCGATTTCATTTTCGCTTTCAATGTGTTTGTTGAAATGCCTTAGTGAACTTTAAGATAGTTGCTTATCAGGAAGCTTATATGCTATCGATTTTGTTCGTTTTAATGGCTACATGAACTTTTAGATGTGATTATATCATAATTTCAATGCTATACTGATTTTTATTCTACTTTTCTGATTTGTAGAAAGCAGTGTGTACATGGCTGTAATGTGTTCGACTTTCTGAGAGATATCGTCGGTAAAGTTCCTGATTTAGGTGGTTCTGATGCTGCTACAGGGGAAGACAAATCCACAAGTAAACGAAGGTTTGCACAAATCTTTGCTTCACAGTTATAGTTATTATTATTAATTTAATTATAGCGAATCAAATAATCACGTCATATACAGTAAGTGCTGAACCTAAGAGTTGGCAAGGTGACTCGGGGAGAGAGGGATGCACTGTCACTACTCTTACAGTAAGTGTTGAACCTAAGAGTTGGCAAGGTGCAATTAAAGTGGCTACGCAAGAGGTATGTATTTTTTTTTGCTAATTGCATTAACATGTTGATTGCTCCTAATCATGTGAATTGTTTGTGGTATTGAAATCCACGATTCTTATAGTATGGCATTTGATCCGATTCAGGTTCACAGGCTTAAGGAATTTAGAGTTACTAATGGAGAATTGGCACGTTATCTTGATGCATTGTTAAAAAGACAGCGAACAGTTAGCTGCTATGAGTGATAATATTTCATCAGTAGATAATTTAAATTTCGTTACGGAGAGTGATGCACTTGGCCATATGGTTATGGATCATAAACAAAGTCATGAAAGTTTTCTATAATTTTTCAAACTCTATTTGCCTTTTACCATATTGGGGGTGTTTGTTTCGGCTTATGTGGTGGCTTTATTAGCTTATGTAAGTTTTGAAAAGCTAATAGCCCGTTTTTTTCGGCTTATGAGCTTATCAAATTGATATGACCTTAGATAGGTCATAAGCCCAAAAAAGCTAGCTTATGAGTTTTTTAAAATCTACATAAGCTCATAAGCATGTAAAATAAGCCGAAACAAACACACTCTTAGAATGACAAAGTAGGCCTAATGCCTCATGCATCCACTAAACAATAACACAAAATATTGAAAATCATATTTCTATGTATATAAATAAACCTATTCTTTTTTATCAATATTATGCTTATTGTATGCAGGTGAATTTCATCATACATATCTGATTTTGGAAAAGCATTTGCGCCAGTTCCTGCAGCCATTGTTGCATGTGTTCGTAAAAAGTACATGTTGATGGAGTTGGAGAAATTGATTTTAAGGTAACCCCAACTGAAATAACAGCTGCAATCGAAGAAGGTTTGAAGGAACCCATAGAACCCGAGGCGGAGGTATGTTTTCTAAGCTTGATTCTAAATGGACATTATTAGTCCATACTTATACTTATTTCCTCTACTCTCTTTTGGGGTGCAGTTTGAGGTTCCAATAGAATTGATAACAATGGAACAGCTGGACGATTTGAAGCTACGAGAATCACCCAGGAATTACTATAAACTACAAGGTATTTCTAACTTTTATTTTTTCAAAGTTATATATATTATGATTTTGTTGACCATATGGCGTGAATTCTTGCTTTTATGTTTATAAGATATCAAAAACCGAGACATGTGGTGGTGTGATGCGGCTTATAGTAGGCGGTGGACGAGCGGCAGAAACAGAAGAAACAAGCGGAGCGGTTGTTTTGGGTGTCCGAACACTGAGTAAGGGAGGTCGTGTTGGTAATTTCACAAGGGAACAGGTGAAGTCATTTATCAACCACTATTTGGGCACTTGCTAATTTGATTTATTTAAAATATGCATGTTATATGTTTAAATAGAATTCATCGAAAAAAATACGTCACACATGAATGCACCAACAACAGAACAGAATAAAAAAGCTCCCACCGCAAGACAGCTTAGCTTCAAACCAACAGGTAATAACATTACAATACATATTGACATTATATCATATCAACCGTGCTACTAATCCTCCTTAGTTCAGATAACTGTAATCGAACTCGTGCGAAGCACGAGAGATCTTCTAGTTAACAATTAAATGTGTCAAATTATACGAATTATAAAAAGTACTCGTGTCTATTACTTTTAAGCTTTTTAGTGAATCTTTATTTAAGTGGGAGATTAGAATATGACTTTGATCTAAAGAGAGGTTGTTATACAAAGAGAAATAAATGGCATATAATGCAAAGACAGTGGAGTACGTAAGATACTATGACACTAAGACCGGTACAGAATAAGTCAGTACAACACTAGCAATAGCTTTTTCAGTACAATGAGTCCCCTTCTCAACGACCACTCTTAAGGTTGTTAGGTAAAAATATGTAAACGGCTTATTTTCGTCCTTGTTTTCATCTTCATCTCCGGACACTAGCACAAGCACCATTCACAAAGACAAATAATCACAATCTTGATTCCCATTACTTTTCGATTTATAAATTTTTTGCACTTTTGTCTATACTTCACCGCGGTCATAGCAAATGATAAACCTTGTGCTAGTTGAATCCCTCTAACAACCGACAATGGAGTAAACCCAGAAGCTACTCTCATAAGTGCTGTAGCACCCAATACAAATAAAACCACATTGAGACACGAACATCCATCTTGAATACCAAAATAGGAGTTAGAAATAGCAACCGCGGCTATTGACTTCATGGATTGAACCGGCATTAGGGCACTATAAAGCGTACTCGTTACCATGTTGTAGACCCCGTGTTGCACCGTTTAAATGGTGGTACTAGAGAATGTATGACTTGTATAAGTTATGAGTAATGAATTGTAGTTAAAATAGACTGAGTAGAATATGACAAAAGAATTTATGAAGAGAAGTAAATGGTATCATGTGATGTTACATATCTTTTTAGTCAACTCCTGTAAATTTATTTTATGTTCAAGTTTCAATATTTTACAAAATTGCTACACATATATAATAGCACAAAACACAAAAGATATACATATACATAACGGACATGTCTTTAGTAATGACCTATGCAATATAAGCGATTGACGTATTTTTTTTTTTTATGTTTTAAAGTCTTGATAACGACAGTTTTATTAACTGTTTTAAAAAAAATAAATATATATATAATTTGGTTATATATTCATGATATATTTATAGATTTTAAAAATGCAAATGACAATTATTTATTAATATACAATTAAAGGGTCGTTCATTCATGTCTACATTGCCCGACCTATCTTGTTCATTTTGTGAAGTTTTTCTTGCAAAGAACACAAACTTGTTACAAGTTACACCTACAACCACTTGCTAAGTTTTATAATTATTGAGTATTCAAGATTCTAATTACATAAATAAATTAATAAGATAACACCCACAAAATCTTTACAAAAAAAAAATTCAACATATAATAAGATATTAAAGTAACATTTTTTTTAATATCATAACTATCTCATAAAATCTTATAAAAAAATAATTACATTAGTTGACTCGAACATATTCGACATCATGTTATGCGTCATTTATATATCCCTTTCTACGTTTCACAATCATGACTAGCATATAAGTCTAATATATGATTTACATTCGAAATAGGTAACCAAAAGATTCGTTGTGCTATAAGTCACTATGTCTCATCAAATAGCGACCCGTTGTTGAACACAATTTTATATTTTCTTTTTCTATTGATATAAGCGTCTCATAATCTGTAAACAACATAGATCCTAAAGACGTTATATGCCACATTATGCAACATTAAACCAACAATCTCTTTTTAACGGAAAGGTCCTCGTGTTTATGTAAAAAAATCAGAAATTTAGTAAATGTAATGCATTGATTGTATATTGTTGACACTAAAAAGGTTATATTCAATGTTCGGGTGTTAACTAGGGAACTCAATAACTATTAAAAACGGTATCTATATATTGTTGACAGATATATACTCTATTTCTTAAATAAATATTCGATTTATAATCTTAAAGAATACATCCGTGATGGTTAACTTAACTACAAGATGCCTTACGCCTCATTACCAATTTTTTCGCTTTACCTCATTGGCCTAATGACCTCTCGTTAAATGAAAGGTCAAATATTAGTTCTATCTCCTTGTTTAACTAAACTAATGTTAGTTCCGTTAACTATTTAACTCAAAGTTTTTAGCTAACAAAACCCATTATTTATTCAAATTTAATGATTTAACACAAATATTTTACCTAACAAAATCCATTATTTTTTGTTAAATTCAAAATTTAAAATGTACGCAAATATAACAGAACCCCTCATTAAGTGCATGATATTAAAAGCTCTTATTTAAAAATAGATTTAAAATTAATCATTTTTATTCTGGGAAAAGAACAAAACAAACAGATTATTAATCATATATCAGAAATTGAAATTTAAATTAAAATAAAAATGCTATTTACTTTCATAATTTATTTTCGAAGCAAAACACACATACATATTATATAACTATAAATATTTAAATTAAAATAAACAATTCTACTAACGTAGCTAAATGTTTTTTTTATGTATATACAATAACTTTAATTATAAACGTTGCCTAGATTAATATTGGATCATAATAATTTACAAAGTGGCAGAAGGTAAGCGGGCAACAAGCTGCGCCGCTAACCCATTTTGGATTGTAAAGCCAATACGTTTAAAAACTACATTTGTTGATCTAGTTGTCATAACATTGTTATGCATAACCCGTTGAACTCGACTGAGTAGCTCAACCGCCTCCGGTGCAAGGAAACCGAAGGGATCAAAAGCAAAGGGAATAAACACGTGTTGATTTTCAATACATGTTTTCTCATGTTTTGTCACTTTTTCTGAAACGACCTTCAAAGGAGCATGATCCGCTTTTACAAGGTTATTAACACTTAAATATGTCAGTATTCCACCACTTTTAAGTAGATCTTAAACCTCTTCTATATATATTATTTCAAAGTTTAAAAAGTGATTTACAAACAAACATAGTCGATCTCAACAATATTTTATCTCTTATAATTATTATTTATTTGGAATTTAATAATTTAATCCTCATATAAAATTGGCACAAATAAAATATAATATTAAAACTTTAAATACAACTTGTAGGAGTTGACTAAAAGATGTTTGACATCACTATAATAAATTATTTTTGTCATATTCCAATCTCTCTCTTTCTCTATGTATATATATAACTAGAATTCATTGTTGATAAATCATAACTTTTGTTAATACTATGGAGTCTAATAACAACCAAACCATCCCAATACAAACCCCTCCACCACAAACCACCACTTCAGCGGCTAAAAAGTTGAAAGACAATCTAGTTTTTCGATCGAAATGGGCGGAGTTAAACGGTGCAATGGGCGACTTAGGGACGTATATACCAATCGTCTTAGCGTTGACACTTGCTAGTGACCTTAACTTAGGTACAACATTAATATTCACCGGTGTATACAACTTTGTAACGGGTGCGATTTATGGTGTACCAATGCCCGTTCAACCGATGAAATCTATTACTGCGGTCGCTATTTCTGACCCCGAGTTTGGGATTCCAGAGACAATGGCAGCTGGGATACTAACGGGTGCGATTTTATTTGTATTGGGTGTGACGGGACTAATGAAGGTAGCTTATTGGCTAATTCCATTGCCGGTTGTTAGGGGAATTCAACTAGCACAAGGTTTATCATTTGCTATGACCGCGGTTAAGTACATACGAAAAGTACAAGATTTTTCTAAGTCGAAAAGTAAAGCGAATCGAGATTGGTTTGGACTCGATGGATTGTTGTTAGCCATTGTTTGTCTTTGTTTTATTACGATTGTGAATGGTGCTGGTGATGAAAATGAAGATGAAAATGATAACGATAACGAAAACGATAACGAGAACAAAGATAATAAAGGAATAAAATGGAGAAGAATTGTAGCCTCGTTACCCACGGCGTTTATGGTATTTTTGTTAGGGGTAGTTTTGGCTATTATAAGAGATCCCAAAGTGATCAAAGGGTTTAAATTTGGTCCATCTTCTATACAAGTTATAAATATTTCAAAAAGTGCTTGGAAAAAAGGGTTTATCAAGGGCACAATTCCACAATTGCCCTTGTCGATTCTTAACTCGGTTATCGCGGTTTGTAAACTATCGAACGATCTTTTTCCAACAAAAACCGTAACTCCGACATCGGTTTCCACGACCGTCGGTTTAATGAATCTAGTTGGATGTTGGTTCGGTGCCATGCCAACTTGTCATGGGGCCGGTGGGCTAGCCGGTCAATACAAGTTTGGAGGTAGAAGCGGTGGGTGTGTAGCCCTTCTCGGTGCAATCAAATTGGTACTTGGTTTGTTATTAGGTAGCTCCATTATTAAGATTTTGACAACATTTCCGGTCGGGGTTCTAGGGGTATTGTTATTGTTTGCGGGTATCGAACTAGCAATGTGTGCTAGGGACATGAAGTCAAAGGAGGAGTCGTTTGTTGTACTTGTTTGCACCGCGGTTTCACTTGTCGGGTCTAGTGCAGCCCTTGGGTTTGTGACGGGCATGGTCGTGCATCTACTTCTCAGGCTTCGAAAACTCGGTGATGGTTCGAAACAAATTCAATCACTTTCTTCTTTTTGGATGCATAATCCATGAAATTATATTTTCTCTTTGTAATTCATCTGGTAATTCACTGTGTATGTAAACATTTTCTACTATGTGCTTGGTTTTTTAATTTACTTTGAAGCTTGAAATTGGTTTGTGTACATCTTATTAATTATTATGTATTATACATATTTAATATCTACGCAGTCACTAGGCAAGTTGGCATGTGAACTAAAAAGTTTGTGTTCTTTTTAAAAGTTAATTTGATTAAAAGTTTGTGTTACAATTGCATTACCCTACGTTTCATATTAATAATTTACTTTTTGTATTTCGGTTATTTCAAATTGATTATACATACACTATTATATAGATAAAAAAAAAGTTTAGTTGAGTTTACTATATTATCTTTAGTTGAAGTTATTATTACATATTAACGATTAATGATTAATAATATTAATGATTAATAATTTTAGAAAATCCTCTTTTAAAACAAATGAGATTTTATAATCATTTTTAAAACAAATTGGATTTTATAATCACTTTTTAAAACAAATTAAAATTTAATCTAATTTGTTTTAAAAATGATTATAAAATCTAATTTGTTTTAAAAAGGGATTATAAAATTTCATTTGTTTTAAAAGAGGATTTTCTAAAATTATTAATTGTTAAAATGAAGTTTCAAACCTAAATTTTAAGATATGATTAAAACTCTTTTTGAAGATGCGATTTTCTCTAATTCCTCGTGACTTTTAGGAAAAAAAAAAACGATACACGTTATTTAATGTGTTACATGTTGAAAACAAGTTAAAAATTTAACTTTCGCAAATAATCATTTATTTCCAAATTTGATTTTCTAATCATTTTTTGTTTCAAAAATTTTTATATACCCTCAAATATCAAAATATATATTTTATATTATCTTTTTCGATATTTTGTCCAATATGGACATAAAAAATTGATTGGGAGAAAGAAAAATTCATTTGCCAGTATAAAGAAAAAAAATTAATGATTTTCTATTTATTATATGATGTATTGATTATGCATTTTTCTAGGTTTATTTTTTAAACCCATATATCATATCTCCACTTGAAATTAATAGAGGTTGTTTATTTATTTAAGTGTCATCTAACTTAAAATAGTGACATTTTATAGTTAAAATTTCTATCCTATTATTAAAGTATCACTTTGCCGATAGTTGCGTGCAAAATATTGTTTTTTTATTTGGTTGGGTTGTTTTTTATGGGCTTGGAATTCGTTTTCTGGGTTGGGCTTTCTCTTTCGGACAGACTTAAATTATTGCCAGTTTGTATTACACGCCGCAGATTTTAGTATTACACGTGTCTTCTTCCTGTTTTTCATTAGACTGAATTCCTTCAACGTGTTTCTTTGTTTTTCCGCTGTCTCTGCATTGCCGTGGTTTACCGATTTTCAGGTAATTTTTTGTAATCGTTTGTTTTTCTTCATCCTGTTCTTCGTTCGAATTTTTTTTTTAGTGAAGTCAGTTAATTTATCAGGCCTGCACGTTTTCTTCTATAGATTCTCCTGCCTGTTGTTGTTCTTCAAAATCTCTGAGGTATATCTTTGTATTTTGTTTTTGCTCTTGCTTTTGATTTTTGTGGAATCAAAATCTCTGTGGATGTATGGAATGTGGATATATGTTAATCAAAGTTTTTGATTTTTGTGGAATATCAGAGGTATGATTCTTGTGGCTTAAATTGTATTATTGGTTGTATTTGTATTCCCTATTTCGATGGAACTAGATTGTTTGCTTCTGCTGGGATTTTTTTATTATATGTTTTTGATGTTTTGATGTTTTGAAGATACTTTATTTGGTGCTTTGAAACGAATAGGATAGTGACATTAGTTTAGGGTTACTGAATTATTTGCTGATATGTATTTTTAGCTTTATCCGGTGCGATTTCATTTTCGCTTTCAATGTGTTTGTTGAAATGCCTTAGTGAACTTTAAGATAGTTGCTTATCAGGAAGCTTATATGCTATCGATTTTGTTCGTTTTAATGGCTACATGAACTTTTAGATGTGATTATATCATAATTTCAATGCTATACTGATTTTTATTCTACTTTTCTGATTTGTAGAAAGCAGTGTGTACATGGCTGTAATGTGTTCGACTTTCTGAGAGATATCGTCGGTAAAGTTCCTGATTTAGGTGGTTCTGATGCTGCTACAGGGGAAGACAAATCCACAAGTAAACGAAGGTTTGCACAAATCTTTGCTTCACAGTTATAGTTATTATTATTAATTTAATTATAGCGAATCAAATAATCACGTCATATACAGTAAGTGCTGAACCTAAGAGTTGGCAAGGTGACTCGGGGAGAGAGGGATGCACTGTCACTACTCTTACAGTAAGTGTTGAACCTAAGAGTTGGCAAGGTGCAATTAAAGTGGCTACGCAAGAGGTATGTATTTTTTTTTGCTAATTGCATTAACATGTTGATTGCTCCTAATCATGTGAATTGTTTGTGGTATTGAAATCCACGATTCTTATAGTATGGCATTTGATCCGATTCAGGTTCACAGGCTTAAGGAATTTAGAGTTACTAATGGAGAATTGGCACGTTATCTTGATGCATTGTTAAAAAGACAGCGAACAGTTAGCTGCTATGAGTGATAATATTTCATCAGTAGATAATTTAAATTTCGTTACGGAGAGTGATGCACTTGGCCATATGGTTATGGATCATAAACAAAGTCATGAAAGTTTTCTATAATTTTTCAAACTCTATTTGCCTTTTACCATATTGGGGGTGTTTGTTTCGGCTTATGTGGTGGCTTTATTAGCTTATGTAAGTTTTGAAAAGCTAATAGCCCGTTTTTTTCGGCTTATGAGCTTATCAAATTGATATGACCTTAGATAGGTCATAAGCCCAAAAAAGCTAGCTTATGAGTTTTTTAAAATCTACATAAGCTCATAAGCATGTAAAATAAGCCGAAACAAACACACTCTTAGAATGACAAAGTAGGCCTAATGCCTCATGCATCCACTAAACAATAACACAAAATATTGAAAATCATATTTCTATGTATATAAATAAACCTATTCTTTTTTATCAATATTATGCTTATTGTATGCAGGTGAATTTCATCATACATATCTGATTTTGGAAAAGCATTTGCGCCAGTTCCTGCAGCCATTGTTGCATGTGTTCGTAAAAAGTACATGTTGATGGAGTTGGAGAAATTGATTTTAAGGTAACCCCAACTGAAATAACAGCTGCAATCGAAGAAGGTTTGAAGGAACCCATAGAACCCGAGGCGGAGGTATGTTTCTAAGCTTGATTCTAAATGGACATTATTAGTCCATACTTATACTTATTTCCTCTACTCTCTTTTGGGGTGCAGTTTGAGGTTCCAATAGAATTGATAACAATGGAACAGCTGGACGATTTGAAGCTACGAGAATCACCCAGGAATTACTATAAACTACAAGGTATTTCTAACTTTTATTTTTCAAAGTTATATATATTATGATTTTGTTGACCATATGGCGTGAATTCTTGCTTTTATGTTTATAAGATATCAAAAACCGAGACATGTGGTGGTGTGATGCGGCTTATAGTAGGCGGTGGACGAGCGGCAGAAACAGAAGAAACAAGCGGAGCGGTTGTTTTGGGTGTCCGAACACTGAGTAAGGGAGGTCGTGTTGGTAATTTCACAAGGGAACAGGTGAAGTCATTTATCAACCACTATTTGGGCACTTGCTAATTTGATTTATTTAAAATATGCATGTTATATGTTTAAATAGAATTCATCGAAAAAAATACGTCACACATGAATGCACCAACAACAGAACAGAATAAAAAGCTCCCACCGCAAGACAGCTTAGCTTCAAACCAACAGGTAATAACATTACAATACATATTGACATTATATCATATCAACCGTGCTACTAATCCTCCTTAGTTCAGATAACTGTAATCGAACTCGTGCGAAGCACGAGAGATCTTCTAGTTAACAATTAAATGTGTCAAATTATACGAATTATAAAAAGTACTCGTGTCTATTACTTTTAAGCTTTTTAGTGAATCTTTATTTAAGTGGGAGATTAGAATATGACTTTGATCTAAAGAGAGGTTGTTATACAAAGAGAAATAAATGGCATATAATGCAAAGACAGTGGAGTACGTAAGATACTATGACACTAAGACCGGTACAGAATAAGTCAGTACAACACTAGCAATAGCTTTTTCAGTACAATGAGTCCCCTTCTCAACGACCACTCTTAAGGTTGTTAGGTAAAAATATGTAAACGGCTTATTTTCGTCCTTGTTTTCATCTTCATCTCCGGACACTAGCACAAGCACCATTCACAAAGACAAATAATCACAATCTTGATTCCCATTACTTTTCGATTTATAAATTTTTTGCACTTTTGTCTATACTTCACCGCGGTCATAGCAAATGATAAACCTTGTGCTAGTTGAATCCCTCTAACAACCGACAATGGAGTAAACCCAGAAGCTACTCTCATAAGTGCTGTAGCACCCAATACAAATAAAACCACATTGAGACACGAACATCCATCTTGAATACCAAAATAGGAGTTAGAAATAGCAACCGCGGCTATTGACTTCATGGATTGAACCGGCATTAGGGCACTATAAAGCGTACTCGTTACCATGTTGTAGACCCCGTGTTGCACCGTTTAAATGGTGGTACTAGAGAATGTATGACTTGTATAAGTTATGAGTAATGAATTGTAGTTAAAATAGACTGAGTAGAATATGACAAAAGAATTTATGAAGAGAAGTAAATGGTATCATGTGATGTTACATATCTTTTTAGTCAACTCCTGTAAATTTATTTTATGTTCAAGTTTCAATATTTTACAAAATTGCTACACATATATAATAGCACAAAACACAAAAGATATACATATACATAACGGACATGTCTTTAGTAATGACCTATGCAATATAAGCGATTGACGTATTTTTTTTTTATGTTTTAAAGTCTTGATAACGACAGTTTTATTAACTGTTTTAAAAAAAATAAATATATATATAATTTGGTTATATATTCATGATATATTTATAGATTTTAAAAATGCAAATGACAATTATTTATTAATATACAATTAAAGGGTCGTTCATTCATGTCTACATTGCCCGACCTATCTTGTTCATTTTGTGAAGTTTTTCTTGCAAAGAACACAAACTTGTTACAAGTTACACCTACAACCACTTGCTAAGTTTTATAATTATTGAGTATTCAAGATTCTAATTACATAAATAAATTAATAAGATAACACCCACAAAATCTTTACAAAAAAAAATTCAACATATAATAAGATATTAAAGTAACATTTTTTTTAATATCATAACTATCTCATAAAATCTTATAAAAAAATAATTACATTAGTTGACTCGAACATATTCGACATCATGTTATGCGTCATTTATATATCCCTTTCTACGTTTCACAATCATGACTAGCATATAAGTCTAATATATGATTTACATTCGAAATAGGTAACCAAAAGATTCGTTGTGCTATAAGTCACTATGTCTCATCAAATAGCGACCCGTTGTTGAACACAATTTTATATTTTCTTTTTCTATTGATATAAGCGTCTCATAATCTGTAAACAACATAGATCCTAAAGACGTTATATGCCACATTATGCAACATTAAACCAACAATCTCTTTTTAACGGAAAGGTCCTCGTGTTTATGTAAAAAAATCAGAAATTTAGTAAATGTAATGCATTGATTGTATATTGTTGACACTAAAAAGGTTATATTCAATGTTCGGGTGTTAACTAGGGAACTCAATAACTATTAAAAACGGTATCTATATATTGTTGACAGATATATACTCTATTTCTTAAATAAATATTCGATTTATAATCTTAAAGAATACATCCGTGATGGTTAACTTAACTACAAGATGCCTTACGCCTCATTACCAATTTTTTCGCTTTACCTCATTGGCCTAATGACCTCTCGTTAAATGAAAGGTCAAATATTAGTTCTATCTCCTTGTTTAACTAAACTAATGTTAGTTCCGTTAACTATTTAACTCAAAGTTTTTAGCTAACAAAACCCATTATTTATTCAAATTTAATGATTTAACACAAATATTTTACCTAACAAAATCCATTATTTTTTGTTAAATTCAAAATTTAAAATGTACGCAAATATAACAGAACCCCTCATTAAGTGCATGATATTAAAAGCTCTTATTTAAAAATAGATTTAAAATTAATCATTTTTATTCTGGGAAAAGAACAAAACAAACAGATTATTAATCATATATCAGAAATTGAAATTTAAATTAAAATAAAAATGCTATTTACTTTCATAATTTATTTTCGAAGCAAAACACACATACATATTATATAACTATAAATATTTAAATTAAAATAAACAATTCTACTAACGTAGCTAAATGTTTTTTTTATGTATATACAATAACTTTAATTATAAACGTTGCCTAGATTAATATTGGATCATAATAATTTACAAAGTGGCAGAAGGTAAGCGGGCAACAAGCTGCGCCGCTAACCCATTTTGGATTGTAAAGCCAATACGTTTAAAAACTACATTTGTTGATCTAGTTGTCATAACATTGTTATGCATAACCCGTTGAACTCGACTGAGTAGCTCAACCGCCTCCGGTGCAAGGAAACCGAAGGGATCAAAAGCAAAGGGAATAAACACGTGTTGATTTTCAATACATGTTTTCTCATGTTTTGTCACTTTTTCTGAAACGACCTTCAAAGGAGCATGATCCGCTTTTACAAGGTTATTAACACTTAAATATGTCAGTATTCCACCACTTTTAAGTAGATCTTAAACCTCTTCTATATATATTATTTCAAAGTTTAAAAAGTGATTTACAAACAAACATAGTCGATCTCAACAATATTTTATCTCTTATAATTATTATTTATTTGGAATTTAATAATTTAATCCTCATATAAAATTGGCACAAATAAAATATAATATTAAAACTTTAAATACAACTTGTAGGAGTTGACTAAAAGATGTTTGACATCACTATAATAAATTATTTTTGTCATATTCCAATCTCTCTCTTTCTCTATGTATATATATAACTAGAATTCATTGTTGATAAATCATAACTTTTGTTAATACTATGGAGTCTAATAACAACCAAACCATCCCAATACAAACCCCTCCACCACAAACCACCACTTCAGCGGCTAAAAAGTTGAAAGACAATCTAGTTTTTCGATCGAAATGGGCGGAGTTAAACGGTGCAATGGGCGACTTAGGGACGTATATACCAATCGTCTTAGCGTTGACACTTGCTAGTGACCTTAACTTAGGTACAACATTAATATTCACCGGTGTATACAACTTTGTAACGGGTGCGATTTATGGTGTACCAATGCCCGTTCAACCGATGAAATCTATTACTGCGGTCGCTATTTCTGACCCCGAGTTTGGGATTCCAGAGACAATGGCAGCTGGGATACTAACGGGTGCGATTTTATTTGTATTGGGTGTGACGGGACTAATGAAGGTAGCTTATTGGCTAATTCCATTGCCGGTTGTTAGGGGAATTCAACTAGCACAAGGTTTATCATTTGCTATGACCGCGGTTAAGTACATACGAAAAGTACAAGATTTTTCTAAGTCGAAAAGTAAAGCGAATCGAGATTGGTTTGGACTCGATGGATTGTTGTTAGCCATTGTTTGTCTTTGTTTTATTACGATTGTGAATGGTGCTGGTGATGAAAATGAAGATGAAAATGATAACGATAACGAAAACGATAACGAGAACAAAGATAATAAAGGAATAAAATGGAGAAGAATTGTAGCCTCGTTACCCACGGCGTTTATGGTATTTTTGTTAGGGGTAGTTTTGGCTATTATAAGAGATCCCAAAGTGATCAAAGGGTTTAAATTTGGTCCATCTTCTATACAAGTTATAAATATTTCAAAAAGTGCTTGGAAAAAAGGGTTTATCAAGGGCACAATTCCACAATTGCCCTTGTCGATTCTTAACTCGGTTATCGCGGTTTGTAAACTATCGAACGATCTTTTTCCAACAAAAACCGTAACTCCGACATCGGTTTCCACGACCGTCGGTTTAATGAATCTAGTTGGATGTTGGTTCGGTGCCATGCCAACTTGTCATGGGGCCGGTGGGCTAGCCGGTCAATACAAGTTTGGAGGTAGAAGCGGTGGGTGTGTAGCCCTTCTCGGTGCAATCAAATTGGTACTTGGTTTGTTATTAGGTAGCTCCATTATTAAGATTTTGACAACATTTCCGGTCGGGGTTCTAGGGGTATTGTTATTGTTTGCGGGTATCGAACTAGCAATGTGTGCTAGGGACATGAAGTCAAAGGAGGAGTCGTTTGTTGTACTTGTTTGCACCGCGGTTTCACTTGTCGGGTCTAGTGCAGCCCTTGGGTTTGTGACGGGCATGGTCGTGCATCTACTTCTCAGGCTTCGAAAACTCGGTGATGGTTCGAAACAAATTCAATCACTTTCTTCTTTTTGGATGCATAATCCATGAAATTATATTTTCTCTTTGTGAAATCGTATTTTCATTTGTTTTGAACTCTTTGTAATTCATCTGGTAATTCACTGTGTAAGCAAACATTTTCTACTATGTGCTTGGTTTTTTAATTTACTTTGAAGCTTGAAATTGGTTTGTGTACATCTTATTAATTATTATATTGTTCCGCGTTAGCGTGGATAAAAATAAAAATTGAATTGTAAACTTTATGTTTATGTAGATTTAAGTTATTATGATAAGACAATGTTACATGTTTGATAACATATATACCTTTACGTTTATATACATGATGTTTATAGTTACTATAGCATATACACATTTACGTTTATACACATTTTTTCATATTTAATATTAAAAAGGTATTAGAATAACAATAAGGTAATTATAGTACAAATTGAGAGATTTTATATGTAAATAAGAATTATGCTTTTTTATTTTTGTGGAGATTGAATAAAATAGAGAAATGTAATTATGTATTGTAAAAGGGTGTGAAATAAAAATAGTTTTTGATAACATTATCAATGTGATCTAACGGCTGAAATTTAAAGAAATTAACTCATACAAATGACATTAATTCGCAATGTGGTATTTAAGACCCTTTTTTATTATATATTAAAAATCAAAGATACCTACGCAGTCACTTTATATTGCATGTATAATATATAAAAAAAAAGGTTTTGATAACAACAATCTTATATGTTACAATTAAAAATAAAAAAAACACAAATTATTTTCTTGTAGCACCCCCTGCATTTGTAAAATTTTATACTTTTATCGAGTCCAAAAGTTTAAACTTTATTTTTGTATTTTAGCCTCAACCGTAAGCCTGTTGTCATCATCGACACCTGAAAAGAAAAGAATATAACTTTTATGTAACGTGAGGTTGTTATGTAAAGAGAAGTATGGCACATAAGGTGACATTAAGATAGGTTGTTATGCAAAGAGAAGTAAAATGGCTCATAAAGTGGCATAAGGCATCTTTATGTCAACAATCGAAATACATACTATTTTTTAGAGTATTATACTTATGTCGGATAGTTTTAGCTTTTATATTTTGATTAAAATAAGGTCATAAAAATCTAAACTAAAAATTGAATGTCACAAGTAATACACGAGCTCGACTCCTGTCATGTTTAACATCGACTGACTATCCTCTATATGTAACATAGTGTGGCCAAAAACCTAGAACGTACTTCGATGGTGTTTGATTTCGGTTTATGTCGATGGGTGCATAATCACAACTCGTGACAAACCACGGAACACCTAAAAAGTATAAACAAGCCATGAATACACTAACAATTTTGTTACAACTCCATTTTTGTATGATATATCGAGATACTTCTACAAATCCAACTATATTCTTCCTTCATTAAAGACAGGTTATCGCGAAACATAATAAGATTCCTAACAATAACCGTTGATAAAAGAACATTGCCAGAGTACACAAACATTGTGTTTGAGGTTTGTTTCTATCAAATGTACATATATGTGAGAAGGAGTAGGATCAAATAAAAAGGGTTTTAAAATAGGAAGGATAGGAAGGAGTGTGAGGGTGACATGTGGCATTTTTTTATTTTTTTTTTTTTTTTAATTTTTTTTTTTAATAATAAAAAAATATTTTTTTAATAAAAAAAAAAAAAAATTTAATAAAAAAAAAAAAAAAATTCGGGGAAAAAGAAAAAATTTCCGGGGAAAAAAAAAAAGTTTGAAATTTTTCCGATAACGTAATCATTTTCGTGCACAAGTTTTGAATTTATGTACACGAAAAAGTGATGCACCAACTAAAAAAGTGATTTTTGGTGCATTATTTTATAAAAAAATGACAATTTTAGTGCATCATTTTACAAATAAAGTGATTTTTGGTGTATGTATTCGTTTAAAAAAGATTTTTCGTACATCACTTTTTGAAAAAATGAATTCTTGTGCATCAGTTTTGTCAATTTTTTCGTGTATAAGTTTTTCCGAGCCAAATTTTTTTTTTTCACCCAAATTTTTTTTTTTTTTTTCCGAAATTTTTTTTTTTTTTATTAAAATTTTTTTTTTTTTTTTTATTAAAAATATTTTTTTTTAATAAAAATATTATTTTTTATTAAAAAAAAGAATTTTCAAATTGCCACATGTCATCACCACAATCCTTCCTATTCTTTTTATTTTAAAAACTTTTTACAATAACCCACCCCTATGTGAGAATATATAATAAGATCATGTGTTTCTTTAATATGTGAAAGAGAAGACCAATTTTAAATCAAAAAATTAAATAACTTTCGGTAATTCAATTAGTTCGAACACTTGTACGTGGTTAAAGGTTGTCGAATCTACAAAATTATCTAAAAACATAAAATAAAAAAAAATATGATACTTTGCCAAATCAAACTACTTCAATCGAATCTCTTACATAGTGTACACGAGTCCTATTCCTATGATATTTCTTCCACGAGCTAATGAGCTGCAATATAACGGTCAAAAATCCTAACACTCCTAAAAGTACAACCCCCAATACTCGCGAAACATGGCTAGCATGTTTTAGGCACCAGTAGCACAAAATTCTGTAACCATTGACTATGATTATACACATTATTTCTATGATCACTATCCACCTCGAGCCCAAGCTAGTTCTGTAACCCTCCTCATCTTGTTTTCTTAACCAGCAAACAAGTATAACTAGAAAAATACCCGTAACACCAATGATCACAACGGTCAAGCCCCAAACAAATGTCGTGTGGACACAATTCTAGTTTGAGGTTATATAAAAGTATTGTAGAAAATGTAAGAAAAAATCGAGACATGTGACAAATACTGGTAACCATTGATATATTAGCAAGATTAACCATAGACCGAAAAACAACAAGCAGTTGATCTTGTAAAAATCGTGATGTTCGTAGCCATAAACAAACCAAAGGGGCAAAGTCATGGTCGAAACTCCCGTGAAGCAGAAGACAGCAACGAGCTCTCGACGGTTCGTGTGTGATTCGTCATCATCATCCATTATACAGATATTACTAGTCTTAACTTTGATAAAATCTACGGGGTTTTAGTTAATCTAATATATTAAAACCGAAGATGTATACATAATTCGTATTTTTCTTTCCCCAAGCTTTATTCAAAGACTAAATTATTTTTTGCTAAACTTTCCATTTTGATTTCCATTATTTCCATTGTTAGTTATAGAAAAGATTTATTTAGATTTGTTACGAACAATATAAACGTATATCTTTTTCATTGTATCTATGTTAATTAGTTTGTTGTTGAGTTCTTATGAATTTGGATTAAGAATTTGTACACATTTTTCTTAATGAAATCCCTTTTCTTAAAAAAGCAATCTGTATGTAATTACTGTTCTTGAGAAAAACCGTGTTCATATATATAGAGATTGGACACGAATCTCACTCGTATGATATTATTGCCACCGGCTAAAGAGCCTCAAAATGCAACTTATAATGGTCAAAACTCCTAGCACTCCCATTAGTACAATGCCCAATCTTTGCGAAACATGGCTTACATCTTTTACGCACTAGTAACACAAGATAACCAAGTTGGTTTCGTATCACATAAGAAATACTCATGATACCAATGACCTAATTTAACTTTGAGATTATATAAAAAATTTCTAGAATAAAAAGGATTCTCTTGCAATTTGACAATGAACTAATATGTGGTTTTCACTTTCCTGATATACATCACATATAACTATATAAGGGATACGGGTGGAGTTTAAATCAATTCCGCGAACTGTTGAATAAATTTGTTGTTGTTTCAATTATTTAAGAATGTTTTGTGACACCTTCATGTATTGTAGAAACCAAGTCGGAGATCAAGATACCAAGACATCATTGATTATCGAACACAACACGACATATTTTGTAGTTCCTAACCTCGTAACATTGGATGAAATCACCTCTCGCTTATCTTTTGAAAAAATACGTACCTCTTGATCTTGAACACGTCTCTGTAATACATAAAGAAAACCGTAAAAGGAGCTGCACGGGAAGATAGTTCTTAGTCCTTAAAGGTGTTTACGTGCTTGTTTAACCACATGTACCTTCTGTTAGAAAAGACGTTTAGAATTGAATGTAAGCCCAAGCCCGTATGTGGGCTTGGGCCTGTTAGGTTTATTTTTACTATAAATAGGCCTAATATGTAAACGTTCTAAGATGAAATACAAATATTCTTCCACAAATACCGATTATTATTTTCTACATGGTATCAGAGCAGGCTACGTTACGTACCTGTTCGAACTAAACAATTCTGATCAAAAAAAAAAAAAAAAAAAAAAAAAAAAACAACACCCTCGAATAGGAATTCGGATCAAAAACTCAACAACCTCGGATAGCTACCTTCGAATACGTGTAATTCGGATAACTTGTTACTCGACCAGTATTTCAATACCCACGACTGATGTTATTCGAATAGCATTTCAACTCCTTCGAATCGTGTCATTCGACCAGCCTTCCAATTCGAACCGTGAATATTCGACCAGCATCTCTACGCCGTGATTTCATTCGATTAGACATTCGAATCACAAAAATCTAATACACGAACTCATACACGAACTCACCTAGGAAACAAGCCCTTCGAACAAGTAATCATAAGGCATGAGTTGGCTATTCGAATAGCGCCTCATTCGAACCGCAAATCAAAAGACACGAATTCATCATTGAAAGGGGTTTTTAGCAAGTCATAAGACACGAACAGCAAGTCATAGGGTTTCTTGTTTTTCAATTGGGGGTGTTACTGGGCTTACATATAACTGGGCTTTATTTTTTCTAGGCTTTATTTTTCAATTAACCAGAACTCCCAAATAAAACTCAAATTAGTAAACTTGCTTCTCAAATACACGAACCAATATGACGGACGCAGAAAATAATAAATTCGTCGTACAACAAATAAATTTGCTTCGTAATGGAGCTCAGAACCAATTTCAAAACCCAAAACCTCCTTTCAAGAATCATCGGTCAGACAAGCCGTTTTTTCGAACTCAATCAAAGGTAGATAAGAGGAAGCTCAAGTGTGAAGAGTGTGGTATGTCGAAACACACCAAAGAACAATGTTTTAGGATCATTGGATATCCAGAATGGTGGAGTGATAACCACAAAACCTCCAAGACTGGAAAAGCTGCTGCCGTCATAGGCAACAGAGAGATTAACGGCGGAGGAAAGAAGTTAATGTTAAACGTGCATGAGTTCGAAGAGGAGAACGTTTCTTCCCGATCTGGAGAAGTTAATGTTGCCACCAAAAACGCCAAGTGTAATTCATGGATTTTTGATTGTGGTGCCACTGATACAATGACATTTGATATAACCGATATAACGTCAAACTCGAAAGTTGACAAAACACGAATTCACACAGCTAACGGGGAAACTCTCCCAGTTAAAGGAGGGGGAACCATTGAAATATCGAAAGAATTACGACTCTCGAGATGCCTTTATGTGCCATCATTATCACACAAACTATTATCCGTTAGTCATGTTACGAAAGAATTAAACTGTGTGGTATTAATGCACCCCACTTTTTGCATTTTGCAGGATATCAGAACGGGAAGGATCATTGGGCGTGGTACTGAGAGACAAGGATTATATTACGTAGATGAAGTCACTCAACAAGGCTCAGTTATGCTGACTCATGGTTCAAACGATAGGAAAGAATGGTTATGGCACCGACGATTGGGACATCCGTCCACTGGTTATTTACGTCAGTTATTTCCGCATTTATTTCCTAAAAATAAAGATTTTCATTGTGACACTTGTATTTTGGCTAAGAGTCATAGACAAACATTTAAACCTAATGATACTCGAGTTGATTCTCCTTTTTCGTTAATTCATTCGGATGTTTGGGGTCCCGCAAAAATTGAAGGGGGACAAAATTTTCGTTATTTCTTGTTATTTATAGATGATTGTACTCGTATGACATGGACTTATCTTTTAAAAACTAAGTCTGAAGTGTTTACTAAGTTCACATCGTTTTGTAACATGGTCAAAACTCAATTCAAACAGGACATACAAATTCTCCGATCCGATAATGGGGGAGAATTCTGTAATACTTCCATGAAAAACTTCTGTCAAGAGCGGGGAATCATTCATCAAACCTCGTGTGCTCACACCCCTGAACAAAATGGGGTTTCAGAACGCAAAAATCGATTCTTGTTGGAAATCACTCGTGCTCTAATGATCGAATCACAAGTCCCAAAATCTTTTTGGCCAGAAGCAGTTGTCACTGCCACGTACTTGGTTAATCGTCTCCCAACCCGAGCTCTAGCTCTCAAAACTCCACTCCAAACACTGTCAAACTTCCATAAATTGCCTTCAAATCTAACTCTTGAACCTCGAGTATTTGGATGTTCTGTTTTTGTCCATATACCAAAAATAGAGCGTTCGAAACTTGATCCTTGTGCAGAGAAATGTGTGTTTCTGGGGTATGGTGTCAATCAGCACGGGTATCGGTGTTACAGCCCGAGTCGGCGTCACATGTTCACTACAATGAATTGTGACTTTCTTGAAACTGAGTTCTTTTACCAGACCCATCTTCATGGTCAGGGGGAAAAAGAAAATGACGCATTAAGATGGATAAGTTGGGCACCACCTGTAAATGGTGCTTCTACTGATACAACCACTCCGGAGACTGATAGTCCCGAAGAACCTGACGACAGTACCACTCCCATCAACAATGATCCTCCTCCATTGATATCCGAGGTAAGTGGCTCTGAATCTCCGGATACTTCAAATAACTCTGATATGTGATGATGAACAACAGGTCGAGACGGAAACTCCGAATGTGACTGAACCAGCTCGGTATGATCTTCCACCTAGATCAACCAGGGGAATTCCACCTAACAGATACTCACCTGAAAGAAGTTCAAGAGGGTCGAGATATCCAGTTGCAAATATCGCCACAAGGAATTTAGTTCCGGAAGCCAGGTCCTTCGCAAACGGGATATGTTCTGAAAAAATACCAACAAGTGTTGAAGAAGCACTCAAGTATAAAGAATGGAGGGAAGCAATTGGAACTGAACTTGGAGCCCTGAAAAAAAGTGAAACATGGGAAGAATGTGAACTGCCTCCAGGGAAGAAACCGGTTAAATGTCGGTGGGTATTTACTATCAAGTATAAGCCCGATGGATCAATCGAAAGGTATAAAGCCCGATTAGTCGCAAAGGGGTATACTCAGACTTATGGAATCGACTACTGTGAGACATTCTCACAAGTAGCCAAAATTGATACTATTAGAGTTCTCTTCTCAGTTGCGGCAAACAAGGATTGGCCATTACACCAGTTCGATGTCAAGAATGCATTCTTACACGGAGAATTAAAGGAAGAAATTTACATGGAAATTCCACCTGGAATTCATGATAGCTCCGAGTCCAGTAAAGTTTGCCGACTAAAGAAATCTCTGTATGGTTTAAAGCAATCTCCCCGAGCTTGGTTTGGTCGGTTTACCACAGTAATGAAGAAATATGGCTACAATCAAAGCAATTCTGATCACACTCTATTCTTGAAACGAAGAGGTAAACTCATAACCTGTTTAATAATCTATGTTGATGACATGATTATTACAGGAGATGATTCGGAAGAAATGACAAACTTGAAAGCCAATCTCTTCAAAGAATTCGAAATGAAAGATCTGGGAAGACTAAAGTATTTTCTTGGAATCGAAGTTCTAAGATCAAAGTTAGGGATTTTCATCTGTCAACAGAAGTATGTCCTTGATTTACTAGCAGAGACGGGAATGCTAGATTGCAAACCTGCGGATACTCCCATGATTGCTAACCAGAAATTGTTCATGGAAGATGAGGCAGAATTGGCAGATAAAGAAAGGTATCAACGAACGGTGGGAAAGCTTATTTACTTAGCTCATACTCGGCCAGATATCGCATACGCGGTAGGTGTTATAAGTCAATTCATGCACCAACCTCAAGTCCAGCACATGGAAGCAGCTTTACGGATTATCAGGTATCTCAAGGGAACTCCTGGACACGGTGTTCTATTCAGAGCAAATGGGCACCTGAAGATTGATGCTTATACCGATGCTGACTGGGCAGGCGACAAAGGTAATAGGAGGTCTACATCAGGGTATTTTACCCTAGTGGGAGGAAATCTTGTTACGAAGTAAAAAGCAAAAAGTTGTCGCCCTCTCAAGTGCTGAAGCTGAATTCCGAGGAATAGCACGAGGATTAGCTGAAGTCTTATGGCTGCGAAAACTATTGTCAGAAATTGGGTATCCCTCAGAAGAAGCCAGCAAGATTATGTGTGACAACAAAGCTGCTATCCAGATATCAGGAAATCCAGTTCAGCATGATCGCACAAAACACGTTGAAGTTGATAGGCACTTCATCAAAGAAAAACTTGAAGATGAGATTATCGAGCTTCCGTTTGTTTCATCAAAGGATCAGCTTGCAGATATCCTTACAAAGGCGGTTACTGGAAAGATCTTCACTCACTGTCTTGACAAGTTAAGCATTGGAAATCCCACTACTTAGCTTGAGGGGGAATGTTAGAAAAGACGTTTAGAATTGAATGTAAGCCCAAGCCCGTATGTGGGCTTGGGCCTGTTAGGTTTATTTTTCCTATAAATAGGCCTAATATGTAAACGTTCTAAGGTGATGAAATACAAATATTCTTCCACAAATCCCGATTATTATTTTCTACACCTTCTACTTTTAACTTCCCAAACTTCAACAAATGTTTCCAACATGATCATCCACGTTTACACGAGTTGGAGGCCTCTTCTTAAGGATCCTCGATGGATCAATGTTTATTTTAATCGGCACCAACTTGTTCCACGAGAAGAAGCTTCTTGACTTACACTGTGTTCCCGAGATTTTTTTTCTGAAGAAATGGAAGAAAAGGAAAAGAAGTACGAAGAAAATAAAAAGAAGAACGTGTTCCTGAGTTTTTAAGGGGGGAGAAGAGAAAAGAACTGGAAAGAAAATTTGTTCCATTTTTCTCTCTTAATTTTCCTTCCAAAATTGAGAAGATTTGGAAAGAAAATATATTTTGAACATTTTTTTAGAATTAATCTCCAAATTATCTTTAACCAAATATATATCTTTTATATACATGTTTATCTTTTTTCATCTTTACTCGATACAACCGAGTCGAATCGAATTGCTAAATTCCTCATATTTCGTTTTTTTTTTTTTTTTTTTTTTTTTTTTCAAAAGTGAATTTTTTTTAACAATTTATCATATACTTGTTTTTCGTTAATTAATTCGTGTATTATGTAATGTTCGTTTGATCTTGATGAGTTTTTTTTTTAATTTATTTATATAGAATTGCTTTAGTTGTGTTTATAAAGTTCATTACTTGTTTTTCGTTAATTAATTAGTGTATTATGTAATGCTCGTTCGACCTTGATTAGTTTTTATAAATTGTTTATATCGAACTTTTATTTTGATTTTTCTTTACTTTCTTTTCTTTCCAAATACTTCCACTCGGGAACGCGTTTTTGGAAAAATATTCTCCTTTCTTCTCTATTCTTTTCTGTTAAATTATTTTCTTTTCACTTCTCTTCTTCCCTCACTAAACTCTGGAACAGGGTGTTAAAGTTCAATTTCAAGGTTTTAACAATATCTGCTACTTTAATCATAGAAATGATACATAGACCATATACATACTTACTTAATTATAACTACATTCACATACAATTGTTGATATACGAGAAGCAATACATAAACCAAATCAGTAGACCTCAAAACAGTTTGTTAACATAAACCGACAATAAGATCAAAGAAATTCCAGCCTTCTGGTGTATGAGTTAACCCACTAACCAAAAGGTTGTGAGTTCAAATCTAGCAAGAGAAATATTTGTCTTTTGAAAAAAAACATACCTAAAAATCAGACTACTTCGACCAACTCTGTTGTAGGTTGTACACGAGTCCCGGCCCTATGATATTCCTTCCATTTGCTGATGAGCCGCAAAATGCAGCATATCAAAGTCAAACCTCCAAGAACTCCCAAAAGTACAATCCCCAATCTTCGTGAATCATGGCTTGCAACGTTTAAGTTCCAAAAACACAAAATCCTGTAACCATTGATAAATATTACACCCAATATTTGTATGATCCCCATCAACATCCGATTTGAACCCAAGCTAGTTCCGCAATTCTCACCATACAATTTTTTTAACCAGAAACAAATCATCACGAAAAAATACCCACAACACCAATGATCACAAACACCCAGCCCAAAACAAAAAACCAGCGTGCAAAATGCAAGTTTGCAATCAGATAAAAATATTGTAGAATATATAAGAACATATCGAAATGTGTGGCCGCTGGTATGCAAAACAATCTCAAGATGAACCATTGCATAGAAAATAACATAAAGTTGATTAAGTTGTTTAAAATAATGTGTTTGCTACCATAAACAAACCAAAGGGCCAAAATCATGGTTGAAAACCCGGAGAAACAGAAGGTGTCCGCGAGTTCTCGATAGTACGATCCCGAGTCCACATTGTTGTCCATTGTAGGGATGCTAAAGTTTGATCTCCAATTCCCTGTTGAAAAACTTGATGATATGATTAATTTGTAAAATTTATGGGTTTAGGGTTTTTGTTTTCATACGGTTTAATTATTAGCTTTTAACTAATGGATAAACTCTATGTATTTAAAAAATAAATAAATAGATGAAATCATATTATTATCCAGGTTAATTAATTTAAAACAATAAATCTATGTATTTTTGTTATTTACAATTTATACCTTGAAAAATATTTTTAATTAATTTGGTAACATTTGTACTTCAAAGTTGTTGAAGCACCAATATAACTTGAATCGTTAGATTTTACTCTAATGTAAGGAGCACTTGTATAATGAGTTCAAGAAAGTAAATAAGTGAAAGAGATTGACCTAAAAATGTCTCAAAATCTTCGATAAACAAAAATCATATGTTCTTGGTAAACTTGGATCGCGTTAAAATTATGTGTATAAATATATATCGTTTTCCATCAACACCTTGTTTATTTATTTGAACTAGAAAAATACACGAGTTATCTAACGGATTATTATCCTCAATTTTTCTTACTTCAATTGTCAACTTCTAATATCCTCTTATAGATCAAGAAGAAATAAAACGAATGCTAAAGGTATTATAAGAATTCTCCTATGATCAGTACATTAGTCGCTTCGTTGTCCAAACCTTCTTTTTATGTTTTTTCATGTTTTCCTTTTCCATCTATGTTGCCTTCTTGATTGTCTTAATTATTGCAATTTCTATTTCCATCCACATCTGTTGGAGCATTATTGTCTGTATTTGTATTCATTAGAACGTGTCGTAGAGTTAGTATGTAATTAGATCGAGTTGTAAAGTCCAAACGCATTTACGAACAAGTTACGTTCGAGTAAAAGAGTTACACTCACGTAACTCATGAGTTACGCACGTAACTCATAGAGTTACGCACGTAACTCTCTTCCAAAGAGTTACGTGAGCGTAACTCTTTTAGGGTTTCGGGTCTAGTATAAATAGCTGGCTCAGAATCTTTAATGCGGGTTGTTGAACATTGTCAGAGCAGTCACATCAGAGAGAGAGTTACGTGAGCTAGGTTTAGGTCACGTAATTGTGAGTTCTTGAGTGTTAAAGTGTTGTAATCGTTTGTATTGATTCTATTCGTGTTTGTAAACATTCACGTAAGCTTAATAGAATCATTCATTTGGTTATATCTCTTGTTCTTCACCGTTTTACTTACTCAAACTAGTTATTCCGCAATTAGTTTGTTTTAGGGTTCAAAGGAGGTCCGAAATAGGCGACCAACAAGTGGTATCAGAGCCTCTATACTTGCTATAGAGGTCTTTGAATCCGTTTGGTGAAGATTTGGGCTGTTTTAGACTAGATCTAGGATTTGGATAAAGTGTACTTTATTTCGGATTTTTTAGATCTAGGCTTTTCTAGCCGGAGTTTGGAGCTGAGGTTCAGATATTACGTCTACAATTGGTAGTATTAGATATCTGCAGAAGATGGGAGCTTAGTTTTGAGTATTTCTCCGTTTACGGCGATTTTTGGAAAATTCTTGCTGCTGTCACGTAATTGTCACGTAACTGAGGTAATTGTCACGTAATTGAGCCTCTCATCACGTAATTGATCACGTAAGTTACAAGTTACGCTCACGTAATTCTTTATTACGTTCGCGTAACTCAGTGTTACGTTCACGAAATTTTGACACTTCATCACGTAACTTAGTAATTACGCTCACGTAATTGGTTACTTTCGTACACGTAACTGGTGTTCTGAAATCGTTCGTTTACTCATTTTCAAGCCGTTACTCTGCCCGATTTTCGTCAGAAACATTAGGTAGTGTTAGGTTGGATTCTCTGGTCTCTCTTACTGATTCTACGGGTTCTGTTTGTGAAGATTCGTGTGAAGACGTTTGAAGATTAGTGTTAAGTTCGGGGTATTCGGGTACTCGTTTGAGGTTGATTCGGGTATTGGTTTGTTTTCGATATGGCTTCTACATCAGATGCTTCATCTCCGAAGCGTGAGGTAGACATCAACCCTTTCACAGCTATATGTTCTAACTGCAGCGAGTTTGAGACCAAACTCGTTGTATGGAGTACATCGGCTAGAGAGTTAATCTCTGAAGTTAATGATCTTAGACTAAAAAATGATGTCCTGTCCAAAGAAAACAGAATTTTAACTACTTTTAAGAAAGAAAAACAAGTTGAAATCTCTGATTTAAAAATTGCTATCACCCGACACATTTCAAAGATCCAAGAGTTTGCTGATGCTTATGCCGCTGAAAAATTAACTGTCGCTAAGAAACAGAGTGAAATTGACACTCTTCAGGCAAAGTTAGCCTCAATTGCGAACTCAAAAGAAATTTTGGGTCAGTTAATCGAGTGGCAACGGACGAACACTAAGGACAAGGGTGGACTGGGGTATTCTAGTATGCCCCCTCCAATGAATTTCACCCCTGTCCCAGTAGATGGATCGTCCGTAGAGGAAGTTCAATCTGCTTCTTTGACCTCTGAGGCTTCTAAAGCCGAAGAAACTGGTCCAGAAGTTAGTATCAGCGAAAATGAGTCTAAAGTGACCTTAGAATGTCCTGACCTAAAATCAAAAGACCTGTCCGATTTAAAAGACGTCCAATTGTCTAAATATCAAGAGAGTCTTTTTGAGAAAGTCATTCAGCGCCTTGAAAGCCGTCTTATTACTAAGATGGACAAGAAGTTTGAACAACTTCAGGTGCGAGAAGGAAAACGGATTGTTAAGCAATCCGATTCCAAGCAGGCCGAGTCAAAGTCCACAAAATCGAGGTCAAAGGGTAAAGAAAAGGTTGAGGAACCAATTCTAACTATTCAAACCCCTATGTCCACGATCTTCACTAAGGGAGTGGCTTCTTCTTCTAAGCCTACAAGTTTCTCTCCTAAAGTGTTTAAAGCTAAATCAACCAAGGTAATACCACCACGAAACGACAATCAAAAGAAGATTCCAACTTCTCAGGTTCCCGAGGTTAATTCAACTGACCCTCGAACCTGCTATTATTGTCGATGTGAGGGACACATTGCCAAGGTTTGTCCTCGTTTGAAAAGCTTAATTTTGAAACGTAAAGAGTCAAGAACAACTTCAAACGTTAAGTCTGTTCCTCAAAGGAAGAATCAACCAAACAAACCAAAGGTTGATTCTCCTTCAGTCAAGGTCAAAACCGATCCAAAATCGGAATTGACTGAGACTGTTAAAGATGATAAAGAGTCGCTCGAACATCAGGATGACACATCAACCACTACTGATTATCAGAAAGACCATGAATTGGTTGATGTGATCATTACCGATGAAAGTGGGAGACCCAAGTCGGTTAAGGCTTGGGTCCCCGTTACAAACTAACCTTTCTTCTAAGATGTGCAGGAACGACCAAAGTGAACTGTAGATAATACGTAGTATGTCATCAGTGGTTGTTCAGGGCACACGACAGGTTAATTCTTGACGATTGGAAGGCTCCGAGTGCTTAAACATGCTCGACTGATCAAATGCCTTCCCGTCAAGTGTAAAGGCTCTTTATCACGAGATAAAGTGTAAAGGTTTGAGTGTTTTATCGTTTTTATCTCTTGAAAAGAGTTTAAAGGTTAAAAACTTGTTTTCTTTTATTCGGTAATAGTTTAAAGATAAAAACGTGAATTAAAACAAGTTTAAAATCGAGAAAACGGGCGAAAAACTCAAATTTGAAATGGGTCACGTAATAGAGAATTACGTGCACGCAATTGACAATTACGTGCACGTAACTCTTAAGTTACGGGCACGTAATTGCTTAATTACGTGCACGTAATTGAAGGAAAGAGAGAGGGTATATAAAGGTCTGATGTCACTGTTACATTTCACTTTTCAAAAACCCTTCTTTTCAAAAACCCTCTTTCTCTGTGTGGCGATTTGGCAATTTAGCACTCAATTTCACTCGTTTTTCATTCATTCTCTCTCGGATTCATCATCTAAACATCACGGTATGTTTTCTTGACCGAAAATTTCGAGTTTAAAGGGGTGTTTGGATGGTCACGGTAACTGTTTGGGTAGTCAACAATTAAAAACATAAAATCAGTGTTTTAAACATGGATTTATTCATCACAAAGTGATTTCCGAGTATAATGGGAGTGTTTGATTATAGTTTTTCGACATTAATCAAAGTTTTTAAAGAATTTTTGGGTTAACCTATAAAAACCCTAATTTTGATTAATTTTTCTACACAAATGCTTAAAACCGTGTAGTGTAAAGACTAATGTTGTTCGGAATATAGCTATTAACATGATTTTGAGATAAAAACCATAGCATATTTTGAATTTCATTGAGCGTAAGAAAACGAGCGGTTACATCTATTACGTGCACGTAATTCGGAATTACGTGCACGTAACTCCTTATTACGTTCACGTAATTCACTATTACGTGCACGTAACTCTTGTCTTCATAAGTTACATGCACGTAATTCATGAATTACGTGCACGTAATTCTTGTATCACGCAATATTTATTGTCACGTAATTCACTATTACGTGCACGTAATTGACAATTACGTGCACGTAAGTGTTAAAGCAAAAAGTTCGTTTTCGCAAAATTGTCCAGTTATGCTGCCCAAATTTTTCAAAAATCCTTTACGTAAGACAAGTTACGCGAGTAACTGTCAACAGATTCACATCTGTTTTTGGCAAATTCAATTTGCTTAACGTAATTGATTTTAACGCTTGCAGCGTAACCCAATTTCACAAGAAAGTAGTCTTGCACGTCTAGGATATTGTTTACAGTATCTTTTAGTAGTTTTTGTGCTTATACTAACTTTTGTGCGAGTTGTTGTTGTCTCTTGTGCAGAATGGCACCAAAGCAAGATGTTGCTATGAAGAGACACAACTCGGTGGCTCTTTTGACTGCTGTAAAAAGTGGGGCCGGGTATGAAGGGATTATCAACTACCTCAATCGAAGCCCGATTGCATATGCCCTTCGAGCAGATCCCGAACTGAAGATAGATCTCATCTCGGAATTCTGGAAGAACGCTAGAGCCAATATGACGGTCGATCCTCCCACTATCGAATCAATGATAGGGAATCTTCCAGTAGTCATTTCTGAGGCCGTCATTCGGACGGTCCTTCAGTTCCAAGATTCAGCGGACTCTAGTGACTTGCTTCCCGATAAGGTGATCTTTGGATGTTTCAGAAAGATGGGATATACGGGACGCCTAGATTCCCTCCAGTTCTACAAGTCTTTGATGCCGGATCAATACCGTCTTCTGATGCACACGCTTATCCAATGTTTGTCGAAGTGGAAAGGCGGATATGACGTACTGGACCGAAAGGGCCAGTCCTTGATGGTGTCCTTAGTATTCAAGCATCCGTTTAACACTTCCCGGTTCATTCTAAGCAACATGCTATGGAATCTAGAGGATAGGACACGGACTTTCGATCAGTACCCCAGGTTCGTGACCTTAATGATCGATCACCTACTGCCGCAACTAGCTTACACCGGTCCGCTCGGAGAGTCTACACACATCCAACCTCGAGTGTTTGCTGATTGCAGAGGGGGCTATGAGTTAGCCCTTCAGGGTGCTTTACTTGATGCTGATTTTGTGGCACCGGCGCTCAATGCTTATGATCATTTGGTTGTTGCTGATTCCCCAAAGCCGAGCGTGTCTAGAAGATCTTCTAAGTCAGTAGCTTCTGAGGGTGTGACCAGTAAGCGCCAAAGAAAGAGTAAAGGGAAACAGGTTGCAGAATCTGAGGATGTTGCCAGGAAGGTTAAGGGTAAAAGAAAGCAGCCCACACAGTTGGATCTTATTGATGAATCCGATTCAGAGGGTGCTGGATCCGGAGATAAAGACGATGATGCTGATGATAATGGTGATGAAAGTGATGATGATTCGGATGAAACTGTTGAGATGGTCGATACTGCGAAGGCATGGAAGCAGAAATTCAATAATCTGAAAGTCCTGAAGAAGACTTTGTCAGTGGAGGCTTACAAAGAAAAATATGATCGGCTTATGAGGAAAACTACAAAAGCCGGGGTTAATTTGTTGGGAACTGCTCTCCAAGGGGGAGTTAAGGGAAAAGGGCAAGCTTCAAAGGAAGTTGCTCTCGAGGAACCACAATTGGAGCTTCCTTCGCCACCGCGAGTCCGATCAGTGCGAATGAAGTCTGCCTCTTTTGTTGGTGTTCAACCGGGTGCTTATAGCCAAGTTTCTCCAACCTCAGCAAGCAAAAGGCCTCGTTCTTCTCCTGCTTCTCCAGAGGCTTCTCCTGAACAACCTCTGTTGAAGAAATCTAGGCAACCCTCCACCACCGCTCCTCCGCCTACAACCACTATGCCTCCTCCACCTCCTACATTCACGCTCCCTCCACCTTTGGTGAACCCTACATTTCCTCCACCATCGGGCAGCTCTTCTAGCCCGCAGATCACAGTTGGTTCAGGTGATCTGGTAAGCCAAATGCTCACTTCCTTCCAGAGTACCCTACTCAAGCATGAGAAGCGGATAAAGCAGCTTGAAGAGCAAGTGAAAGCAAGAGATAAGAAGATTGCTTACATGGAGGAGAAGTTTAAAGTTGTTGAGAACGATCATAAGGTAGTTCGGGAAGATTATAAGCTCTTCAATGATAGACTGGATGAAGTGTTGAAGGCGCGAGAAAAGGAAAACAAGGACGATGAAGATGAGGACGCCGAAGAAGCTGAGAAAGAAGCTGAAAATGAGGAAGACGCTGAGAAAGAAGCTGACAAAGACGATGAAGCTCATGACGATGAGCCAAAGAATGATGATGATCAGGATGATAAACCTGATGATGGCGGTGATGCGGGAGCTCAATCCTTAATGGGCTCGGGTGATCAAGGAATGGCTGATCCTTCCGAACAGGCGCCACGTGATGAATCCGCGTCTGGTTCTGGAAAAGATACGGGATCTCCATCCAAGGAAGCATCGATTGAGGGGGAGACTGCTGATCTTAACTTTAATTTTGCTTTAGTTTGTGCAGGTACCCATTCTCATACTCTCGAGTCCGCTCAGCCAGAGATGTCATTTCATGGGTCTACCGGCGTAGTCCCTACCTTTGCGGCTATGCCATTGGGTGAGGGAGATGCTGCCTCCGTAGTCCAGGGGAGTTGTTTGTTTGAAGACTCCGAGGACGAGGTGGACTCCGCTCGGTTGAAGAAAGTCACCGCCACACAATCAGGCGGTGTTAAAGAGAAGGTTGCTTCCCCAGCTGGTTCTAAGGGGAAGTCTAAAGAAGACGAAGCTGCACCTCCAACTCCAGTGGTCCCCGCTCCCCTCGTGCCACCTCCAATTCACTATATTGATAGCCGAGGGAGAAAGATTGATCATGCGGTATTTGGGGAAATGGGAATTTTGGTCGGTTGTAATCTAGTAGGCCCGTGCAAGAGGATGGTCCTTGCATGGCGCTACATAGATGACACCAACTACTTTGTCTTGCTGCGAAGTGATGGTGTCCAGTATATGAAGATGAAGTATGCGACGTTCAACACTCTACCTCACTATGAGTTGAAGCGACTCGCGGATCTGGAACCCACCAACCTCTCTACGGATGCGGCCAAGCTGTTCTACAAGACGTTGAGATCAGACATCTATTTTAGAAAGCTTGAAAACTTCAAGCTCACCATGCCTATCCGCCAGAGGGAAGAAAAGAGGAATTTAAAGACTAGGAGGCGCGGTTGGATTGATGTCTATCCTGAAGTCAAGCAACTCAGGAGGATCAGATTGCCCTCGCTTCCTCAGGATTTCTTACATGATGTTAAGGCTTGGGGGTTCGATGAAAAGGCTCGGGAGGCAGTAGTTTTTGATCAAGATGGTAAAGTGTTACTGAGGATCTATGATCCTATCCATCTTCTCTGCCTCTCGGAAGCAGATTTGAAGCGGCTTGATGCAAAGAAGATATATTGTGCAGCGAATGAGAAATCCTTTGGGCTTGTCTTTTCGCACGTGGTGCACATCTGTGTCAAACGGGGCTTTCATTCGCAAAATCTCCCATTGGTGGTTGAAGAAGCGGTATAGAATTTAGTTTGCAGGTGTTAGCTGGTTTTTGGTATTCTCTTATTCCCGGCTCAAACTATATTCATATGACTGTATTATTTGTACACTTCTATTGATATATCAATGTTTCTTTTGCTTGTTTGATTGTTTGTAATGTGTGTGATGCGTGATTCAGTAGGCTTTTGATTCCTATTTGATTTACGTTGTCCGGTTTGCGTTCAAACGTCTACTTTCAAGCTTAATTGACATGCTTATATCTTTAGTTTAAAGCGTTTAGACTTCGCAACATATAACAGTTGCGAACTCGGACAAAAACCGTTTTGCTTAAATGCAAAACTCTTTTAACAAAGAGTCTAAAGTTTTTGATACTCGTCGAGTCTAAAGTTAAATAATCTCGGATGAGTCTAAAGTTTAATAATCTCATTGAGTCAAAGTTTAAATAATCTCAATTGAGTATAAAGCGTCCAAAATGATAAAAACCTAAATTTTTGATCGTGACTTCGAAACTTTTCTTTTTAAGTTTTCTTAGGGTTTGTATAGTTCCAAAAATAATAAATATAAGAAAAACATAAAAAGAGGGGGAGAAAGTTTGTGAAAATCTTAGGAAATGATAGTACATCGCGGATTTTAAAATTTAGAATCATAAGTTTTTGTTCGATGTATTAGTAGGTACGGCCAATATCATGTAAACAATTTTCCGAACCTGTTTCTAATGGGTAACACGGTTAAGTTTGTTCATCTCAATGACAAGCTGAAAACTTTCGGTGTGCCTGGAATCTGTCACCATAGGATTATATATATATAAATAAGTATCTGAGAGTAATAGAAAAAGCGAGGAAAAGAAAAATTGAGAGAAAATCAAAAAAAAATAATAAATCGTCTTTTCTAAAACTCAAAGAGTTTTTATTAATAACTCCTAAACACCTTGAGGCGCTCCTGGATTCTATAAGGTTGCGAAATCATAGTTTCCGTGCGGTTAGTATAAAGGTTGAGGAGTTAAGTAAAACTCGTATCCTTGAGGCGCCCCTGGATTCTATAAGGTTGCGAAATCATAGTTTCCGTGCGGTTAGTATAAAGGGGAGAGTAGAGTCAAATAAGAATTCCGTAACTCTTGATGCTTACTTGATAAACGGCAAAGACAGAGGGAGGAGTTCACGAGTCTATAAAGCTTTTAAGCTCAAAAAAAAAAATATAAAAAAAATATATATATAAATAAATAAAAAACAACAAAAAGAAAGCAAAAAGCTTCTCTATTTATGAAAAATGCACAAGTGCTTAAAACTTTATACTATAAATATGCATTTTCAATACTTAGAGTAGTTATCTAAATAGGAATAAGGTGACGGGTTTCCTAAATAAATACTGGAGGTTTGATGACGCTTTGAGGGGAGTTCGGATTTAGCTAAGTGTAAATATAAGTGGGATCCATATAAACAGTTGTAATCTAAATAATCGGAAGATTTTTTATATGATATATATGTTGTATTTAAGAGGACAAATATACTAATAATCGGCTGATTCTTGTGATTCGACTTCTGCGATATGATCCTAAAAGCAAACTAATCCCTATCCAAAAAGATTTGCTCTTTGTAGGTTGCTAAAGTAGTGTGAATAGCTTATAGTTAAAAACCACAAAAAGAGTTTCGGTTTTAGGTTAAGAAAACAAACAAAAATCAAAAATATTTTATTTCTGCGTTTATTTTCTTCGTTGTCACGTATCGCTTATGGTTAAAAGGTTTTATCACGTGTTTTCTGAAAAATGAGAAATTTTATCAGTTTAAAGAACAAAAACACGTATTTGGTCAGTTTTGTCTTTGTGAGCCAGGTCTTACAAAGTTAAGGATCGAATCTTGAAGAGTTTAGCACTTCTTGGAAGTCAAGGACTCGAAGCTGATTTTCATGGAGCCGCGTTGCTTAATGATGAAGATTTGCTGTCTGAAAAGATTCGCAAGATAACGGTTGCAAACTTTACACCGTACAAGTCTCTATGAAGTATAAAGGACCAACTCTCGATCTCTCGACACCAAAAGTTCAAGACAATTTTGAAGAATACAAGCTACATCCAAGGGGGAGTTTGTTGGAGCATTATTGTCTGTATTTGTATTCATTAGAACGTGTCGTAGAGTTAGTATGTAATTAGATCGAGTTGTAAAGTCCAAACGCATTTACGAACAAGTTACGTTCGAGTAAAAGAGTTACACTCACGTAACTCATGAGTTACGCACGTAACTCATAGAGTTACGCACGTAACTCTCTTCCAAAGAGTTACGTGAGCGTAACTCTTTTAGGGTTTCGGGTCTAGTATAAATAGCTGGCTCAGAATCTTTAATGCGGGTTGTTGAACATTGTCAGAGCAGTCACATCAGAGAGAGAGTTACGTGAGCTAGGTTTAGGTCACGTAATTGTGAGTTCTTGAGTGTTAAAGTGTTGTAATCGTTTGTATTGATTCTATTCGTGTTTGTAAACATTCACGTAAGCTTAATAGAATCATTCATTTGGTTATATCTCTTGTTCTTCACCGTTTTACTTACTCAAACTAGTTATTCCGCAATTAGTTTGTTTTAGGGTTCAAAGGAGATCCGAAATAGGCGACCAACGATACGAACGAATTGATTGTAATATCATCACGAACGTACCACTTCTACAACTAAACGGTTTAAAGAACCCGTATATAGTATTCCCATCTAGTATTAAAATTGGTATAATTCATTTATGGTATTTTATATAATTATAATTATTAGGTACATGATTCAATTATAGTAATCCAATCAAAGTATAATAATCATAACCATCAAAGATGTTAGTATATATATATGTGTGTTATTCTATGTAACATTTCATAAGAACTTTGAATATTAGAAGTTTAAAACATCAAGAAACTTATCAATTGACAATGGGAAAACATATCATCTACTTTCTCTTCTTCTGCATTTTGTCCTATAGTTTTCTCAATGTCGACGCCAACTATAGAGACGTCTGTGAACCCTATGGTAATATCCTTTTCGAGTTCTAGGTTTTTTAGTTTTGTGTTTTGAAGATATTATATTTTATCTAACACGTATTTTGTTTTTGTTGTGAAACAGGGAATCCAATATGTGTATTGCCTTATAGAGGTTGTCAACCTTGCCATATTGATTGTTGCGAAGATTATTGTATTCGAATCTTTCCTAAACGTCATTTAGTAACTGCAGAGTGTAGTGAGAATGTTTGTGTTTGTTGTTTTACCGGAAAATGCTAATGCAACCAATTCCATAGAGGTTTAATGGGTAACAAACCCATATTATCAACTGTAATAATAAAATTTGTATTTGAGACACTCGAAGATGTGACATCTTTTAACAATTCAACTTGTGTCTTGGGTATCATTTGGTGAAATGTGATATTCTAGATCTCCTTATTTGCTTTATTATTTATCGTACAATCAAGATCTGATTTAGAACCATATGGGTTTCAGAACTCCCTTGACTAAGTTATATAGGATCAGGATGATCGAGGATTGACATTTCAAATTTAATTTCTTGACTAAAATATTCGTTATTAAATCTATCTTTTTTATTAAATTTACTAGGTTATTAACCCGTGTAAAATATGCGGTCTACATAAATAAAATTTAAATGTTAATAATTTTATCTTGTACTCCTTAACTTAATTCTAATCATAATTATAACATACATACCAACAACAAGACCGGGGAGCTTTTTGAGTTGACCAAAACCATAACATCGTGAGTTCAAGTTTTTTAAGGGTCAAATATATGAAATATGTTGGGCGTCGTAAATAGTTATCTTTATAAAAAGAAAACATACCTACAATAAGACAAGAAGTCATAATATACCTAAGAAAGAAACCATCTAAAAACCATCTTCAATCATACGAAATCAAACTACTTCGACCGAGTTTTTAATAGATTGTACAAGAGTCCTGGACCTATAGCATTCCTTCCATCGACTAAGGAGCCGCAAAATGCAACATATTAAAGTCAAAACTCCAAGTACTCCCAAAAGTATGATGCCCAATCTTCATGAATCATGGCTCCCAAGGTTTAAGTACCAAAAACACTCAATCCTATAACCATTGACAAATATCATACACAATATTTGTATGAGCACCATCAACATCCGATTTGAACCCAAGCTAGTCCCGGAATCCTCGCTATACACTTTTTTTAACCAAAAATAAAGTATCACAACTAAAATACCTGTAATACAAATGATCATAAATACCCAACCCAAAACAAAAAACCATCGTGCAAATGAAGAGTTCCAATTATATAAACACTGTAGCAAAGAAAAGTTAAGATCAATAGGGTTAGTCATCAGCCTGTAATGCAATCCCAATAGGGAGTAAGGGAGTATCATTAGCGAGAAGCTAAAGACGTATAAAACGACGTGTTTCTGCCACAAACAAACCAAAGCGCCAAAACCATGCTCGAAAACCCTGTGAAACAGAAGGTGTCAGCGAGCTCTCGATAGTACGTGCCCGATTCACATTGTTGTCGACCATTGTAGGGATCTCGAATTCCTTGCTAAAAAATTTGTTTATATGATTAATACTTTGCATAAATTATGAGTTTAGGGTTGTTGTAATAATGCTATTTACATATAACTATAAATAATTATAAAGTCATAGGTAATTAGAATATATTCCTTAGTAATAATTATAAGGTAGTAGGTAAACTCTATGCAGTAAAAAAAATGAAAAATTAGATAAACTCAAAGTTCGAAATATTTGGAACTAATTATACGAAACCTATATGAATACCGTTAGTATTTTTTAGGTTAATTTGAATATACTCCTTAGTAGTTTATATGTCAACTTCACCTATGAATAACACTATTTTATTTTGAGTATTGATAATCACGCCCTCGGGTTTGTGGCTAAAACGGTTTAAAGAACCCGTATATAGTATTCCCATCTAGTATTAAAATTGGTATAATTCATTTATGGTTTTTATATAATTATAATTATTAGGTACATGATTCAATTATAGTAATCCAATCAAAGTATAATATCATAACCATCAAAGATGTTAGTATATATATGTGTGTTATTCTATGTAACATTTCATAAGAACTTTGAATATTAGAAGTTTAAAACATCAAGAAACTTATCAATTGACAATGGGAAAACATATCATCTACTTTCTCTTCTTCTGCATTTTATCCTATAGTTTTCTCAATGTCGACGCCAACTATAGAGACGTATGTGAACCCTATGGTAATATCCTTTTCGAGTTCTTGGTTTTTTAGTTTGGTGTTTTGAAGATTTTATTTTTTATCTAACACGTATTTTGTTTTTGTTGTGAAACAGGCAATCCAATATGTGTATTGCCTTATAGAGGTTGCCAACCTTGCCATATTGATTGTTGCGGAGATTATTGTATTAGAATCTTTCCTAAACGTCATTTAGTAACTGCAGAGTGTAGTGAGAACGTTTGTGTTTGTTGTTTTACCGGAAAATGCTAAGGGAGCCGATTTTGATAGAGGTTTATTATCAAATTATAATAAATTCTCTAATGGGTAACAAACCCATATTATCGGTTATAATCATAAAACTTTAATCTGTGAAACTCGAATTGATGTAACGTTTTTTGAAAGTTTTAGACTTGTCTCCGGAGTACCATTTTGTGACGAGTTATATATTCTAGATCTCTTTGCGTTACTATCTATCGTACCATTAAAGAATTTTGCATTTTCATCCCTCGCAACCTACATTAATACGGAGAATTTCTTTAACCTTGAGAGTCGCATGAACATATCTTCTTAATATTTGAAGATTAATATGAATATGTTTCTTATGTTTCGAAAAAATCATTTAAGTATAAAAAGATTGCTACCTCAGTTGTTAGTTCATATATGAATTAAAAAATGTTTGTTAAACAAAATAAATAAATTTATTTAAGCAATCTATTTGTAATTTTAGCCTTTTGGGGGAAGCATATTTGCACAAAATAAACACTCACTATGTATTTCGAACATATGTTTTACCAACCAATTCACCAATTACAACTTACAGTGCATCAAAAAAATTATAGATAAAATAAATACCCGTCTTTTATGATATTCTTTTCATTGGTTAACAATCAGTGATTATTTTTGTAAAATGTAAGTGATAGGTAATTATTCTGGTGATTAATTCTAAATTTATTATGTGTACAAATCATATTGTTAAGCCTATTTTTCGGTTAAAGTTTATTTTCCATTATGATCAATATGTGTGTATAAGTTGGTAAAATACAAGAAGTTTCGAATTAATAATCATGAAATGAAACCATCCAAATATCTTTTCACTTACTCTTGAGAAATTAAGCTACTTCGACCGAGTCTGTTACCAACCTTACACGAGTCCCGGACTCATGATATTCCTTCCATGTGCTAACGAGCCGAAAAATGCTACATATCATGGTTAATACTCCAAGTACTCCCAAAAGTCCAATGCCCAATCTTCGTGAATTATGACTTTCACGACTTAAATTCCAATAACACAAAATGCTATAACCATTGACAATTATTACACACAATGTTTGAATGATCATCTCCATCATTTGATTTGAATCAAAGCGACTTGCGAAATTCTCGTCACACTTTTTCTTAAACAAGTAAAAAAGTATCACAAGAAAAATTCCTGTACCACCGATGATCACAAACACCCAGCCCAAATCAAAAAACCAGTCGGTAAAATGCAAGGTCGTTGAAGTCATATAAAGATATAGCATAAGAGAAAAGAACATATCGATATCTGAGGCTGCTGGTATGCAAAACAATCGAAAGATTAGCGATACCACCATATATAACATGTAGTTGAACGAGAATAAAATGATGTGTTTCCTGCCATAAACAAAAAAAAGAGACAAAATCATGCTCGAAAATCCAGTAATGCAGAAGACATCAACGAGCTCTCGGTATTTCTTGTGTGACTCGGTCATATCCATTGGAGGGATCACGAGTTGAGGCCAAGGTTGATCTCGAATTCTTTGCTAAAAAACTTGTTGATTCTTACATAAAATATCATCCATTTATATAAGCGTTTTATCTAATATGTTTAAACTTCATGTAGTTAAAAAAATGTATATAGATGATATTATAAGAGTGAATAATTCAAAACAATAATTAATTTTTGCTATCTACAAGTACAAGTACACCATATAAAATATCATTTTAGTTATCTAGTATTTTGTAAGTATTACTTTTTAAGTTATTTTTACTAGAAAAAAAAATTCACCAAAAAAAAAAATAAGATCAATTATTGATTATTATGATAGTTTTTTTTAATATATTTTTCGTTATACAACTCGTTTGACCCACACATATTACATTGTCTATGTAAGAGACTCGGTACGTAACACAAAATTTGAAGCAAGTCTCACGTAAATACCTAGAGAAAGATCAAAAACCATACGATTTATGAGTCGATATTAACAAGTAATGTCACAAAAAAAATTATGAACGATGTTCTTTTACTAGAAAAAGGATGTCTTCTTCTTAAGGAATTCCTTACTTAGATAGACAACTTCATATATCCTCTTATAGAACTTGCAAAAAGAAATAACACGAATGGAAAGATTAAACGCAAAGAAAAACGACTACTTAGAGGAAAGAACAAAATGACATTGAAGACGATTTTCCAAAACACATTAGGATACTTCAAAATTTTAAAGAAAATTTCTACATTCAAACTACATTTTAATTAGCAATAGCTTTTTAAATATACAAGGGGAATTCTTGATTTTTTTTTTAATCTCTCAAAATTATAATGCATATAAAGTAGTTACTCTTTAATCCTTTTCTTTTAACGAAGCTACATTTTATAACATCGAATGCAGAATGACAACGATATCCATAACTATTATTGAATGCAAATGAAGAAATAACAACTATACATAAAGCGACAACAGTTTTAAAAGGAATAACAACAATTATAACTATATGGGGACAATACTCGTCCCGACCAAAACCAAACATGAAAATAAATGGGTTAGGTTATGTAATCACTTGTCAACCCGCTAACCTTTTTTCATGTTTGGTCTGGGTTGACTTTATGGATAAATGGGTTGACCCGCTAACCTTTTTTCATGTTTGGTTTGGGTTGACTATTTGGATAAATGAGTGTTGACTATTTGGGTTGACCCGCTAACTTTTTTTCATGTTTGGTTTGGGTTGACTATTTGGATAAATGGGTTGACCTGTTCACCCAAAAGTTTTTAAAGAATTCTTAAATAACTCTAATTAGCTAAAATAATCCATCTTTTTCATCAAATGGTAGTAACCCTTTTTTTTATTATCTATTACAATTTAATTGTCTCGCTTCTATGTTATCTTCTTGAGTTAATTACATGGTTCGTCCCTATGGTTTGCACCATTTTTACCCGTCATCCCTATTACTTTTTTATTACACCACCGGTACCTAAGTTTGAAATTTGTTGCCTCCAGAGTCCCTAAAATGGATGTGACGTTAAAAAGGCCGTTAAGTGACCTCACGTGTGTCACACGTGAATGGTAATTTCGTCATTTTACCACCTTTTTCCCCTAAAACCCAGATTCAATCAAAATAAAAAACACAATCAAAAAAACACAATCAAAATCCAAATCATTTAATCCTAAATTAAACAAAACACAATTTCCAAATTAAACAAACATCTTCATCCTTCTTCCCCAAAATCATCTTTTAACTTCATTTTTTCCATCAAAATCAATTAGATTCGACAAAATTAAATTGATTATATCATCTCAAAATCAAATGCAAAATTAAATCAAACCCAACCCCCCACATCCAAAATCAAGATATTCTTACCCGCCGTCGTCACCCACCACCGGCCGCCGTCACCCACCACCCGCCGCACACCTATGTAGTAGCTAGTAAGCAAGCAAGATTGATTGATTAAAGACATAAGACATAAGACAGAAAGTAATATGAAATCAATGTTTGGGAGTCCAGGAAAGGGAAGTGGGATAGTATTAAGGATGGGTTAATGTTTATTTGCATGGCTTATACATGATGAACCTGTTTTCCTGTAACATGGCAAACATGTCCCCAAACGAAAACAAAAACAAGTTGAAATAAAAAACAAAGTGTTCAAGTATTTCTTTATGTCAATTATTAAAGTTGCAACACTCATTCTGATTTTCCACATCAAATTATCAAGATCAAAAGCAAGTCTTCTAGTTTTAGTCTCTCATAATTGTATTTTCATGTTAAATTTAGCCTCTCATACTTATTGTCTACCAAATTTTAATTTTACCAACCAGTTCACATTTTGGCCGAATCTTCGTCCATAATGGTACGGCACAATAGTATTATTGGGGTAGATACGCAAATCACTTTAAATAGAAGAAGTCGGGTAGGCGGATTGGTTCGAGTCAAGAAAAAAGCAGAAAAAATTAAACTGATAATCTTTTCCGGAGATATCCATTTTCCTGGAAAGACAAATAAGGCATTCCGATTGATACCACCAGGAGGCGGAAAACAAAATTACAAAGAATACAAAAAATTGAAAAATTGGCTCTATATCCAACGAATGAAACTTTCCAGGTATGAAAAAAAATATTTTGTTTTGGTTCAACCTGTAGTCCCATATAAAAAAACGGACGGTATAAATTTAGGAAGACTTTTCCCGCCGGATCTGTTGCAGGAAAGTGATAATCTACAACTTCGAGTTGTCAATTATATCCTTTATTACGACCCAATTCTTGAAATTTGGGACACAAGTATTCAATTAGTTCGGACTTGTTTAGTGTTGAATTGGGACCAAGACAAAAAAAATAGAAAAGGCCTGTGCTTCCTTTGTTGAAATAAGGACAAATGGTTTGATTAGAGATTTTCTAAGAATCGACTTAGCTAAGTCACCTATTTCGTATACCGGAAAAAGGAACGATCTGTCGGGTGCAGGATTGATCTCTGAGAATGGATCAGATCGCGCTAATGTCAATCCGTTTTCTTCCATTCATTCCTATTCCAAGACAAGCATTCAAGAATCCGTTAATCCAAATCAAGGGACTATTCATACGTTGTTGAATCGAAATAAGGAATCTCAATCTTTGATAATTTTGTCATCATCGAATTGTTTTCGAATAGGTCCATTCAATGATGTAAAATCTACCAATGTAATAAAAGAATCAATCAAAAAGGACCCCCTAAATCCAATTAGTAATTCGTTGGGCCCCTTAGGAACAGGCTTTCCAATTTCTAATTTGGATTTATTTTCCCATTTAATAACCCATAATCAGATCTTACTAACGAACTATTTGCAACTTGACAATTTAAAACAGAGTTTTCAAATACTTAAATATTATTTACTGGATGAAAAAGGTAAAATTTATAATCCCTATTCATGCAGTAACATTATTTTGAATCCATTCAATTTGAATTGGACTAAGAGTGCAGTTTTTAATAGAAGCCCAGTAAGCCCAGTAAGCCCAGCAGGCCCAGCAGCCCCAGCAGGCCCAGCAGGCCCAACAAGAACTGATGAAAGGGTAAGAATGCTTCAATTTTTATGTTTGTTTTAGTATTGAATGTTTGTTTAATCTGTTTGATTCTTTGAATGTAGAATGATGGTGAGGAGCAAATCCATGTGTTTACAACAGGGTCACAACCACAACCAAGTCCAGAGACACCTCGACGTAAAAAAACACTTGGCTTGAAGAGAAGGAGGCCGTCTGAAAGGATTTTAAAACAAAAGTTATTTGGTCCAGTGTCTCCTGGTCCTGGAGATTCTGAGGACAATCATATTGAAGTTGATTAGCTTAATAGTGCTTATTAGCTCTTTTGTGTAAACTAAAACTTTCGCCAATACATGTTTCTTGGCTCTTTTGGTATAGCTTATTAGCTCTTAAACTTGCAAAGTTATCTTTTGGTTCTTTTGGTTAATGTAAGCATGAAGTATTAAATTTGGGTTACTTCCCTTTTGTAAATGCTTATGGCAGTATTGTTAATGCCAATACATGTTTCTTGGCTCTTTTGGTGTGCTTATTGTTACTTCCCTTTGGTTCTTTTGTTAATTGGATCTTTGTGATTTGTAGCATATATGGGTATAAACAACAGTTTAAAGACAATGCATAATCCCGTTTTCATTAAACAAAGTCATAACTTTCGCCAATACATGTACAACAAAAGACAATCCTGGAAGTACACTAAATAACATACTTGTAGAACATGAAACAGATGAGACACAGACACAACATAACAATCTTGTATAACATAACCATAGTTGACTTATATTTCTCTACCACCTTCTTTTGACTTTCAAGGTCAGCACAACATTTGAAGTAATCATTTTTGTAGACATTCATCTCCACCTCTTGATTCTTCACTTTTTGGTACAAATTAAACATCATACTTTGATACCACTGACTAGGGAGTTCATCATCAACCCACTTGAAGAAGTTACAAGATCTACTGGGATCCTAGTTACATCAATTATGGTATAATTAGGGCAAAATAATAAAAAAATAATTAGGGCAAAATACAAAAAAACTTACCAAATAATTAGGGCAGCCTAAGAATCTTCTCCCAGGGTTGTTTACAGTCCAAGCCGTAACCAATTTTGCATATTCATTACATTTACAACGACATCCACTTGAACGGTACATGGATTTGGTGGTAAGGAAAACGATTTGGGGTTTTTACAAGGAAAACGATTTGGGGTTATATTCTCGCCATCGGCTAATTAACCTCGCTCTGGAGATATTCTCGCCATCGGCTAATTAACCTCAAGATGCAACATAACATGGTCAATAAACTCAAAACCCCAATAAGCCAAATACCATATACTCGCCAAACATTGCTAGCCCTTTTGAAGCACCAATAGCAAAAAATAGTGTAAGCATTGACAAATGTTATACCTAATATATGAAGAATCATCATTAACATGTTATTCGAGGCCAAGCTAGTTCCATAAATTGTGTGATACTGTTTATGCAACAAGTAAACAAAGATGACTAAAGAAATACACGAAACACCAATAATCATAAACGCCAATCCCAAAACAACGATTGTGTCTGTAACGTTCGTCGGATTTCTAAGCAATTCCCGACATACAACATAGAACAGGAACCTTTCAAATAAACTAATTATTAAATTACTAAACTGACTTTGTAGAACACATTATTACGAGTAGATGATAAGTTTTGGGCCTAAATGATGGGCCTGACTATCTATTGTTTTGTCTATAGGCCCATGTATGACCCATCAATTTCTTTCTGGATCAAAATTACTTAATTTAATGGGCTTGTTGTGGTTTCATTGTTCAACAAAGTGTGGAATTGTGGATGTTCAACGATGGTTTTTGGATTTTCAGTTTTATAGTTTTTTTCTTTTGACTTTTTTGGTTTGGGTTTTCCGTTTTTCTTTTTAAAGTCTAAAACTGAAAACCGAAACAAAAATTAAGTATGAAAAAACAAACTAAAAAGCGAAAATTGAATATGGTTCGGTTTTCTGTTTAAACCAAGAAAACTGAATTTATAAAAATTCTTTACCTCAAAGATTCAAAATTTTAATAAATAGTTGTGTTAGGTTTTACGATTAGACTCAGGGTTTAAGATAAGGGATTTATGGTTCATAAATAGGTATTTTGGAATTAGATATGTAATTTACTATTTTTAATTAATTAAAGTATAGGGTTTTTTTTTAAATAAAAATATATATTCAATATTTATATTTATTTCTTATTTCGGGTTTTCGGTTTGGAAGAATGTTAAACCATCACCAAACCAAAAACCAAAATTAGAACTCGATTTAGTTTTTTACAGCCTTCCTTCGTTTTGATAGGCTTTTTTTTCTTCTTTTTTTTTCTTGTTTAGGCACCGATCTATTAACACCCCTTGTTAATACCCTCAAACTATTTCGCGTAGGGTATATGGGAATAAAATTTTCGATTTAATAACATGACGATACAAAACTCGAAACTTGTTAGATGCATTTTATGCACCTATTTTAACATATTTAATTCCGTTTATCATTGCATTTATGTAAATAAACGAGCATTTATATTGCAATTTCGTGATTCCTAATTACATTTAGAATACATGGTACTTCACCCTATTGTATGGTTTTATAGGCATTGGAAGCTAAGTGAACAAACGGAACAATCGGAACAATCGGGATGAAACGGAACTGAAACGCGGAGAAACGGAAGAGTAAACCCACATGGGTCTACTAACCTGCCCGGGTTTCTTGGTACGCCAAAATAACCCGCCCGAGCTTATGTGAAACGGTAATTGTTGTTTGAAAAATTTACATAAAACGGTAATGCTATTTTCGGTTCATTTCTAAGAGCTTGTTTAGACTTGAATTAGAAAGTTAGGTTTATATTGAAGAGTTTGTTTCGATATAAATAATTTGGTAAACAAAAAGGTGTTTAAGCTTGTTAACGTCTTTTTAGTACAAACTTGAATAGATATAAACTAAATGCTTGTTTAAAACATCATTTCATGATTAAGTGACATAGTTATAAAAGTCGAATAAGTGACATAGTTATAAAAGTCGAAAACGGAACCGAATCGTTTTTTCTATTATTGTTAATTCTAGTTTATTATTATCGTAATTAGTTTAATTAACTCAAATCAAAAACCCCCATTTGTTATGATTAAGTACTTGTTTTCAAAAGACCCAAACACATAAAATTTTTTCACGCGTTTCTAGGGTTCGATCCCTACTTGCCATTGTATTATGTTTGTAGCATAGTGTAGTGGGTAAAATTCGTGTTTTATCATTTGTAACCGGTGTGACAAACCGTGTTAACAAAACCATACATATAATTTTCATTACATCAAATACAATTTGCTAAACATCCTTTTACTTGCCAAAAAACAACAAAAATAACCAACTCCAATATGTTTCATGACTAGATATGATCGAACAAGTAGATTTATTTTGTGTTGTTAGAAGATCATAAGGATGCCCTTCTTTCGATATGTTCATGTCGGTTTTTCTAAACACTTCACTAACCATTGTGACAAAAACTCTAATTGTTTTCAACTTACAAAATGATTTGAAGCATCTTACATCATGAATCGAAGAATCTCATCGCATGACGTTATATAACAAAAATTTCAAATCTAAAAATGTCTCAAAATCTTGATAGATACATAATTAATCATGTAAATCAAACCACTTCAATAGAGTCTGTCACAGATAGTACACGCACTCGACTCCTATGATTTTCTTGCAATCGGCTAACTAACCGAAAGATGCAACATAACGTGGTCAATAAACCAAAAACCCCACAAAGCACGATACCTGATATCCTCCAGACGGTGCTCGCTCTTTTTAAGCACCAATAGCCAAAAATAGTGTAACAATTGACTAACATTATACACAAGGTGTATAAAATGACCATAAACATCCTATTCAAGTATAAACTAGTTTCGTGACTATTTAAAAACAGTTTATGCAACGCGTATAAAGTTATGATTAAAAAAGTTTCCACAACACCGATGATTACAAATGTCCATCCAAAAACATTTTTCATGTCCACAAAACCCATGTTCGCGGTTAAACAAATATACTTAAAAAAATATAAGTAGTATTCGAGTAGTGTGTCTGGTGGTAAGCCACATATTCAGGGCCGGTCCAATAATTTTTTGGGCCATGGGCGGAATATAAAAAAGGGGCCCTAAAGTAAAAAAAAATAATCAAATATGTAAAATTCACGTAGAACATGTATTTGTACCCTAAATGTAATAACGTTAACTACATCTGTTTAACAAACATGCTTATAAAATCTTGTATTTTAATATATTCCTCATATGGGTTCTCTATCTTTGTTGCATATTCTCTGTATTTTTTGGGATTGAAGAAGGCAACCGAGACCTCAATAATTTATCGTTATTAAAGGATTTACTTATTTTTGTTACAGTATGTGTAGTATTATTTTCATTTTATTCTGATGATTCTTAGACAATATTTAAACTCTAACATGACTAGAAAATTAAGTGAACATTCAATCCTTAGCAATATGTTGAGTGCACAGATAAAGTCGTAAGGTGTGTTTAGACTTAAATTTGCTAATCGATTCCCATGAATCCTGTTATGGTAAAAACATAAATAAATTGTGAAAAAAATAGGCCATGAAAAATCATGAAAAAAGATATATCCAAAATCAATAAACAAGAAGAATAAAAAAAACAAAATAAGGAAAGAAAAAAAAAAAACACTACGTCTAAAACTAAATGGAATTGTATTAACAATGTCATATTAAATAGATTTTGGGTTAAAATTAAAATCAAAAACACTAAGTGGTGGAGTGGTAATACATCTTCCCCTGTCATAAGGTAGCCAGGTTCGAATCTTGGCTGTGACATTTTTAATCAAAGATATACACCATAATGGGCCCCTAGATTTCGTGGGCCCTGGGCTGTCGCCCTGGTGGCCCAGGCCCAGGGCCGGCCCTGCACATATTTGCCAAATGAACCAGAAAATGAATAACAAAAGAACGTTGAAAGTGTATAAAACTTCGTGGTCCCTTCCATAGATAAACCATAAGGCCAAGTTCATGCTGGAAATCCCGGTGAAGCAGAACACGTCAGCGATCCCTTGATAGATTTTGTGTGACGGAGATGGTTGTGGATCGACATTTTCCATGGTAAGGATCAGTGGCGGAGATCACCCTGTGCAAGAGGTGCAACCGCACAGGGCCTCCAATTCGAGGGGGCCTCCGAATTATATATATCCGTTAGTATATATGTTGTATAAAAAAAATTTAAAGCTCATTTATATATTATTTATTTTCAAATTAAAAAAAGGTTTGCTAAACTTTTAATCTTTTATTTGTTTTTCGTGGAAATGGGCCTCCAAATTTGTATGTCAATTCTATTTGTTTTTTTTGGGCTGAAGTGGGTTTCATAAACATACGACTAGACTCAATTTTCACCACAAAGTTAAAAACAAAGAAAATAAAAACACAATTGGGCCCTAAAAAGAAAGCAATCAAAACACCCAGGACCATTCGTGAATTGAGTAATAGGTTAAAAACATTTTATCTTCAATTCTTCACCACAAAGTTAAAAAACAAAGAAAATAAAATATGCAGCCACCTTCCACAATCCACAGTTCCGATCAAAATTAAAATGGGGGAATTTTTAGCAATTGGCCATTGGTGAATTTTTTTCAATTCTAGCCTTTCAGGTAACAATCTTTATCTAAATACTTTTGACTTTTTTATTGGATTATTGTGAATGATCTTTTATCCTTTTTAGGTTACTAATTTTATGATTGAATAATTGATTAAATAGTTGGATTCATACCGAAATATGCGTCCTTTGTCGGGAAAACGAAAACATCCTTCTGGGAGTGCAAAACGCAAAAAGAAAAAGATGGCTGAAGCATCCATTAAACCTCAAAAGGGGTCAATGTTTAAGTATGTTCAAAGAAAGTCACAGACTTCCGAAAATGAGAATACTTGTAATGGTGATAATGATGATGATGTTAATCTTAATTTTGAAGGAGTGGATGGTAATAATGTTGATGATGTGGTTGTAAGTGATGTTGCTCTTGATGATGATCAGAGTAATGAGGTTAATATTAATGATGATGTTATTACTGATGATCATGTTGAAGATGATAATGATAATGCTGAAAATGTTGATATATTTGATCCAAAGAATTGGGATAAACTTAGTTCGGATATGATAAAAGTTCTAGTGGCAGAAGGTCCGAAGAGAGATAAGTCAATTGAAAAGGGTCCTAAAGATAGGTTTGCTAGGCGATTTTCTTCCGCTTTATATACTAGAATACTACCAAATAATGAGAAGCGTGATAGAGAATGGCTAGTATATTCGAAGGAGACCGACAAAGTTGTTTGCTTTTGCTGTAAAATATTCAGAAAAGGGGTTTTAAAAACTCAGTTGGCTAATGAAGGTATTTCCGACTGGCAACATATTGGCACTAGACTTAAAGAACATGAAGTTGGATTGGTACATCTCACTAATATGACTACTTGGTACGAAATGCGTCGAAGAGTGCAGAAAAATGAAACAACTGATAAAGTGGAGGTAGAGCTATTCGAGAGAGAAAGAGACCATTGGAAAAAAGTACTTTTGAGAATTATTGGCATAGTGAAATTTCTTGCTAAACGTAATTTAGCATTTCGTGGATCGAATGAAAGATTGTACCAAAACAGCAATGGGAACTTTTTGGGTTTGATTGAAATGTTGGCGGAGTTTGACCCGACTATCATGGAGCATGTGCGACGTATCACGAGTGATGAAATACATATTCATTATCTTGGGCATAACATCCAAGATGAGGTAATACAGTTACTTGCACGTGAAATCAGATCAGAAATCATCAAAAAGGTAAAACAAGCAAAGTATTTCTCTGTTATACTGCATTGAAGATGAACTATAAATCTGATGTTGACGCAAATGAGCTATTTGTGGAGTTAAGGTTGTTAAAGAATTTCTTTCCTAATGAAAGTCTCGGGCCAACTGAAATTCTAAGATATCTGAAAGAGACTGATTGTTTTCCTAATGCAATAATCGCGTATAGAGTATTATTGACGATTCCTGTGACCGTGGCATCTGCAGAAAGAAGTTTCTCGAAGTTAAAATTGTTGAAGTCTTATTTGAGGTCTAGAATGTCACAAGAGAGACTTAATGGATTGGCGTTGATAGCTATTGAGAATGATATATTAGAATGTGTAGATTATGAATCACTGATCAACAAATTTGCTTCGAAAAATGCTAGAAGAATGATATTGTTTAGGAACTAAAGGATGTTGCATCTTCTTTGGTGAAGTAAAGATCTTTTGCTTTAGTGAACACTCTAAATATGATGTAAGATACTTGAAACAAGTTGCGAATTATGAATGAACCTTATATTTCGGATAATAGCTAAGCTTTTTGTGATTCATGGGGCCTCATTTTTAGTTTTGCACCGGGCCTCTTATATCAATGAGACGGCCCTGGTAAGGATATTGTATAACGGTTGTTGTAACATGAATCATGCATAGAAAATGATAGATATAAACGTATGGAATAACGTTAAAAGTGCCTAACTATGGTGTCATGAAATATAGACGGTCTTTTGTCATCAAAAGACTATTTACGCTATTAGTACCGATATCTTGTCAACTTTAATTCGTTTATCTAGAAACGAGTTGGTTTGAGTTATGCTTTAAATTCTAAGTGAGTGAGTTAAAATATTTAAATGAGAAACAATAACTTGTTAATATTTGTTACATGTAGTCATCTTTTATATTAAACGAGTTGAACATTAGAGTGCAATACATCCCCACCCGTATATCCTCTAACCTGTTAGTCGAGTGTTTTAGAATAAAAGAGGCGATCGATCATCTCACAGCCACTTTATTTTTGTCTATTTGCCAACTTTAGTACGAACAATTATGGTTTACTAACTATAATCAAAATGTAGACCACATATCGAAGTATTCAATAAGGAAAACGTGTCTTGTCTTGACCAAGTCTATTTTGATTTACCCTAATCAATTATCCCACCCGAACATTTTACCACCTCTTAGTTATTAGTTACCAATGATAATTTGGGCATACAGATGAAGATATTGTATATAGAGTGGGGTCAGACGAGTCCACTATATTTTTTATTTTTTAAAATTTCGGTAAACTTTAGTGTAAATTTAATAGTACAATTAGTTTTAGAATAATTTTTATTATGAACCTGCTGATTTTATATGTACACATTAATTATTCTATTTATAAACCCGATGAACATAGTTTTTAGCTCTGTCGTCGGACAAATCCAAGTTTGAGCTAGGCGATCTATTATGTTGAACGAGTCACGTCAAGCTTAATCAACCGAGCCAGTGGAGCCATCTATAAAACTCTTAAAGTCTAAGCCTCTTTGACTTTTTAGTTTTAGATGTGACTCCCAAAATTCCACACACTATTATAAAACTTGGCAAGTGGGCATGTGAACTAAAAAGTTTGTGTTCTTTTTAAAAGTTAATTTGATTAAAAGTTTATGTTACAATTGCATTACCCTACGTTTCATATTAATAGTTTACCTTTTGTATTTCGGTTATTTCAAATTGATTATACATACACTATTAAATATAGATAAAAAGAAGGTTAGTTGAGTTTACTATATTATCTTTAGTTGAAGTTATTACATATTAACGATTAATAATTAATAATTTTAACGATTAATAATTTTAGAAAATTCTCTTTTAAAACAAATGAGATTTTATAATCCTTTCTAAAAAAAATTGGATTTTATAATCACTTTTTAAAACAAATTAGATTTTAAATAAATTGGATTTAAAAAAAAACGAGACACGTTATTTAATGTTTTACATGTTGAAAACAAGTTTAAAACTTAACTTTTGCAAATAATCCTTAATTATATATGCCAAATTCGATTTTCTAATCATTTTTTGTTCAAAAATTTTCTATATACCCTCAAATGTCAAAATATATATTTTATATTATCTTTTTTGACATATTGTCCGATATATAACCCTGTCATGGACAAAAAAAAAATTGATTGGGAGAATGAAAAATTCATTGGCTAGTATAAAAAGAAAGAATTAATGATATTCCATTTGTTATATGATGTATTGATTATGCATTTTTCTAGGTTTATTTTTTAAACCCATATGTCATATCTCTACTTGAAATTAATAGAGGTTGTTTATTAATTTAAGTGTCATCTAACTTAAAATAGTGACATCTATATAAAGTTGAAATTAACAATTAAATGTGTCAAATTATACGAATTATAAAAAGTACTCGTGTCTATTACTTTTAAGCTTTTTAGTGAATCTTTATTTAAGTGGGAGATTAGAATATGACTTTGATCTAAAGAGAGGTTGTTATACAAAGAGAAATGAATGGCATATAATGTAAAGACAGTGGAGTACGTAACAAACTATGAAAAGTTGTTAGGTAAAAATATGTTTTTTTTGAACGGCAAAAATACAAACAAGAAGCTTTGGCATTGTTATCGTCCGGTAGAAATATGTAAACGGCTTATTTTTGTCCTTGTTTTCATCTTCATCTTCGGACACTAGCACAAGCACCATTCTCAAAGACAAATAATCACAATCTTGATTCCCATTACTTTTCGATTTATAAATTTTTTGCACTTTTGTCTATACTTCACCGCGGTCATAGCAAATGATAAACCTTGTGCTAGTTGAATCCCTCTAACAACCGACAATGGAATAAACCCAGAAGCTACTCTCATAAGTCCCGTAGCACCCAATACAAATAAAACCACATTGAGACACGAACGTCCATCTGGAATACCAAAAATAGGAGTCAGAAATAGCAACCGCGGCTATTAACTTCATGGATTGAACCGGCATTGGGGCACCATAAATCGTACCCGTTACCATGTTGTAGACCCCTTGTTGCACCGTTTAAATGGTGGTACTAGAGAATGTATGACTTGTATAAGTTGTGGGTAATGAATTGTAGTTAATATAGACTGAGTAGAATATGACAAAAGAATTTATGAAGAGAAGTAAATGGTATCATGTGATGTTACATATCTTTTTAGTCAACTCCTCTACATTTATTTTATGTTCAAGTTTCAATATTTTATAAAAGAGTTTTTCTAACTTGTGCCCTACGGGCACATGTTAACACCATTTTTAAATATTAAAAGTACAATCAAAAGTTAAGAAATCAATAAAAAAAATGGTACTTTTTGATACTTTTGATTGTACTTTTAATATTTAAAAATGGTGTTAACATGTGCCCCTAGGGCACAAGTTAGAAAAACTCTTTACAAAATTGGTACACATATATAATTGCACAACATCCAACACAAAAGATATACATATACACTACGGACATGTCTTTTTATATTTTAAAATCTTAATAACGACAGTCTTATTAACTGTTTTTAAAAAGTAAATATATGTAAAATTTGCTTGTACACAATGTACTTATAAAAAATACAAATGACAATTATTTATTAATATACAATTTATTAATAAAGCATGTAGTAATCTTTTAAACACAACTCACATGAATGTTGTTATTAATTTCCTATATTTTAAACGGACTTTAAAACTCATTAGCTTAAAACATTAGCGGAAACAAGGAGGGAGTCTCGAAATTATTATTCTATGTTATCACAAATTATCGATGTAACAACTATTTACGTCGTTCTTTGTCTCTAAATTGTCTCCGTCTCTAAATGAAAAAAATAAGTTTATAAGTGAAAACAGTAAAATCAATTAGCCAAAAACAAGAGTATGTAAATAATAATCTACGAAGCTAAAACATGTTCGAAATCATGATAAGAGGTCGTTCATTCATGCTTACATTGCCCTATCTTGTTCATTTTGTGAAGTTTGTCTTGCAAAGAACACAAACTTGTTACAAGTTACAACTACAACCACTTGCTAAGTTTTATAATCATTGAGTGTTCAAAATTTTAATTACATAAATAAATGAATAAGATAACACCCACAAAATCTTTACAAAAAAAAAAATTCAACATATTATAATATATTAAAGTAACATTTTTTTAATATCATAACTATCTCATAAAATCTAGACGAACTTTATAAAAATATAATTGCATTAGTTGACTCGAACATATTTGACATCATGTTATGCGTCATTTATATATCCCTTTCTACATTTCACAATCATGACTAGCATATAAGTCTAATATGTGATTTATTTTCGACATCAGGTTATATTCAACGTTCGGGTGTTAATTAGGGAACTAAATAACTGTTAAAAACGTTATCTATACACTGTTGACATATATATAATCTCTTTCTTAAATAAATATTCGATTTATAATCTTAAAGAATACATTCGTGATGGTTAACTTAACTACAAGATGCCTTATGCCTCATTACCAATTTTTTCTCTTTACCACATTGGCCTAATGACCTCTCGTTAAATGAAAGGTCAAATATTAGTTCTATGTCCTTGTTTAACTAAACTAGTGTTAGTTCCGTTAACTATTTAACTCAAAGTTTTTAGCTTTTTTTTGAAACGGCAATTCTCCTACGGGCCAGTAATGGAGTATCATCGTGCCACCATTACCGGCCACCCCCATGCTCGCCTAAGAGGAAACCCTCTGGAGAGGCTCGAACTCGAGACCTCTCCTTCACCAGGAAAACCCCTTACCAACCAGGCAGAACCTCGAACTCAAAGTTTTTAGCTAACAAAGCCCATTATTTATTCAAATTTAATGATTTAACACAAATATTTTACCTAACAAAATCCATTAATTTTTGTTAAATTCAAAATTTACAATGTACGCAAATATAACAGAACCCCTCATTAAGTGCATGATAGGAAATGGTCTTATTTAAAAATAGATTTAAAATTAATCATTTAAATTCTGGGAAAAGAACAAAACAAACAAATTATAAATCATATATCAGAAATTAAAATTAAAAGTAAAATTAAAATGTTATTTACTTTCATAATTTATTTTCAAAGCAAAACACACATACATATTATATAACTATAAATATTTAAATTGAAATAAATAATTCTACTAACGTAGCTAAATATTTTTCTTTTAATATGTATAACTTTAATCATAAACGTAATGACTAACAAATTAGACGAGTTAAAAATAAAAAGAGAGACGAAGGATTTTGTGGAAGTCATGTTTTTTGCTTTATGGTGGTCTTTATGGAACTTCAGGAACAAGTTGATTTTCTCTCCCAAGCCAAGAAGGTTTATTGTAGTGATGTTTTTAACATGATGATGTCACAAGTATTTTTATGGTGTAATAATAGGGGTAGACGCAAACTTGATTGGTAATTTTGGATTAGAAATGCAATTTATACTCTTATATAACTGGTTCTTTTTAGCTTTTGCTAATTTTAATATATTTGAATACAAGCACGGGATGATGACAATCCCAAAGTTTCTTGTTTGTATTTTTTCCACAAAATTGCCAATAAAATAATTAACAAGGTTATTAACACTTAAATATGTGAGTATGCCAACACTTAAAAATTCTATATATATTATTTCAAAGTTTAAAAAGTGATTTACAGATTATTTATTTGGAATTTAATAATTTAATCCTCATTCATATAAAATTGGGACAAATAAAATATGATATTAAAACTTTAAATACAACTTGTAGGAGTTGACTAAAAGATGTTTGACATCACTATAATAAATTATTTTTGTCATATTCCAATCTCTCTCTTTCTCTATATATATATATAACTAGAATTCATTGTTGATAAATCATAACTTTTGTCAATACTATGGAGTCTAATAACAACCAAACCATCCCGATACAAACCCCTCCACCACAAACCACTACTTCAGCGGCTAAAAAGTTGAAAGACAATCTAGTTTTTCGATCGAAATGGGCGGAGTTAAACGGTGCAATGGGCGACTTAGGGACGTATATACCAATCGTCTTAGCGTTGACACTTGCTAGTGACCTTAACTTAGGTACAACATTAATATTCACCGGTGTATACAACTTTGTAACGGGTGCAATTTATGGTGTACCAATGCCCGTTCAACCGATGAAATCTATTGCTGCAGTCGCTATTTCTGACCCCGAGTTTGGGATTCCAGAGACAATGGCAGCTGGGATACTAACGGGTGCAATTTTATTTGTATTGGGTGTGACGGGACTAATGAAGGTAGCTTATTGGCTAATTCCATTGCCGGTTGTTAGGGGAATTCAACTAGCACAAGGTTTGTCATTTGCTATGACTGCGGTTAAGTATATACGAAAAGTACAAGATTTTTCTAAGTCGAAAAGTAAAGGGAATCGAGATTGGTTTGGACTCGATGGATTGTTGTTAGCCATTGTTTGTCTTTGTTTTATTACGATTGTGAATGGTGCTGGTGATGAAAATGAAGATGAAAATGATAACGATAACGAAAACGATAACGAGAACAAAGATAATAAAGGAATAAAATGGAGAAGAATTGTAGCCTCGTTACCCACGGCGTTTATGGTATTTTTGTTAGGGGTAGTTTTGGCTATTATAAGAGATCCCAAAGTGATCAAAGGGTTTAAATTTGGTCCATCTTCTATACAAGTTATAAATATTTCAAAAAGTGCTTGGAAAAAAGGGTTTATCAAGGGCACAATTCCACAATTGCCCTTGTCGATTCTTAACTCGGTTATCGCGGTTTGTAAACTATCGAACGATCTTTTTCCAACAAAAACCGTAACTCCGACATCGGTTTCCACGACCGTCGGTTTAATGAATCTAGTTGGATGTTGGTTCGGTGCCATGCCAACTTGTCATGGGGCCGGTGGGCTAGCCGGTCAATACAAGTTTGGAGGTAGAAGCGGTGGGTGTGTAGCCCTTCTCGGTGCAATCAAATTGGTACTTGGTTTGTTATTAGGTAGCTCCATCGTTAAGATTTTGACAACATTTCCTGTCGGGGTTCTAGGGGTATTGTTATTGTTTGCGGGTATCGAACTAGCAATGTGTGCTAGGGACATGAAGTCAAAGGAGGAGTCGTTTGTTGTACTTGTTTGCACCGCGGTTTCACTTGTCGGGTCTAGTGCAGCCCTTGGGTTTGTGACGGGCATGGTCGTGCATCTACTTCTCAGGCTTCGAAAACTGGGTGATGGTTCGAAACAAATTCAATCACTTTCTTCTTTTTGGATGCATAATCCATGAAATTATATTTTCTCTTTGTAATTCATCTGGTAATTCACTGTGTATGTAAACATTTTCTACTATGTGCTTGGTTTTTTAATTTACTTTGAAGCTTGAAATTGGTTTGTGTACATCTTATTAATTACTATGTATTGAATACATATTTAATATCTACGCACTCACTATATATCGCATATAATAGACGAAAAAAGTTTTAATAACAACAATCTTATACGTTGCAATCTTTAATATATAATAAAAGATGGGCCTTAAATGTCACATACCTTGGATTTTTATGACAGCCGTTAGATCAGATTGATGATGTCATCAAAGATTATTTTAATTTTACACCCTTTTACAATAAATAATTACATTCTCTTTTTCTTTTTATATTTACTAAAATAAAAAACATAACTATAATTTACTTATGGAATCGTTCAATTTGAACTATGATTTAACTTATTATTATTCTAAAATCTTCTAATATAAAATCAAAACATGTGTATAAACGTAAAAGTGTATATGTTGTTATAACTATAAACAACATATGTATAAACGTAAAATTATATATATTATTATACATTATAACATTATTTTTTCATAATAAATTAAAATCTACATAAACATAAAATTTACGATTCAATTTTTATTTTTTTCCGCATCATCACGGGACAATAATCTAGTTAAAAAAAAAAAAGACACAAATTATTTTCTTGTAGCACCCCCTGCATTTATAAAATTTAATACTTTTATCGAGTACAAATGTTTAAACTTTATTTTTGTATTTTAGCCTCAACCTTAAGGCTGTTGTCATCATCGACACTTGAAAAGAAAAGAATATAACTTTTATGTAACGAGAGGTTGTTATGTAAAGAGAAGTATGGCACATAATGTGACATTAAGATAGGTTGTTATGCAAAGAGAAGAAAATGGCTCATAAAGTGGCATAAGGCATCTTTTAGTCAACAATCGAAAATACATACTATTTTTTAGAGTATTATACTTATGACGGATAGTTTTAGCTTTTATTTTGATTAAAATACGCTCATAAAAATCTAAACGAAAAAATGAATGTCACAAGTAATACACGAGCGACTCCTGTCATGTTTAATGATGAGGTTAGTAGGGATTACCTATGCATATATATAGGTAATCCCTAAAACCTAAATACTAACATGGGCTTTTATTGCTGAAAGCCTTGATGTTACAAGCAAGCCCATTGAGCAAGACACGCATGCATGTTACAGCCTGTATACCATTGACAAGCGCATGCCTGACAGACGCCCGCCTGACAGGCGCCCGCCTCAACATGAAGTCAACCTGCAAGGCAGTTTCAGCCTTGCGTCATCCTGCAAGGCAGTTTCAGCCTTGCGTCATCCTGCAAGGCAGTTTCAGCCTTGCGTCATCCTGCAAGGCAGTTTCAGCCTTGCGTCATCCTGCAAGGCAGTTTCAGCTGACCGCCAGCCTGCAAGGCAGTTTCAGCCTGGCTTCAGCTTGCAAGGCGTTGCCTTAGGTTGTGAGACGTCGCATCTTAACAAATAATAAAGTGAAGACGATTAGTATACCACTGATTGATTACTATAACAGTTTAAACATTCATGATCGTCATTGATTGATGGACGTTCCCCATGCTTGAAACGGGTAGTATAAATACGTAATCTAATCAGGGTAGACGCACTTCACTAAAATCTCACTTTAACACACACACAAGCAAAAACCGAGTTCATATACTCTTGCTTTCACCTTCAACTTTGATCACCCTAGGTTCGTCAAGAACTTACTGGGTTTGCACTGTGATCATCACATGAGATCCAAGGTTGACACCACCAATCCTCGTGTTTGACAACCACTGCTCGAACATTGGCGCCATCTGTGAGACACGTTTTTAACGGCGTTTCATTTTTTCGAATTTTTTTTTTCCCATCCCCATAATCAACCGTTTCCATGGAGGGAACAAATGCATCCCAAGTCATTTCTTCAGTCCCATAAATAACCACCGTGATTACCACCGCACCGGAAACCACTTTACCCCCTGCTTTTCCTCCATCCCCTGGTCGTCCCCTAGTGTCAGAGCCATACGTTGACTCTGAGTGGACGTTGTCGGATTTACGGACGCGTGGGTATCCCTCTTTAACCAGTCCCCTTTTTTCCACAAGGTCTGCGGGAACAAGTACGTTTACTCCACTACCCCCAGGGACATCTATCCCTCCGACTCTTTTTTCCAATGGGACAAGCTCTCAGGAAGATGGCACTGATCAGGTAAGACAACATGTGTCGAATGCTCCTCTGACTGCTACTCAAGGGGTTCGGGAGGATCCAATTGTGGAGCTGCTTCGAAGGTTGGCTCAGAGTACCCAACCACCACCACCGCCTCCTCCTCCACCTACTTCATCAGACCTGCTGTCTCAGTTGGTGGCAGCGTTGCGCCAAGCCCCGCCGCCGACGCCTGTCCAACCAGTAGATCCATTGTCACAACTATTGGAGCAGTTAAGACAACCGCCCATTCACACTCCACCACCTCCTCCACCACAAGATACATCTAATGACATGTTGCGAGTGTTACAAACGCTGGTGGCAGCAGCCGCACCACCACGATCAGCCACTATGCCTTTGTCAGTGGTCAGTTCGAAGTTCTGTGACTGGGTGGCCAGATTCCCACTTCCAGATAAACAAAAAGTTCCTTCCATCGTTGGTACTTATGATGGTACAAGAGATCCCGATGACCACCTGGCTCTTTTTGAACAGGCCATTATGACAGAGAAATGGCTAGACCCAGTCGCTTGTCACATGTTCCCTGGCACCTTGCAGGGCTTTGCTCGTGATTGGTTTGCTGACCTACCAGACAGGAGTATTCAAGATTTTGCGGATCTAAAAGCGAAATTCGTGACTCATTTTGTACAGCAAAAGAAGCAGCAGCGAACTCACATAGAGGCACATCTGATACGACAAACGGAAGGGGAGGGGTTACGTGACTTCATTCAGCGTTACACGCAGGAGTGCCAGAAAATTGTAGCGCTACCTGAAAGTCAGCAAATCTCGGGTTTTACTCTCTCTTTGCTCCCAGGGCAGTTGCAAGAGAAACTGATCAAGCGAACTCCAGTGACTTTCAAGGAAGCCACTGACCGAGCATACGATTTTCTCAGATCCAGGGAGACTGTTACTCTCACAAGGGGAGTTCTCAACAGGAAAGAAAAATGGGGGAGCTCATCAAGCGCTAGGCCCGATCACCGCCAAGACAACAGGCAGGATAGCAGGCGTGACCATCGCAGGGATTACAGGCGAGATGAGAGAGACAGAGGTAGCAGGAGGCCTACTCCATATGATCGGGGTACAGGCCCCAATCTTAGTAAAAGTCCAAGCGAGATATTGAAGACAGAACAGGTGGGGGCCACTTTCAAGGCACCTCCTCAGATGTTACACAAGTCTGGGAAGAAAAACATGAGCAAACGTTGTGATTTCCATGAAGACTATGGTCATGATACCAATGCTTGTAGAGAACTAAAGGCTGAAATCAGGCGCGCGTTAGAGGAGGGGAAGTTAGAACACCTCGTCCCGGGGGCAAGACAACAGGCAACAAAAAACCCAGCCAAAAAAGCTTATAGTTGGCAGAAGAAGGGAGACAATGGTGACAATCCCGGCCCGCCTGATGGCCAAGTATTCATGGTTCGGGGGGAGACATCGTTTAAGAGAAAAGCAGCTGTCCTCCAGGACTGGATGATGGTTCCTATCTCATTCCCTCCTGTGGCGGCCACTTCTAATAATCCTGTAGTCATTAAGATCCGATTATCCAACTATGAGATTAACAAATCTTATATTGATACAGGTTGTTCTACTGATATCGTATTTGAGCATTGTTTCAGGAAGCTCCCCCAAACAGTCAAAGATACCAAACGACCAACGCTTGCACCATTGGTCGGTTTCTCTGGAGAAACACACTGGCCCGTGGGAGAAATAACTTTACCAATGATGATGGGCGAATATCCACAACATAGGATCGAAATGGTAGATTTTGCCATTGTCAACGCCCCATCAGAATACAACGTTCTTCTTGGCAGACCATCCCTAGAGAAGTTCAAAGCCATACCGTCCACTATACATGGCATGGTGAAGTTTCCTACACCATCAGGAGTTGCTACTATCAGAGGGCAGATGTCATGGCCACAAGAATGCAAGCATGTAGAGAACCCAAGACAAGGCGTTGTTCGCGCTAATGGGCCAACGGAGGTAACAGAAGGTTCAGAGACCAAGGTAATAATCAATGACAGTTTTCCTGATCAACCTGTCATCATTGGCTCACAATTACCTTCACAGATAAAAAGCAAGCTCATTAGTTTGTTAAAATCAAGCCTCGATGTTTTCGCATGGCAGACTTTAGATATGACAGGTGTTCCTAGAGCCTTTGCCGAGCACGCCCTGAATGCCAATCCCAACATTGTTCCAATCAAGCAGAAAAAGCGCGGGCTTGCCATGGATCGCAGCAAAGCAGCATGTGAGCAAGTCAACAAGATGGTAGAAAGCGGCATAGTCAGGGAGGTAAAGTACCAGACTTGGATTGCTAACCCGGTCATGGTCAAGAAAGGTGATGGTTCATGGCGGTTATGTGTCGATTTCAAGGATATCAATAAAGCATGTCCAAAGGATAACTACCCGCTGCCCGAGATCGACTGGAAGGTAGAGTCCTTGGATGGCTTCCGTCTGAAGTGTTTTTTAGACGCTTACAAGGGTTATCACCAGATCCACATGAAGCGCAGTGACGAGGACAAGACAGCTTTCCATACAGACCAGGGTATCTACTGTTTCCAAAAAATGCCTTTTGGTCTAAAAAATGCAGGGGCAACATACCAGCGCTTGATTGATCAGACATTCAAGGATCAGATTGGGCGAAATGTGGAGGCTTATGTGGATGATATTGTCATCAAAAGCAAAGCGGAGGATATCATGCTGGCAGACATACAGGAAACATTCGAGACACTACGGAAGATCAATATGAAGCTCAACCCTTCCAAATGCAGCTTCGGCATGGAGGAGGGTAAATTCCTGGGGCACATTATCACGCCAAGGGGTATTAAGGCTAATCCAAAGAAGATACAGGCTGTTTTGGACATGGTCTCCCCATCCACCAAAAAGCAAGTGCAAAGCTTGAATGGTAAGTTAGCAGCGCTCAGCCGATTCCTTTCAAAGACCGCTGACCGGTCCCTCCCCTTTTTTAACACTTTGAAAGGCTGTATAAGGAAACAAGATTTTGCATGGACACCTGAAGCAGAGTCCGCATTCCAAGAGCTAAAGAAATTTATGACCACCTTGCCTACGCTCACAGCTCCTGTACCAGGAGAAACATTAGTGGTCTACCTGGCCGCTTCTATGGAATGTATTAGTGCAGTTATGACGGCACAGCGCGGGTCCACTCAGATGCCAATTTACTTTGTCAGTCGGGCATTGAAAGGGCCAGAAATAAATTACCCATGCATGGAGAAACTAGCCCTTGCTTTGGTACATGCGGCTAGACGTTTGAGACGTTATTTTCAAGCTCACCCTATTCATGTCTTAACAGACAAACCAATTAAGCAGATACTGGGAAAACCGGAGGTGTCGGGACGCTTAGCTAAGTGGGCAGTCGAGTTAGGAGAACATGAAATCTCATTCCATCCTAGAACTTCAATGAAAGGCCAGATCTTGGCTGATTTCCTTGCAGAGGTAGATGGTGAAGACAAGGAAAAACAAGCAGAGGAGGATAACCATGGACGCTTTTCACTGATGGTGCCTCTAACTTGGAGGGATCTGGAGCTGGTTTAATCCTTACAGACCCCATTAAAAATGAATATACTTATGCTCTCAAGTTTGAGTTTCCCACAACTAACAACGAAGCAGAATATGAAGCTTTGTTAGCAGGCTTGAAAATCGCTAGAAAGATGGGTGTGAAGAGCATATATGCATTCGTAGATTCCCAACTGGTTGCTAATCAAGTCAATGGAGCATTCGTTGCCAACCAAACCTCCATGCAATTATACTTGGAAGAGACTAAAAAGGTAATCTCCGAATTTACAAAGTTTACCATTGAGCAGGTACCCAGAAAATCGTAACAAGTTGGCTGATGCACTGAGCAAGTTGGCTTCATCCGCCTTCGCCCATCTCAAAAAAGACCTGCTGGTGGAGATCTTACACGAAAAATCAATTGCACGACCAAAGGAAGTTACTACTGTTACCGAAGAGGAATGTTGGATGACTCCGATCTTTAATTTCCTCAAAAATGATGTACTACCAGCGGATCCACAGCTCGCAAGGAAAATACGTATGAAAATCACCAATGTACACGTTGGTCGACAACCGCCTGTTTCGGAAATCTTACTTGGGACCACATCTACGCTGTGTTGGCCCCGTACAGGCTAAAAATATTATTCAAGCTGTCCCTGCATGCTGGTCCACGCTCCGTCACTGGTAAAATCATGCGACTGGGGTACTTTTGGCCAACAATGCATCAAGATGCAAGGGACGAAATCGAAAAGTGTACAGCCTGTCAGCAGCATGCTTCTGTCGCCAAACTGCCGAAGCAAGACCTTATCCCCGTTACTACTGCATGGCCATTTTATAAATGGGGGATTGACATTGTCGGGCCATTTCCACCCGGTGTTGGAAACGTCAAGTTTCTCATTGTGGCTGTTGACTACTTTACGAAGTGGATTGAGGCAAAGCCTTTGGCAACTATCACAGGGAAGAGAGTTATCAATTTCGTATGGGAATATATAATTTGCAGGTTTGGGGTACCACATGTCATGGTCAGTGACAATGGCAGGCAGTTTGCAGAAAATCCCTTCAAAACCTGGTGCTTTGACATGAATATACAACAAAAATTCACCTCGGTCGCACATCCCCAGGCCAACGGCCAAGTGGAAGTCATGAACAAAGCTATCGTCAAAGCAATCAAAGCAAAGTTAGGCAAGCGCAAAGCAGCATGGCCAGATCTATTACCAGGTATCCTCTGGGCTCATAGAACTACACCAAATACAACTACATCTGAAACACCTTTCAGTTTGGTTTATGGTACTGAGGCAGTTATTCCTCCAGAAATTACTCATCCGACAAGAAGGGTCATGGACTTTAATCCGGAAGCTAATGAGGAGGCCCTGCGAGAAAACTTGAACATCGTGGAAGAGCGCAGGGAGATTGCTCTCATCAAGCAAGCCGCCAGTCATAGGCAGATGGCAAAATATTACAATCAGCGAGTTCACCGTCTCTCATTCCAGCCAGGCGATTTGGTGTGGAGGAAAAATGAGGCCAGCAGGGTGGAAAGCCAAGGCAAACTAGGCCCTACATGGGAGGGACCTTATCAAGTGCTCACAACACATGGCAATGGATCTTACACCCTGTCAGATCTTGACGGGCAAGTTATTCCCAGGACATGGAATGCCATGAACCTGAAGAAGTGTTATGTTTAAAAAATTTGGTTTGATAATGTATTCCAACTTTTATTCAATACATCAATAAAACAACACTTTTCCTTATGTACAATGTTACAACACATGCATGCACAAATGACATAGTCAAGAACATAGTTCAATATATCACGCCAAGCCAGATAAATTTTGCTTGGTGCATACACATGCATTTATTTTCATCTTTTAATCTATTTGATAAAAGATAAGCACTTCCTACTTGGAAGCGACACCCTCGCGAGTAAAACATTTTTTTTTTCAACGGTTAACCAACAAATACAGACATAATTTCTATAGCAAAGTACACGCATAGAAAGAAAACAAGTAATTTCAACCATAGAAATTCACACAATCATTCAAAGCCTACAAGGCCATAATCCAATCACAAATAAACCAAGTCACAAAGTCATAACATATAAAGTGCACGAATAAAGAAACTAAGGTTGCGACTCTGACTGTGGTGACAATAAGTTAATAATAGTTGCAAGTGACAGCTCCAAATCTTGTACTAGGGTACTCATAATGGGAAAAGCCCTCTCTGCAAATACCTCGCTTGCACGAACCATGTGGGCATGTGTTCCAGGATTCAAATGAGGCAAGGCCTCCAAGGGAGTATTGGGGAGTGCATCCTTCACTTTCTTGCTGGCAACATGTCTTCCAAACATATGAGTAGCACGGTTGAAGTCATTCAAAACACTAGCAACATCCGGATGCTTAAGCATCAAATCAAATAGCTGAGGCAGCGCGGCAACCAAATCTTTTCTTCTCTGCACGGAAACATCGCGCTCTGCACGCATCTTGACAACCGCTTGCCTCTCAATCTCTAACTCAGCATCTTTCTCAATTAGTGGTTTCTCTTTCAGAGCCAACTGCTCTTCCCGGGCACTCAAGGCTGCTGACAATTCATGTTTCTCCATCTCAACGTTAGATAAATTTATCCCTTGTTGGGATACTTTCTCAGTCAGCACACGCACCTCCCCGTGATAACGACAAGCTTCAGCCTGTTCAAACACTAGATCCTTCTTTAGAGAGATAATATCCTCCTTGCTATTGTCTAGCTCTATCTGCAGCTCGGCACAAGACTTCTTTAATTCCCCCTGTTCATTGTTTACAACCTGTCTGACATACTCCATAAAGTTATTGAACATATTCACATCCGCTGCATTAACTAAACCCCCATGTACTGTTGCTTATAGATCCGGTAGCAAAAGGCAGGGTAGCATGTTGCAGGTTGGAACACTGCGCCACGCCAAAGTTTTGGTTAGATGGTAGCATTGTAGATTCAGAAGAAGCACTGATTGTTCCAAACATGGTAGAAGTCTTCCCAAATGTCGTGTTAGCTACGCATGATTTGGTAACCAGGGTGGCATCAGAGGGCAAACTAGAAGGAAAAGACAATTTTGGCACCTTCGGCAAAGGGAGCTCATAATCACTTAGATCTAAACTCGTCCCTCGTTTTCCCAATCCTAGCATATCTCGATCATCCAACCTAGGATCTGGAAGGGACGTTGCTCCCAAAGCATCAAACTCCTCTGCATGTTTATAATAAGAACATTAAGCAACGGGTAATAAGTTGGCAATCACTACAATTACGATGGTACCTATTTCGTCATCGTTGTCAGGGTCAGAAGTAGCATGTGATGTCGACTTTCCATTTCTAGCAACACCTGTGAAACAAAAGCAAAAAACATGATTATATATTTATCATGATAAATACATATGTATAAAGTTTGCGTACTTACTTAGAGTGGTGTTTGATACAACATCAGTGGTTGACGTCAAGTGCACCCCTGCTGAGTTAGAGTGAGAGGTGCTTCCAAGTTCTTGGGCACCAGGGATAACATCAGCAGGATGAGTTTCAATCTCATACTCCATACAATCAGGATCTCCCGTCATAAAGTCCATCAAACTCATAGCTGCAAGGAAACATACAATACATCAGTACATGCAACAAGCTAATATAAAAGTATGTCGAAGTAATAGTAGGAACCCACACTTCCCAGTCTCCGAGTCCCTTATCACAGGCTTCATTCCTTCATCCCAGTTATCCGAAATACCAGCCAACACCAAAGCACCTTCCTCATACACCCTAAACTTAATTGCCTTTTGTAAAATCTGCCTACACAACCTTGCGCTAGGAGACTTCAGATTTGGAAGCTCGTTTATGCCCTTATCAAACCCAGTTTTCCAATTAACCAGGTTACTAGCCCAAATATTTCTAAAAGCCGGGTCGACAAACACATACCTATATCTCCAATCCATATGACTACTCGCACAATCATAAATGAATTTTTGATTCCTACCTCTCACCTCTACTGAATACCAATCATGGGATTTAGTCAATTTATAGCATCTCCTAAACAAGGACACTGTTGGTTTTATTCCCATTGCCACCAGCAACATCTCAAAAGTCACGACTTTTGAACAAGCTACCGGATGTAACTGTGCAAATCTCAGCTTGTAATAGTTCAACACATTCAGATAAAAAGGAGTGGCAGGCAATCTAAAATTGCAATGGGAAAGGGAATGGACATAAAGGGCTACTTTCCCTTTCGGAGGAGTATTGGCTCGTTGGCGTCCACTAGGTACGATAGCATTATATTTCCTAAGGCATGGGTACGTTTCCTTAAGTTTTTCTAGCATTTTGTTATCAATTCTGCTAGGGCTACGATCAACGGAAGGCACTTCTTTTATTGACACTGGCTCCCCCATGTCAAACAAAGGTAACTATGGTATGCCTAATAAATACCAAAATGTATCAGTTATTACTAGCAGACGCAAACAAATGAATGCAAAGGACGAGTAAGTTACATACCTGCAGGATAGCTTCCTAACACAAACAACAAAGTGCTCCTGCAAAAAGAGACACAATTACAATTAGAAGGCTTAGCGTATGAATAGAAATATCAAACTGCCTGTAACCGGTTACACACCCGGTATCCGGGATAAACCCCCGGTACTCGAGCAACACCCTCGATACAGCCGGTATTACCCGGCATTTCCTTGGATACAGCCGGTATCACCCGATACACAACCTAAAAAGCTCGGACAGGGGCCTCAAACTCCCGGTACTACGTGAATACTCCCTGTACCCGGGCCAAAAGTGCCGGTACCATCGCCTGTCCCTGCTCGATTACACTCCCGGTACCCTGGCCAAAAGTGCCGGTACCGGGGCGCCTGTCCCTGCTCGATCACACTCCCGGTACCCGGGCCAAAGTGCCGGTACCGGGGCACCTGTCCCTGCTCGATCAACTCCCGGTATCCGGGCCAGAAGTGCCGGTACCGGGGCTGTGCCTTGCTCGATCAATACTCTCGGTACTCGGGCCAAATATGCCGGTACCGGGGCTGCTTCGCTCGATCATAACTCCCGGTACTCGGGCCAAATATGCCGGTACTCGGGCTGCATTTTACCTCGATCGCAAAAAAAAAAAAAAAAAAAAAAAAAAAAAAACATAAGGAACGCAGACTTACGAGTATATTGAGTAGTTACGACTTGAAAACTTGTTGTTTTGACAAATCCTAACTCGGGGGCATGATGAGGTTAGTAGGGATTACCTATGCATATATATAGGTAATCCCTAAAACCTAAATACTAACATGGGCTTTTATTGCTGAAAGCCTTGATGTTACAAGCAAGCCCATTGAGCAAGACACGCATGCATGTTACAGCCTGTATACCATTGACAAGCGCATGCCTGACAGGCGCCCGCCTCAACATGAAGTCAACCTGCAAGGCAGTTTCAGCCTTGCGTCATCCTGCAAGGCAGTTTCAGCCTTGCGTCATCCTGCAAGGCAGTTTCAGCTGACCGCCAGCCTGCAAGGCAGTTTCAGCCTGGCTTCAGCTTGCAAGGCGTTGCCTTAGGTTGTGAGACGTCGCATCTTAACAAATAATAAAGTGAAGACGATTAGTATACCACTGATTGATTACTATAACAGTTTAAACATTCATGATCGTCATTGATTGATGGACGTTCCCCATGCTTGAAACGGGTAGTATAAATACAATCTAATCAGGGTAGACGCACTTCACTAAAATCTCACTTTAACACACACACAAGCAAAAACCGAGTTCATATACTCTTGCTTTCACCTTCAACTTTGATCACCCTAGGTTCGTCAAGAACTTACTGGGTTTGCACTGTGATCATCACAGGAGATCCAAGGTTGACACCACCAATCCTCGTGTTTGACAACCACTGCTCGAACATTTAACATCGACTAACTGCCCTCTATATGCAACATATTGTGGCCAAAAACCTAAAAACTCCGATGGTGTTTGATTTCGGTTTATATCGATGGGTGCATAATCACAATTCGTGACAAGCCATGAATACACTAAAAATTTTGTTACAACTCCATTTTTGTATGATATATCGAAAACTTCTACAAATCCAACTATATTCTTCCTTCATTAAAAACAGGTTATCGTGAAACATAATAAGATTCCTAACAATAACCGTTGATAAAAGAACATTGCCAGAGTACACAAACATTGTGTTTGAGGTTTGTTTCTATCAAATGTACATATATATGAGAATATATAATAAGATCATGTGTTTCTTTAATATGTGAAAGAGAAGATCAATTTTAAATCAAAAAATTAAATAACTTTCGGTAAGTCAATTAGTTCGAACACTTGTACGTGGTTAAAGGTTGTCGAATCTACAAAATTATCTAAAAACATAAAAAAAAAATATGATACTTTGCCAAATCAAACTACTTCAATCGAATCTCTTACATAGTGTACACGAGTCCTATTCCTATGATATTTCTTCCACGAGCTAATGAGCTGCAATATAACGGTCAAAAATCCTAACACTCCTAAAAGTACAACCCCCAATATTCGTGAAACATGGCTAGCATGTTTTAGGCACCAGTAGCACAAAATTCTGTAACCATTGACTATGATTATACACATTATTTCTATGATCACTATCCACCTCGAGCCCAAGCTAGTTCTGTAACCCTCCTCATCTTGTTTTCTTAACCAGCAAACAAGTATAACTAGAAAAATACCCGTAACACCAATGATCACAACGGTCAAGCCCCAAACAAACGTAGTGTGGACATAATTCGAGTTTGAGGTTATATAAAAGTATTGTAGAAAATGTAAGAAAAAATCGAGACATGTGACAAATATTGGTAACCATTGATATATTAGCAAGATTAACCATAGACCGAAAAACAACAAGTAGTTGATCTTGTACAAATCGTGATCGTGAAGCAGAAGACAGCAACGAGCTCTCGACGGTTCATGTGTGATTCGTCATCATCATCCATTGTAGAGATATGACTAGTCTTAACTTTGATAAAATCTACGGGGTTTTGGTTAATCTAATATATTAAAACCGAAGATGTATACATAATTCATATTTTTCTTTCCCCAAAATGCAGCATATATGGTCAAAACTCCTAGCACTCCCATTAGTACAATGCCCAATCTTTGCGAAACATGGCTTACATGTTTTACGCACTAGTAACACAAGATAACCAAGTTGGTCTCGTATCACATAAGAAATACTCATGATACCAGTGACCATAAACTTCAGCCAAAAACAGATAATTTAACTTTGAGATTATATAAAAAAATTCTAGTATAAAATGGATTCTCTTGCAATTTGATAATTGTTGGTCCGAATCAGGAACATATAACAAGGACGAGCAATAGATTGAATAGACGGAAGAGATAAACACGAATAATCAAAGATAAACCAAATATTATTAATAAACGTTAAAGATTACAATGGTTTAAACAGAGAAATCGTGGTATGGCTAAGGGGAAGATCGAAGCATGATCTTCCCCCTGCTCCGGTGATCGGCCGGATTGGGTACACCAAAAAACCCTAGCTCTCAAAACTCTCCTTCACTCCTAACCCTAAAAACTGCTGAAATTCGATATATATAGGCCTGGTATCTCATCCGCACGGATCACAATCCGATCCGTGCGTATGAGAACTGATCCACACGGATATACTTCATCCGTGTGTATAAACATTAATCACAAATCAGGCGCATATACTAGTCATCCGTACGGATGAGACTCTCATCCGTGCGCATGAGCTTCATCTGCACGAGCTGATGCAGATGATGAATTTCGCACTTTTACAAAACAACTAGGTGTACAACATTACAAATAAACATTAATAATAAATTTTCTAAGCTATGGACATCCAAAAAGTGCATCAACAACAATGAACTAATATGTGGTTTTCACTTTCCTGATATATTTCACATATAACTATATAAGGGACACGGGTGGAGTTTAAATCAATTCCGCGAACTGTTGAATAAATTTGTTGTTGTTTCAATTATTTAAGAATGTTTTGTGACACCTTCATGTATTGTAGAAACCAAGTAAGAGATCGAGATACCAAGACATCATTGATTATCTAACACAACACGACATATTTTGTAGTTCCTAACCTCGTAACATTGGATGAAATCACCTCTCGCTTATCTTTTGAAAAAATACGTAGCTCTTGATCTTGAACATGTCTCTGTAATACATAAAGAAACCCGTTAAAAGGAGCTGCACGGGAATATAGTTCTTAGTCCTTAAAGGTGTTTACGTGCTTGTTTAACCACAAGTACCTTCTACTTTTAACTTCCCAAACTTCAACAAAAGGTTCCAACATGAACATCCACGTTTACACGAGTTAGAGGCCTCTTCTTAAGTATCCTCGATGGATCAATGTTTATTTTAATCGGCAACAACTTGTTCCACGAGAAGAAGCTTCTTGACTTAAAGTTCAATTTCTAGGTTTTAACAATATCTGCTACTTTAATCATAGAAATGATACATAGACCATATACATACTTTCTTAATTATAACTATATTCACATACAATTGTTGATATACGAGAAGCAATACATAAACCAAATCAGTAGACCTCAAAACAGTTTGTTAACATAAACCGACAATAAGATCAAAGAAATTCCAGCCTTCTGGTGTATGAGTTAACCCACTAACCAAAAGGTTGTGAGTTCAAATCTAGCAAGAGAAATATTTGTCTTTTGAAAAAAAACATACCTAAAAATCAGACTACTTCGACCAACTCTGTTGTAGGTTGTACACGAGTCCCGGCCCTATGATATTCCTTCCATTTGCTGATGAGCCGCAAAATGCAGCATATCAAAGTCAAACCTCCAAGAACTCCCAAAAGTACAATCCCCAATCTTCGTGAATCATGGCTTGCAACGTTTAAGTTCCAAAAACACAAAATCCTGTAACCATTGATAAATATTACACACAATATTTGTATGATCCCCATCAACATCCGATTTGAACCCAAGCTAGTTCCGCAATTCTCACCATACAATTTTTTTAACCAGAAACAAATCATCACGAAAAAAATACCCACAACACCAATGATCACAAACACCCAGCCCAAAACAAAAAACCAGCGTGCAAAATGCAAGTTTGCAATCAGATAAAAATATTGTAGAATATATAAGAACATATCGAAATGTGTGGCCGCTGGTATGCAAAACAATCTCAAGATGAACCATTGCATAGAAAATAACATAAAGTTGATTAAGTTGTTTAAAATAATGTGTTTGCTACCATAAACAAACCAAAGGGCCAAAATCATGGTTGAAAACCCGGAGAAACAGAAGGTGTCCGCGAGTTCTCGATAGTACGATCCCGAGTCCACATTGTTGTCCATTGTAGGGATGCTAAAGTTTGATCTCCAATTCCCTGCTGAAAAACTTGATGATATGATTAATTTGTAAAATTTATGGGTTTAGGGTTTTTGTTTTCATACGGTTTAATTATTAGCTTTTAACTAATGGATAAACTCTATGTATTCAAAAAATAAATAAATAAATAGATGAAATCATATTATTATCCAGGTTAATTAATTTAAAACAATAAATCTATGTATTTTTGTTATTTACAATTTATACCTTGAAAAATATTTTTAATTAATTTGTCAACATTTGTACTTCAAATTAAGTTGTTGAAGCAACAATATAACTTGAATTGTTAGATTTTACTCTAAAGTAAATAAGTAAAAGAGATTGACCTAAAAATGTCTCAAAATCTTCGGTAAAAAAAATCATGTTCTTGGTAAACTTGGATCGCGTTAAAATTATGTGTATAAATATATATCGTTTTCTTTATTTATTTGAACTAGAAAAATACACGAGCTATCTAACGGATTATTATCCTCATTTTTCCTTACTTCTATTGTCAACTTCTAATATCCTCTTATAGATCAAGAAGAAATCAGACGAATGCTAAAGGTATTATAAGCATTCTCCTATGATCAGCACATTAGCCGTTTCGTTGTCCAAACTTTCTTTTTATGTTTTTTCATGTTTTCCTTTTCCATCTATGTTTCCTTGTTGATTGTCTTAATTATTGCAATTTCTATTTCCATCCACATCCGATACGAATGAATTGATTGTAATATCATCACGAACGTACCACTTCTACAACTAAACGGTTTAAAGAACCCGTATATAGTATTCCCATCTAGTATTTAAATTGGTATAATTCATTTATGGTATTTTATATAATTATAATTATTTCCAATCAAAGTATAATAATCATAACCATCAAAGATGTTAGTATATATATGTGTGTTATTCTATGCAACATTTCACAAGAACTTTGAATATTAGAAGTTTAAAACATCAAGAAACTTATCAATTGACAATGGGAAAACATATCATCTACTTTCTCTTCTTCTGCATTTTATCCTATAGTTTTCTCAATGTCGACGCCAACTATAGAGACGTATGCGAACCCTATGGTAATCTCTTTCTCGAGTTCTAGGTTTTTAGTTTTGTTTTTTTTGAAGATTTTATTTTTTATCTAACACGTTTTTGTTTTTGTTGTGAAACAGGCAATCCAATATGTGTATTGCCTTATAGAGGTTGTCAACCTTGCAATATTGATTGTTGCGAAGATTATTGTATTCGAATCTTTCCTAAACGTCATTTAGTAACTGCAGAGTGTAGTGAGAATGTTTGTGTTTGTTGTTTTACCGGAAAATGCTAATGCAACCAATTCCATAGAGGTTTAATGGGTAACAAACCCATATTATCAACTGTAATAATAAAATTTGTATTTGAGACAATCGAAGATGTGACATCTTTTAACAATTGGACTTGTGTCTGGGGTATCATTTGGTGAAATGTGATATTCTAGATCTCCTTATTTGCTTTATTATTTATTGTACAATCAATATCTGATTTAGAACCATATTGGTTTCAGAACTCCCTTGACTAAGTTATATGGGATCAGGATGATCAAGGATTGACATTTTAAATTTAATTTCTTGACGAAAATACTTGTTATTAGATCTATCTTTTTTATTAAATTTACTAGGTTATTAATCCGCGTAATATGGTGTCTACATAAATAAAATTCAAATGTTAACAATTTTATCTTGTACTCCTTAACTTAATTGTAATCATAATTAACATACATACCAACAACAAGACGGGGGAGCTTTTTGAGTTGATCAAAACCATAACATTGTGAGTTTAAGTTTTTTAAGGGACAAAAATATAAATTATGTTGGACGTCGTAAATAGTTATCTTTATAAAAAGAAAAACATACCTACGATAAGACAAGAAGTCATAATAATCCTAAGAAAGAAACCATCTTCAATCATACTGTTAGGTTTCATATGTTATTGAAACCAACAGGTAGAAGATAAGGTTAGCAAGGCTTGATTTCATTACAGAACATAGTGAACTAGTTTACAATCGAGAACCCTAAATTGGGGAAGCATATCTACAGAATACGTAATGAACAAAACAGACCCTTTAACTATCGACATGTACACAATACGCTAACATCCCCCCTCAAACTCAAGGTGGGGAAGGATGAACTAAATTGAGTTTGGAAACCAAAGCTTGAAAACGACTTGGCAAATGCGCTTTAGTAAATATATCAGCTGGTTGGTCTATAGTGGAGATAGAGAAAAGTTGAACCGTCTTACCAACATGTTGTCGAACAAAGTGACAATCTATCTCAATATGCTTCGTGCGTTCGTGAAAAACATCGTTGTGGGCAATCTGGATAGCACTCCGATTGTCACACCAAAGAGGAGTAGGAGTAGTTTGAGGAGCACCCATATCAGCTAACAGCCAACGCAACCAAATTAGTTCTTGTGTAGTGTCTGCAAGAGCCCGATATTCCGCCTCGGTGCTAGATCGAGCAGTTAAAGATTGTTTCTTACTCCGCCAAGATATAAGTGAATTACCTAAAAAGAAACAATATCCTGTAGTGGACCGGCGATCAGTCACATCACTATCCCAATCCGAATCAGAATATCCTTTAAGTGTCAAGGATGAGTCAGAGGGAAAATATAATCCATGAAACATAGTACCCTTAAGGTACCGTAAAATACGAAGCACGGCTGCATAGTGATCAGAACAAGGAGCAGCCATGAATTGGCTAACTTTATGAACAGCATAAGCTAAATCCGGACGAGTGACCGTAAGATATACCAACGAGCCTACCAATTGTCGATATAAAGTAGGATCACGAAGAGGGGTCCCTGCACCAGGCATCAGATGTAGGTTATGTTCTAGAGGTGTTGAAAATATCTTATTGTCAGTGATACCCGCTCTTAAAATAATATCCGAGATGTACTTTGCTTGACAAAGATAGATGCCAGAATCATCAGATAAAACTTCTAGGCCAAGAAAGTAATGTAATTTTCCAATATCTTTCATCTCAAAAGATAAGCTAAGAGATTGCTTGAGACTTTGAATACCTTCAATGTCACTCCCTGTAATGATCATATCATCGACATAAAGTAGAACAAGAATGGTACCATTTGTAGTAGTACGTGTAAACAACCCGGAGTCATAACTACTAGAAGAGAAACCAAGTGAGATGATAGTAGTACTGAACTTTTCAAACCAAGCACGGGGTGCTTGTTTGAGGCCATAGATAGCTTTCCGTAACTTACAAACATGGCCTGTAGGATGAGAAATCCCTGGTGGCGGTTTCATGTAGACCTCTTCAAATAGATCTCCATTGAGAAATGCATTTTTAACATCCATCTGACAGATTTGCCATTTTTTAACCGCCGCAATTGCAAGTAAACTACGAACAGAAGTGACACGAGCAACGGGAGCGAATGTCTCCTCATAATCAATACCATATTCTTGTTTAAATCCTTTTGCAACGAGCCTTGTTTTGTAACGATCGACTGAGCCATCTGCTTTGGTCTTTATTTTGAATACATATCTACAGTCGATAATGGTTTTATCGGGAGGATGAGGAACAATGTCCCATGTTCCAGCCTTTTCAAGAGCATCAAGTTCTTCCTTGATTGAATTTTTCCATATAGGGTTCAAGGAAGCTTCCTTGTAAGAAGTAGGTTCGTGATGGGACAAAAGTGTAGTATAACAATGATAATCACGAAGATGAGAAGGAACCTGTTTTACTCGATGTGACTGACGTTGTTCTGGTAGATGAGAAGTGCTCGGAACCTCAGAACCAATAGATGTCTCGGGAATAGGTGTTGGTGATGGTATAGATGCTGATTCCGGGTCTAAAATAGAAGGAGGTGACTCAGAGACTAATGGTGAACCGATATCTATATGGATTGAGTCCAAAGAGATAGAAGCATCGGTAAAAAATGAATCAGTAGAAGAAGAAACTTGAAATTTAGAAATCGAAGAAAACATTTTGTGTTCCCAGAAAGTAACATGACGAGATATACGAAGGCGTTTTGAGATGGGATCCCAACAACGATAACCTTTGTGATCTATCCCATATCCAAGAAAACAACATAAACGAGAACGAGGTTCCAGTTTTGAATGTTCATGAGGCTGAAGTTGAACAAAACAAGCACAACCCCAGACTTTAAGCAAGTCATAAGCAGGAGTCATACCATATAATCGTTCATACGGAGACTTTAGTTGAAGAACGGGTGTGGGATGTCGATTGATGGTATAAACAGCTGTAAAGGCCGCTTCACCCCAAAACCGTTCAGGACATTGTGCAGAAATAAGTAATGTACGAATTGTATCAAGAATGTGCCTATGTTTTCTTTCGGCACGTCCATTTTGTTGAGACGTACCTGGACATGAGTATTGAGACATGGTGCCTTGTTGGCGAAGAAACGAGAGAAGAGAAGATTCTTTATATTCCATGGCATTGTCGGCACGAAGAATTTTATCGTCTTAGAAAATTGTGTGTGAATCATTTGTGCAAAAGTAATATAAATTTTAGGTAATTCGGATCGACGATTCATCATATAAATCCAAGTAAAACGTGTATGATCATCAATAAATATAACAAAATATCTAGCACCACCCATAGAAGGATGTGGTGCTGGTCCCCAAACATCTGAATGAATAAGATCAAAGGAAGTAGTAGACTGAAAATCATTAGCATCAAATGGTAAGGCATGATGTTTCCCAAGTTGACATGATAAACAAGAAACAAAATCATTTTTGACACTACCTAACAAACCAGAGGAAACTAATGATTTAAGTCTTGAAATAGATAAATGGCCTAATCGAGCATGCCATATGTCAAAAGATGAAGTACTAGAAGTGGATCCAACAATGTGATTTGGAAATTTAGGCAAACGTAGATAGACCACTTCAAACATTCGACCAACTTTACGGCCTATTCCAAGAATCTGTTTGGTCTTTGGATCCTGCACAACACAACCAGAAAGAGAAAATAAAACAGTTAGACCTGTTTCACATAATTGACTAACAGATATAAGGCTTATGGATAGGTCTGGAACATGAATAGTATCAGGTAGATATAGATGCGAAGTGGAAACAAGTCCGCTAGATGTCACATGTAAACGAGTATCATTAGCAGTACAAACAGAAGGAAATGAATCTGGTTGTTGTTTGGTAATAAATAAGTCTGCATTTGGTGTCATATGATTGCAACAACCAGAGTCAAACAACCATACATTACCTAAGGAGAATCCTTTTTCATTGATACCCATAGATCCGGACATAAGTTGTTGCATTAACTCTTGATTCTTTTGCAATAAGTGCATCACGTCATTGTTAGGGGAAGAGGGGTCTAGTGTATTCAATGTCTCGGATTTGTATGGATCAGGAATAATGGAACCAGCCATGGACTTTGACCGCACTTGAAACTGTTCTTTTTGAGAATTTGAGTTTCTCGGGTGCTTGAGACAGTCAGATCCATAATGTCGTGGATGTTTGACATTACACCATTTACATTGACGGACCGGACAATCCAATAAACGATGAGAAGTAGAGTGACAAAACGAACACTCGTTGTTGTTCCATTTTCCAGCAGGTTTAAAATCATTTGATTTTCCTTTGTATCCACCCGAAGAGATGTGAAGAACTACATCACAAGATGACTGTTGACGAGGCTGAATCCGCGTTTCTTCGCTAAGTAACTCTGCAATTGCGTCATCCAAAGTGGGAAGAGGTTGTCTGTGAAGAAGAGAGGCACGGACACTTTCAAATTTATCAATAAGACCCATCAATATAGTCATCAAATGAAGCTGGCTAAAGTAAGCACGGAATTGTCGAGCCGTCTCATCCCCGATCTGAGGGGCTGCAAGATTAAGTTGGTCCCTGATAACTTGCATCTCGGAAACGTAGGAGCTAATTGACTGATCAGGTTGTTGGCGTTTGCTCTGAAAAGATGACCATAAATGGTACTGATGAGACAAACCTGTAGTGGTGTATCGTTTAGAAAGAAAATCCCAAACTTGCTTGGAAGTATTGTAACCAAGAAATTGTTGATTGATTTCTGTTGTAGTTGACGCATTGATAAACCCTAGAATTTTCGCGTTTTTGATATCCCAATCATCTGATCTTTTGGCAAACTGAATGTCGGTTTCTTCATTACCTTTTTCTGGTGCTGAAGTCAGACCCGTAACATAGCTATACAATCCGAGAGATTTCAGATGAATTGTCATGTGATGGCTCCATAAAACATAATTGTTTCCATCAAGAACAACTGATATAGGGCGATTTTGAATGACACTTGAGTTGGACATTGTAGTATACTAAGAAATTAAAGTATAACTAGGGTTTAGAACAGAAAAAATGGGAGTGGGTTCAATTGGACAGAACAGAGCATAGATGTAGTGTTGATCGGGAATTGAGATATCAGCTATGAGGAGAGGCAACCAACCTGAAATCAATTTGGAGAGAATTGTTGCAAAGGAGACATCTATGATTTGAGATCTATGATGATAATCGTATCAAGACCCTAGACGCTCTGATACCATGTTAGGTTTCATATGTTATTGAAACCAACAGGTAGAAGATAAGGTTAGCAAGGCTTGATTTCATTACAGAACATAGTGAACTAGTTTACAATCGAGAACCCTAAATTGGGGAAGCATATCTACAGAATACGTAATGAACAAAACAGACCCTTTAGCTATCGACATGTACACAATACGCTAACACATACGAAATCAAACTACTTCGACCGAGTCTGTAATAGATTGTACACGAGTCCCGGACCTATGGTATTCCTTCCATCTACTAAGGAGCCGCAAAATGCAGCATATTAAAGTCAAAACTCCAAGTACTCCCAAAAGTATGATGTCCAATCTTCATGAATCATGGCTCCCAAGGTTTAAGTACCAAAAACACTCAATCCTATAACCATTGACAAATATCATACACAATATTTGTATGAGCACCATCAACATCCAAGCTAGTCCCGGAATCCTCGATATACACTTTTTTTAACCAAAAATAAAGTATCACAACTAAAATACCTGTAATACCAATGATCATAAATACCCAACCCAAAACAAAAAACCATCGTGCAAATGAAGAGTTCCAATTATATAAACACTGTAGCAAAGAAAAGTTAAGATCAACAGGGGTAGTCATCAGCCGTAATGCAATACCAAGAGGGAGTAAGGGAGTATCATTAGGGAGAAGCTGAAGACGTATAAAACAACATGTTTCCTGCCACAAACAAACCAAAGTGCCAAAACCATGTTCGAAGACCCTGTGAAACAGAAGGTGACAGCGAGCTCTCGATAGTACGTGCCCGATTACACATTGTTGTCGTCCATTGTAGGGTTCTCGAATTTCTTTCTAATAACTTGTTTATATGATTAATACTTTGCATAAATTATGAGTTTAGGGTTGTTGTAATAATGCGTTTTCCATATAACTATAAATAATTATAAAGTCATAGGTAATTCGAATATATTCCTTAGTAATAATTATAAAGTAGTAGGTAAACTCTATGTAGTAAAAAAAAATGAAAAAATAGATAAACTCAAAGTTCGAAACATTTGGAACTAATTATACGAAAACTATATGAATACCGTTAGTATTTTCTAGGTTAATTCGAATATACTCCTTAGTAGTTTATATGTCAACTTCACCTCTATATGAATAACACTATTTTATTTTGAGTATTGATAATCACGCCCTTAGGGTTGCGGCTAAAACGGTTTAAAGAACCCGTATATAGTATTCCCATCTAGTATTAAAATTGGTATAATTCATTTATGTACATGATTCAATTATAGTAATCCAATCAAAGTATAATATCATAACCATCAAAGATGTTAGTATATATATGTGTGTTATTCTATGCAACATTTCACAAGAACTTTGAATATTACAAGTTTAAAACATCAAGAAACTTATCAATTGACAATGGGAAAACATATCATCTACTTTCTCTTCTTCTGCATTTTATCCTATAGTTTTCTCAATGTCGACGCCAACTATAGAGACGTATGCGAACCCTATGGTAATATCTTTTTCGAGTTCTAGGTTTTTTAGTTTGGTGTTTTGAAGATTTTATTTTTTATCTAACACGTATTTTGTTTTTGTTGTGAAACAGGCAATCCAATATGTGTATTGCCTTATAGAGGTTGCCAACCTTGCCATATTGATTGTTGCGGAGATTATTGTATTAGAATCTTTCCTAAACGTCATTTAGTAACTGCAGAGTGTAGTGAGAACGTTTGTGTTTGTTGTTTTACCGGAAAATGCTAAGGGAGCCGATTTTGATAGAGGTTTATTATCAAATTATAATAAATTCTCTAATGGGTAACAAACCCATATTATCGGTTATAATCATAAAACTTTAATCTGTGAAACTCGAATTGATGTGACGTTTTTTGAAAGTTTTAGACTTGTCTTCGGAGTACCATTTTGTGACGAGCTATATATTCTAGATCTCTTTGGGTTATTATCTATCGTACCATTAAAGAATTTTGCATTTTCATCCCTCGCAACCTACATTAATACGGAGAATTTCTTTAACCTTGAGAGTCGCATGAACATATCTTCTTAATATTTGAAGATTAACATGAATATGTTTCTTATGTTTCGAAAAAATCATTTAAGTATAAAAAGATTGCTACCTCAGTTGTTAGTTCATATATGAATTAAAAATGTTTGTTAAACAAAATAAATAAATAAATAAATTTATTTAAGCAATCTATTTGTAATTTTAGCCTTTTGGGGGAAGCATATTTGCACAAAATAAACACTCTCTATGTATTTCGAACATATGTTTTACCAACCAATTCACCAATTACAACTTACAGTGCATCAAAAAAATTATAGATAAAATAAATACTCGTCTTTTATGATATTCTTTCCATCGGTTAACAACCAGAAAAATGAGCATATCGTAGTCAAAAAACATAGAGCTCCAATAAGTACAACGTCTGATATTCGCCAAACATGGCTCGCCTTTTTTAGGCGCTAATCACATAATATATCATGAAACCATTAACAAAATCTATACATAAAAGTTATTAGTCAAAGGATCAAAACGCATAAAAAGGTTTTTAAACTATAACCTTTTATCCATTAGAATTGCGCTTAATAGGTTTAAACATTCTTTATTTACTTGAATCTTGATTAATAATTGTCGTCTGTCATTCTATTTTTGTCCAGTTTCTTCCTTTTTTGAGTTTCTAATGGATGTAAGTAATCTATTAACCGATCATTCAAGTTTTTTTAACGAGGTAGACCGGGATATGTCATAGGGGGACTGACTCGTTTGGACCAAACATCGATATGATGTCAAGGTTAAAGGAAGGGTTTGAATTGTTTTTTTTGTGAAAGAAATTTAAGGTCTATGACATGAGTGCCCATGGTTGGATTTGTTAATTTCCTTGTATATTCGTCACGCCAACATGAAACACATAACCGTCATTTAATCGTTTCTAGGAGCTGATCATGTTAGTTGTTGGTTGCTGCGGAAAACCTAATAGTGCCTATACTCGAAGAACCCTAACTGATTAATAATTTATTCAATACAAATCGTATATCATTGTTGAGTTAGGATTCTTCGTAGCCTATTTTTCGGTTGAAGCTTATTTTCTATTATGATCAATATGTGTGTATAAGTTGGTAAAATACAAGAAGTTTCGAATTAATAATCATGAAATGAAACCATCCAAATATCTTTTCACTTACTCTTGAGAAATTAAGCTACTTCGACCGTGTTGCGACACCGGAATATCACAAGTACAACTGGGTAGAAGGTTCGGATCCGAAAGAGATGATCCGAAGAAGACCTTCAGCCTAGTTCTTATCTTCGATCTCGAACTATCTGCACAAGCAGGTAAACACACGAGTAAACGGAGCGGGGATGATCCCCTGGTTTACCTCGGGCGTAAGAGTAAGTTTACGAAGAGTAAGAGTAAAGATATAAAGTAAAAGTATGGAATATTTGTGAACGTTACCCTTGAAGTGAAGAGTGAGCTTGGTATTTATAGATCTTGAGTTTCGGATAATAACATGCTCTAAGTATAATACCTTGTTTATCCTAGAGGTATTGCGAAGTATTGTACTTTCTGTCGAGAAGTCATCCTTCGGCCTTATGGTCCTTAGGATGCTCTTCGGATAATAGATGTTGTTTAGATTCCTTTTCTTAGAGATTGTGCCCAGTTAAAAGATCTTTCGGCGTACCATCGGTTTAGCCGATAGACTTCTATCGGCCACCGATGGTACGTCATCAGCCCCCCTAGTCCAGTATTACGTAGTTAAGACTATGTAATGCTTGACTAGAAGAAAAAAGAAAGTGTTTCGACTCTTTCAACTTGTTCTTTCGGTTGACTGGGGTGTGTCTCTTGAGTTTCTTCGGAAATTTGTAACCGTCTGACTATTTGGGCGGGATAATTGAGTTTCACCTTCGGCGGGAAGTTTTTCAAACCGCTGCATTTAATGCTTATGCCATGTGTCGCTATTCCATTGGCCGAGAGAGATGGTGGGATTAGACGCGCGTCCCATCGTCTGACATACACTTGCCTATAAATAGCTTATTTTACCCCTTTTGTAACTTTTTTCTTACCGTTTTCTCAATTACACTTTCAACTGTGTGTGTTTTTCTTCCTCCCAACTTCTTTCGTGTTTTTTGTTTTTCTCTCTGATTTTCGCCATGTCGAAACAGAATAAAGAGAACATTCGTAGGTCCTTCAATAGTTTAACCCAGAGGGATCTCGACGTCCTTTGCGAAAAGTATGCTATCGGTGCTGGCTATGGCGTCACTTTTCCTGGTCCGGACGACACGATACTGGATGCTCCTCCCGGTAAACTAGGTGTTTACGCCGAGTGGTTCGAATTTTCGAACCTTCGTCTGCCGTTTTCCAGACTTTTCTTGGAGGTCTGTGAGTATTTCAAGTTTCATCCGTCGCAGATGAACCCTCTTGGGGCATTACGACTGACGTGTTTTGAGGTTCAGAGTTGGGCTCTGGGGTATACTCCTACGGTTCGGACGTTTTACAAACTTGGGAAAGCCGGTGATTGGTTTACTTTTGATAAGAGGAGGAAACCTAGCCCAGTTTGTTCTTCCGGAGCTCCTTCAGGTCGAAAAAACTGGAAGACCAAATTCTTTTTTGTGAATGCTGGCGTGGCTCCTATCCGGATCAGATGGAAGCACAAGGACGAGTCCGTAGCTGATGAACAAGTAAAGGAGGGGGAAGTTCCGGCTGAAGTTATCGCAGAATTTACAACTCACCAGGTTGAGTGCCGGACACTACCGGAACATGTGTTGGTGATGGCCGGAATAAGTCGGTATTGGACTTCTAACATTTCCAGACCCTGTTTGCAGCTAGATGGCCAAGGTATGTCAAGTAGTTATGTTCGTGTTGCTGATGGTTCTATGTTGATAACTAATTTGTCTTATCTTTTTTTTTGTAGATTTGCCTCTGATAGACTTTTTACAAATGGCTGATTGGGCTTCGGTTAAGTATGTCGCTCGCAATAATGCTGAAGGAGAGGAGACCTGGTTGGTTCGGATGAACCCACGGGTGATACATATGTCCACCGATGCACTTCCTGCTCCGTATACTAATGCCGATGTCGTCTTTCCAGCGGGCTACAAGATAAGAGATCCTTCTGATGAAGATTTTATTCAGCCAGCCCCAGGGACTATTATGGGTAGTGGAAGTCATCCGGCCAAGAGTGGTAATAATACTATCCCTTTGCTTTTCCGTGCTTTGTTTGCAAAAGCGTCATCTTCTGTGGGAAATGCAGCTGCTAGGAAGAGAAAGGCTACCGATTGGTTTACTCCTCCGGAATCATCCGAAGGCCAGAAGGATGATATGGAGGTTGTGGGGTCTGATGAAGAAGTTGAGCCGGTAATTGATGCGCAGAAGAAGAAAAAGAAGGTTTCCGTTTCTACTACAAGTTTAGTCATCAGGGAGAGAGGGCAAGATTCTCAGCCTGTGATTTCGTCGGCTAAAGAGGCCGAGACTTCCAGGCCTGAGGAGAAGAATAAGGGGGTATCTACTTCCATCTTTCGGGGTAAGTTTGTCGTCCTTGAAAGTTCCGAGGAAGGAGGTGTCTCATTAGATGGTACGAAGGGCTATCCGGATTCCCCCCCTTATGAGACTTCTTCCGAAACGAGGAGAATTCTTGAACTGATAGTTTTTGATGATCTCTCGACAGGTCCTCACACTGATTCTGAAGTGGTTCCCTCTAACCCGGAACCGATTGTGGAGGAAGCAAGTGTGGGTGCTGGAGGTACGGGTGCGAAGTCTTTAGAGAAATCTTATTCGGCTATTCCAATGGATGAGGAGTTTGTGGCTCCTAAGTTGGTTGAAGAACCTCTACAGGAGCCTTATGTCGGGGTTATGCTAGAGCAGGCGCAGGATGATCTAGGATATCGGCGTTTGTCGCCGGAGAAGGTGACCTATCGGCCAATATCCCCCGCTATGTCTCAACCGGAGGATGATCAGGATTTGGAGATTGAAACTTCACAAGTTTTGGCGGATCAGCCGGAAGGTATTTTTCTTTTTTCTGGAATCGTTCAACCTTCTCCTGTTTCGGAGTTGACGGGGTCTTGTGCCCGGACTCGAATCTGGGTGAAAGGTATGAACTTGATTCTTGCATGTGTTTCTTTTATGAACTCCCTTTCAATGGCTTACTGATCCTCAGTTATTGTCTTTCAGGTGATCAAGTGGCGGATGAACGTATGGAGGATGTCCATGTGCCTTCGGAAGAGGAAAATTCAGAGACAGAGTCTGAAGGTTTGGATACTGCTTTGGCCGGAACATCCTTTGTTCCGGCGATTAGTAAAATCAAGTGTGGGGACCTCTTTCAAGCGGACTCCTATGAGATCAATCGGGATTTGGTTGATAATCTTGCTACCCCGGCTGAAACTCTTCGTTTGGGGAAACTTGGGAACGTCCAGGCGGGACGTGAGTTTGACTTTGCTCTGGCCTCTTGATGTGTAAAATCGAGTCTTAAATTAAACCTACTTTTTCACGCAATTACACACTTATAGGCAGTGGACCTATTCGTATGTAATATAGTTAATAGTAAGTATAGGTTCGTTCGCAGGGACTAATTTGCTTTTAAATTTCGAATTAATAACACTAAGAGTATTTGGGGGTTTTTTATCGTAACTAAAATTGCAAGTAATTTAATAAAATTGGTTAATTAAAACCGAGCGAAAGATTTATGGATTAAATCAAATAATAAGAAGAATACACCTGTTTGACACTTCACCTGTTTTCCGTTAATTCTGCGAATTCGATTGTTGTTTCAACTTCTAATATATACTAAAAGTCCTTCCGAATCTTTTACTAACTTTAATTATTGCTACTTACACCGTTCCTTCCGAATACAGTTAATAAATATTAATAACTAAGCAATAAGAATCAAGCCTGTTTTTAGTGATTTAACCTTATAGAGTTTCCTTCCGAATAACTCCTCTAACTATCAAGTTCTTCCGAATCTTAATACTTAGACCTACTCACTTAAATTTAATTACCTAAGTTGTTATTACTAAGTCCTTCCGAATCTTAATAATTTTAAACCGATTAAAGACCGACCGATTATTTCATAAAACTTATCTAACCTATCTAGATTCCTTCCGAATACCTAGAATGTTGATTAAACAAATTAAACATAAACAACTATGATAACATATTAAAATCTAAGCAAATAAGGGTCGACGATTAAACACAAAAACATAAAACAATCGAAAACGTTAAAATAACATCAAACAGGATCCGTTAATCAAACAAGCGTAAAAAATGTTTAGCTACTCATAACGTGGTCTGAAAAAGCAATAAAAGTGTTAGCAAACATTCTGGAATAATGATTAAAACAAAGGAAAAGAACAAACGGATGAATCGCCGAATTTTGTCGTGATCGCCGATTGCCGAATTATGATCTTCCTTGCCTTGAAAACTTGCTTCCAACTTAATAACAGCTCCAGGAACGTATGAATAATACTGAATGATTTTCTGGACGGATTTAATGTTGTATTTATAGGCAAAATCAAGGTGGAAATCGTTTTCGACTCAAACACGAATTTCTTATGCTTATCCAGACAGGTGCGCCGCACCCCATGCATAGGTGCGCAGCACCGGGTGATTTCCGTGTTCAAAACCAACTCAAACTCTCTAGGTGCGCAGCACCCAACCCCTAGGTGCGCAGCACCTCCTCATCTTTTCCGTAATCTCGTCATTTAAGCTCATTTCTTCACTCCTTTCCACTTTCCGATCATGTAAACCTGTAAAATAGATAAAAACACTTTTCCACACGATTAAATGTAAAAACCTATCCTATCCATCATGTTTACTATGAAAACCGACCAAATATCGCATAGAAATATATATATAAATATGCGATATCAAATCCCCCCAAACTTGCCTTTTTGCTTGCCCTCAAGCAAAAACTGTTTTCAAATTAATTTATCAAAGCCAAAAATAAACATAACCAAACTCCTCACGATTTTTATTGGAAGTAAAATCACACAAACTCTCAAACTAGTCTAAAAGGGTGTGTAACGTATTCTGTAGAATCGCTCAATTGCTCAGTCATGGTGAATATTCTATCATAGGCTTGATAAAGTATCAAATCTCCACCACTAGAGTCTAGGTACAACTAAACGGGGACTTTTATTCGGGTTGTAATATACAGGTAAAGGCATGTGAATAAATATATACTGGAGTGTAAACGGGTTAAATAAAATAATACAAAAAACTTAGATTAAATCCGAACTAAATAAAATCTCTAACGTACGGGATTGCTTACTTTCTTCAACTTGTACTTTTTTCTTCTTTTTTTTTTCTTTCCTCGAATATATATGTATCGTAAAATAATACATGACTCATAATACACTGCTTCGCTTAAAATCTACAACTAATTTTTTTTCGCTTTTCTATTTTTCCGATTTTTTTCTTTTTCATTTTTTTCTTTTCAGCCTAGTACATGCCTTACAAAATATTTTTTCTCGTGGTAAGTACACATGCTCAAAAGGCTAGTAATCGACTATATATATCTCTTTTTTCTTTTTTACTATTTCTCCAAATACAATAAATACAAGGCAATAATAATCGACTTTTCTTCCATGCCTTAATAACTTCAACTTCACTTAATATAATAATAATTGCAATCAAAATCTAAGTTCGGACTTAATCTAAAAAGAAACGAAAATAAGGCGAGTGTACAAAGTAATATAGTAGTGTTTAGAAACGAAACGGTTTAGGCGCAAATTGGTTTACTAAAGTTTCTAACACTAAAAATAAGTGTTACAAGGGTTAGGCGGAAAATATATAAAAATATAAAAAGAAACGAAAAGGCTAATCAAATGGGTTAATCCTAATTTGCCCCTAAGTTGTACCAAAATCACACTAAGTTACCCTAATGTAATTGCTCATCTGTGGTCTCGAAATGTATAACAATGTCAAGTTCTAAAGTCATCAACCATCGGCACACTCAAAGAAACGAAAAAGTAGCATTAAAAATGAATGCTTTCAAAGGCTCAAAGATCTCACTATTTTTCTGAGTGGGGTAAAAATGCGTCTGGTTATGCTTACAGTTTAAGGTATTTACCGACAAGACACGTTATATTTTTTTGGTTTTTTTCAATTTTTCAATTTTTTTTGGATTTTCTGTTTTTTCTGACTCAAACATGTACAACAACAACACATTTCAACACGATGGAAACTAAGCTAAGGGAAAATTTCCCGATGACCCCCCCAAACTTAAGTAACACATCGTCCCTAATGTGTGTACGACTCAAAAATAAGGGAAAATTTACAAAAAACTAACCTAAAAAAAATAAAAATAAAAATAATACAAAAATAAAGAGAGGTAGAAAGTATAGAACCCGTTGGTGTAAAGTGGTAATATGGCGGTGGAATGCGGTGTGCTGAACTGAATGCCAGGCTTATAAGCGGGTGCTGAACTTACTGCCAGTCTTAGAAAAAAAACTAAAAAAATCAACCACACATGTTAGAAAAGAAAAAGAAAATAATAATAAAAGTTACGACGAAATATAAAATAGTCTTACTATTTCTTCTAATAAGAAATAGTAAAAAGTACATAATAAGGTCATAAATAACAACACAATACATCAAGATAATACATATCACTCATCATCACTGTCTGGCTGGTCCTCCTGTGGTGGTGCTGGATGGTACCCGGGATATGGCTCCGGATAGTAGTAGGCTGGTGCATCAAAAGCCGGGTACGGAGCTGGATGGTGCTGCTGGTAAATATACTCCCAGGATGACTGGTATCTATCCTGGAAGTACTGATCACGGTGCTGGGCATGCGTCCGCTGACGTTCCGCCTGAACGTTATCGAACTGAATCCTGTGCAACCCGGCCAAAACCTGATCCTGAAAATCCACCCGTGGCAGGGCCCGTCGCCTCGGGGCCGGAGCTGGAGCCTGAACATCATCAACTCTACCAAAAGCAGCCAAACGCTTACCGGATGGGTGAAGAATCCCAACCCGGAGCATATCCGCCTGCCCGTACACCTTGCACTGCACCGCTGGTGAGCACATCTGGATGTTGGCATGAGTAGCCAACCCTAACTCTCGTGCAATGCGGGTAATGAAGTGCCCGCATAGCATCTTGCTGGAATCCGTCTGGCCCTCTCCCTTTTCAGCCATATACTTTGCTAACGCCCATGGGACGTTAACAAACTGGGTGGGATCTCTAGCACGGAAAGCCTGTAAAACCCACAAGTCCTCCCGGTAACACTTATCGTGATGTGTGTCACGATGGAAGAAAGAGTAGGAAATCATCTTATGTAGAAGCCTCAATATGGGGTCCTGAACATCCTTCGCGCGGCTGGATCGGGGGTGATATCCCTCCAATCCCGATAGAGCTAGCCATGCCGCGTCGGCATCAAAACCCAAAATATCCCGCTCCGCATCCGCGAAATATGCTACCATCAACGCCTCGTTACCTGCCTCACTGGGGGTCAATAAACCTGTAAGTCGACCGAAATCAATTACCGATACCTGGTGTTCCTGTCCGCCTAAGCGGAAGGAAATCAAAGGCGCGGTCAGGAATGTCTCGTCAGTGAATTCCTTGGAGATCTCAAGTGAACAATAGAACTCGAGTACCCATTCTCTGAACACGGGCTCCTCGGTCCTCCAAGCCCGACCCCAGATCGGGATGTGTCGCTGGGCAGTGCGGCTGTGTGTAGTCATATATTCTTTCAAATCCACGGGAATTTCTCGTAAGAAATTCCAATCCACAGTGCGAGGTGCAGCCACTGAACGACCTCGTAATGATGCCAGTTTGTTGTTGAGTTTTATCCTTCTGTCAGCTGAGCATCCCGGCCAAAGTAGCCATGGGTGGCGCTCGGGCGCCATAATCGCCGCATTTAGGGAAGCGTGAGATTGTGGCCGAGCTCTACGGCTACCCTCTCCTTCCTCTTGGACTGCTGCCCTCTTTCCCTGCACAACACAAAGTCAACGAAACAAACAGCAAGTAACGCGTGAGAAACACGAAGAAAATACGACCAGCAGCCGGAAAACAGGCTGGGCCGCGCACCTCAGCAGAGGTGCTGCGCACCTGCACTGTTTCCGGCCAAAAATCCGGCCAAAACTGGTCGTTTTCCATAACCAACACCTCAAACCTGCTTAATTGATCAATCCTAACCCTATTATGCAATCAATTTCATGTTTTTAGGACGAATTAAGAAAACCCTAGAAATTTCCCCAAATCAATTTAACCTAATGAACTCGAAATCTGCAAAAATTAACAAGTTAAGGAGAAGCAACATACCCGTCGATTCATGTTTAGTACTTTAAATGAACAAAAACGAGCAAAAAATGAGGATTTAGTGGATGTGTGTGGTGTTCTTCTCGGTCGCTGCTATTGTTATAAAATGTGTGTGTGTGTGCTGTGCCTTATGTGAAAATAACAAGTATAAAACCTGGACAGACCCTCGGTGCGCAGCACCTAGGGTGGGGGTGCTGCGCACCTGTCAAATTTTTTTTTTTTTTTGTGCTTTTTTCGTTTTTTCGATTTTTTTGTATTTTCTGACTTTTTCTTGGTACCTAACTAAATAAACTGCAAAAGAAAAACGTTAAAGAGTTCTAAAAAATAAAAAGAATGAAAATAAAACTAAGAAAAGGAAAGAAACAAACTCGGGTTGCCTCCCGAGAAGCGCTAATTTTTCGACCGAGTCGTTAGCTTGACTCGAGATGCCTCTTTATTAGGCGTTGATGGAATAGAATCCATCCTCAATCATCAGCCCGTTTTCATTATCTTCCTCATGATATAATTTGACTCGTTGCCCAGAAACGATGAATGGTTGTCCGCCCTCTTTCCACAATTCGACATATCCGGAAGCATAAGCCTGTTTGATGGTGTACGGTCCTGTCCACTTCGAGCGTAATTTAGGAGCCTTGAATTTGTACTTTGATTGAAATAAAAGTACTTTATCGCCCTCCTTGAATTCTTTACGACGAATTTTGCGGTCGTGGAATTCCTTAGTTCTTTCCTTGTAAAGGCATGAACTTTCGTAAGCCTGTAACCGTAATTCATCCATCTCGTGGAGTTGTAAGAACCGCAAATCTTTTGCTAGATCAATGTCAATGTCGCAGAGCTTCAATGCCCAGTACGCCTTATGCTCAATTTCCACCGGAAGATGACATGTTTTCCCGTAGAGTAGTCGATACGGGGTGGTTCCAATTGGTGTTTTATATGCCGTCCTGAATGCCCACAATGCGTCCTCCAGCTTCCTTGACCATATATTGGGATTATTGTTGACCGTCTTTTCCAAAATTCTCTTGATTGCACGGTTTGTGTTTTCCACCTGCCCGCTAGTTTGAGGATGATACGAAGTTGCAAATCGGTGATTTACTCCATATCTTTTCAAAGCTTTTGCAAGCTGAGCGTTGGCGAAGTGGCTTCCTCGATCACTGATTAATGCCTTTGGCACTCCAAACCTGCAAAATAAACTTTTAAGAAAATCAACAACCACGTTAGCGTTGTTAGTCGGTAATGCTTTAGCTTCAACCCATTTAGAAACATAATCTACGGCAACTAGAATGTAAATATTTCTATTGGAGGGTTTGAAGGGGCCCATAAAGTCGATTCCCCAGATATCGAAAACTTCACAGACTTGGATCCCTTGCTGTGGCATTTCGTCCCGCTTCGTGATATTCCCTTGGCGTTGGCATGCGTCACAAGTGTTTACGAGAGTATAGGCCTCCTTGAAAATTGTTGGCCAATAGAATCCGGCATCATAGACCTTTTTCCCAGTTACCGTTGGTCCGTAATGTCCTCCGGTGGGTCCATGATGGCATTCGTTCAAGATTTTACGAGTTTCTTCTCCGTGTACACATCGGCGAACCATTCCATCAGCACATCTACGGAACAAGTATGGCGAGTCCCAGTAGTAGTACTTTGAATCCGAAATAAGTTTCTTCCTCTGTTGATAGGTTAGGTCTTTGTTGATGACTTTTCCTACGATATAGTTCGCAATGTCCGCGAACCATGGAATGTAGCTGTCCGTGTTACTGATATAGGCCAGCATTTCCCCCGGAAAAGCGTCATCTATGTCCTCTTCCTTCAACTCCCCCAAACTTGGGTTCTCCAATCGGCTCAAATGGTCCGCAGCGACATTTTCAGCCCCTTTCTTGTCCTTGATTTCGATGTCAAATTCCTGCAACAATAAGATCCAACGAATTAATCTAGGTTTAGCATCTAATTTAGCAAATAAGAATTTTAGCGCAGAGTGATCCGTGAAAACAATTGTCTTGCTCATCACTAAATATGAGCGGAATTTATCAAAGGCAAAAACTACAGCCAAAAGCTCCTTTTCCGTAGTGGTATAATTCTGTTGGGCTTCGTTCAGTGTTTTACTGGCGAAGTAGATAGGTCGAAAATGTTTATCGATCCGTTGCCCCAAAACAGCTCCTACTGCGAAATTACTGGCGTCACACATTAGCTCGAAAGGTTGAGACCAATCCGGTGCTACCAAAATAGGTGTATTGGTGATCCGGTCCTTGAGTATCTCGAAAGCTTGTAAACAGTCCTCTGAAAAGTTGAAAGCTACCTCCTTCTCTAAGAGTTTCGTCATAGGACGAGTAATCTTGGAGAAATCCTTGATAAATCTTCGGTAGAATCCGGCATGTCCCAAAAAACTCCGAATTGCTTTCTCGTTCGTCGGTGGTGGTAGTTTGGCAATGACCTCGATCTTCGCTTTATCTACCTCTATCCCAGCTTTTGAGATTTTGTGTCCCAATACGATTCCCTCTCGAACCATGAAGTGGCATTTCTCCCAGTTGAGGACCAAGTGTGCTTCCTCGCATCTTCCCAACATCTGATCTAAATTCTTCAAACAATTGTCGAAAGAATCTCCGAAAACTGAGAAATCGTCCATAAACACTTCCATTGTCTTCTCCACCATATCCTGAAAAATGGCTAGCATACACCGCTGAAAAGTGGCGGGTGCGTTGCATAGACCAAATGGCATCCTCCGATATGCGTAGGTTCCGAACGGGCATGTGAATGTGGTCTTTTCCTGATCTTCGGGATCGATGGGGATCTGAAAGTATCCTGAGAATCCATCCAAGAAGCAGTAGAACTCATTTCCTGCTAGTCTCTCGATCATTTGGTCCATGAATGGTAGTGGAAAATGGTCCTTCCTGGTGGCCTCGTTCAGTTTGCGGTAGTCGATGCAAACTCTCCATCCGGTAACTGTCCTTGTTGGCACGAGCTCGTTCTTCTCGTTCATCACCACGGTCATACCTCCCTTTTTCGGCACACAGTGAATGGGGCTAACCCATGGGCTATCTGAAATAGGGTAGATAATACCTGCATCCAACAACTTCACAACTTCCTTTTTAACGACATCTGTCATATTCGGATTTAGCCGCCGTTGTCTTTGAACAACGGGTTTTATATTATCATTAAAATTTATTTTATGTTTGCAAAAATCGGGGCTAATTCCGGGTATGTCAGATATGCGCCAAGCAAAGGCCTTTTTATGACCCTTAAGGACTGTCAATAATCGAGCTTTTTCGTCACCCGAAAGTGATGACGAAATAACAACCGGTAATAAATTAGTACCTTCAAGAAAAGCATATTCTAAATGTACCGGTAATTGTTTTAGCTCCAAGTCGGTTGGTGGTGACTCGATTGAGGATTTGATCCTCATGCTTTGGTCCAACTTCAGTTCTTCCGTTACTTCAACCTCCACTTCCTCAATCTTCTCGTCTTTTAACTCCTCCTCCAAGCCAGTTTCTATCTCGAGAATTTCCTGCCAATCTAAATCATCAAACACATCAATCCGAAAACAGGTTTCATCAATAGAATAGGAATGAGTCATAGCTCTGTCTAAATTAAAAACAATTCTTTCATTCCCAACCCCTAATGAAATTTGCCCATTTTTAACCCGAATAATTGCATCAGCAGTGTTTAGGAATGGTCGTCCAAGGATTAGTGGAACGGAGACATCCTCATCCATCTCTAAGATCACCAAATCAACCGGAAAGGTGAATTTTCCCACGTTCACTAGCATGTTCTCAGCAATTCCTAATGGGTACTGAAATGATCTGTCCGCTAGTCGAATGCTCATCCTGGTCGGTTTTAACACTCCAATGGCGAGTTTAGCATAAAGTGAATACGGCATCAGGTTTATGCTAGCTCCTAAGTCTGCTAAAGCGCTGCAACTGTAGGTATTACTGAAGTTGCACTGAATCAGAAAGCTCCCTGGATCATCCAACTTGGGTGGTATCGTGTTCTTCACCAAAGCTGAACATTCTGTGTTTAGGAATGCGGCTTGCTCCTCCGATGGCTTTCCTTTGTTTGTGACCAATTCCTTGATGAATTTAGCGTAATTTGGCATACCTGCAATCAAATCTACAAGAGGAACGTTAATATTAACAGATTTGATCATGTCACAAAATTTACCGTAATGCTCCCTCATTCTTGCTTTTCGTAATCGTTGAGGATATGGAACATGAGGTTTGTAAGCTTTGATTGGAACTTCCTCTACTGGTTCAGGTGTCGTGGTCTTGGTCTGAACTGGTGGTGCCTCGTCCTCATCGTCATCGATCTCGAAATCATCAATTACGGGCTCAGCAGACAGGTGCTGCGCACCTCTGGGGAGGTGCTGCGCACCTGCGTGATCCGAGGCCTGGTGCTGCGCACCTCCAGATGTGGGCCGCGCACCTGCTTGGTCAGAACCTAGGTGCTGCGCACCTCCAGATGGGTGCTGCGCACCTGGGCCCTGTTTCGCTCCATTTTCGGCTTGATCTCCTCCATAAGTACGTCCCGAGCGTGTATTGATTGCATTTACATGTTCATCTCGGTGTTTTGGACAGGGTGGCATTCCGTCTCGTGTTCCGGGATGTTGATATTTTGGTGCTTGATTATTGGAGGTGTTTCCTTGATTCTGTGGGCGTGGATTCGGTTGAGTATTGCTTGGTATTTGGCCCGGTGGTCGATTTGAGTTCCGTTCGTTCATCCTATCGAACCTTCTCTCTAAATCTTGATGTGCTGCCTGCTGATTTCTCAGTCCTTGCTCGATTTGTTCAGTCAAAGTTTTAAATTGTTTCCGGGTATCGTCATTGGTTGATTTCTGGGTGTTGATGAACGATTTCAAAAGATCTTTCATGCTTGGATCTTCGTCTTCGTCGTATCTTTGTCGTGGTGGGGAGCGAGTGTTATTTCTTTGCCATCCGTTGTCTCGATTGTCACCGCGGTTGTAGTTACCTCCGCGGTTTTGCCAATTTGACCCCCGATTAGGATAACCATACTGTGCGTAGCTTGCATCCTCCACTTGATTACACTCACTAGCATAGTGAGGTCCTCCGCATCCTTCACACCCATTCTTCACCAAGTGCATGTCCTTCTCCATCCGTCCCATGCGTTTATCAATTCTTTCCGCTAGTGTCTTGACCTCTTGAACTACCGAGGATATTTCATGGCTACTCTCAGCTTGAGCAACTTGTCCCCTGTTCCTTCGGCCTCGACCATCATCCCGATACTCCCTTGATAGGCTAATGACCAACTTGTCTTCCATTAGGTTGTATGCTTCGTTGGTGGTCTTGTACATGAAATCTCCTCCTCCAGCTAGATCCAATTCGTTTTGAGAGTCCTTGGTTAATCCGTAGAAGAAAATTTCAATTATATGGTCTTTGCCCAGTCCGTGACCATAACAACTTCGCAACAACTCCTTAAGTCTAGCCCATGCTTCAGTGGAAGTCTCTCCATCTTCCTGTCGGAAACCTCTGATATCTCTGAGTAATTTCCTACCCAAGGCGGGTGGGAAAAATCTTTTGATGAAGGTTTCGCGCATTTGCGTCCATGTTGTGATTGTGTTTTCTTCGAGTTCTTCAAACCAAACCTTCGCATCTCCGGTGAGAGACGAAGGGAACAACCTCAGCTTGACACTTTCGCTCTTTCCTGCTCCATATTTGAACATCTCACATAGCTCGTTGAATTTGGCTATGTGTTTATGCGGATCTGAATTGTATCTCCCATCGAAAGTGTTGTCTTGGATCATCTTGAGATGATGACCCTTGACAACAAAATCATCACCCAATTCCGGGGTGGTGATTGCCGACCCGCGGGTGGGTGGCACTGCTACAGCTGCGGCCCGTCGGTTCATTGGTGTGTCCAAAGGATCCATAGCTGGTTGCGGTTCCGGTTTGTCTTCACAAAATACTTCTTCAACCTCCGGTTCTGAATCGCTTCCTCCGCTTACTGACGACGCAATGTCTTCAAATTTGACGGGTGAAACTTGATCAAAATTTGGTGGTGTCTGAAGTGATAAATTGCCTCTTCTCTTGCCTCGTCTCCTTGATTTTCCTGGGTTTGATTTTGGACTCGCGAGTGGTAATCCCGAAGCCCTTGTGTTCATCAACTACCTGAAATACCTGAAAAGAACAAAAACAAGAAAAGCGTAAAACGTACCGGTGTAATAACAATTTAAAAGTAACTTCTAAGTAAATAAATACTCAAAAGGATCGTATTACAAATTCGAAACAAAAACTAAAAATCAGTCCCCGGCAGCGGCGCCAAAAACTTGATGTGTAAAATCGAGTCTTAAATTAAACCTACTTTTTCACGCAATTACACACTTATAGGCAGTGGACCTATTCGTATGTAATATAGTTAATAGTAAGTATAGGTTCGTTCGCAGGGACTAATTTGCTTTTAAATTTCGAATTAATAACACTAAGAGTATTTGGGGGTTTTTTATCGTAACTAAAATTGCAAGTAATTTAATAAAATTGGTTAATTAAAACCGAGCGAAAGATTTATGGATTAAATCAAATAATAAGAAGAATACACCTGTTTGACACTTCACCTGTTTTCCGTTAATTCTGCGAATTCGATTGTTGTTTCAACTTCTAATATATACTAAAAGTCCTTCCGAATCTTTTACTAACTTTAATTATTGCTACTTACACCGTTCCTTCCGAATACAGTTAATAAATATTAATAACTAAGCAATAAGAATCAAGCCTGTTTTTAGTGATTTAACCTTATAGAGTTTCCTTCCGAATAACTCCTCTAACTATCAAGTTCTTCCGAATCTTAATACTTAGACCTACTCACTTAAATTTAATTACCTAAGTTGTTATTACTAAGTCCTTCCGAATCTTAATAATTTTAAACCGATTAAAGACCGACCGATTATTTCATAAAACTTATCTAACCTATCTAGATTCCTTCCGAATACCTAGAATGTTGATTAAACAAATTAAACATAAACAACTATGATAACATATTAAAATCTAAGCAAATAAGGGTCGACGATTAAACACAAAAACATAAAACAATCGAAAACGTTAAAATAACATCAAACAGGATCCGTTAATCAAACAAGCGTAAAAAATGTTTAGCTACTCATAACGTGGTCTGAAAAAGCAATAAAAGTGTTAGCAAACATTCTGGAATAATGATTAAAACAAAGGAAAAGAACAAACGGATGAATCGCCGAATTTTGTCGTGATCGCCGATTGCCGAATTATGATCTTCCTTGCCTTGAAAACTTGCTTCCAACTTAATAACAGCTCCAGGAACGTATGAATAATACTGAATGATTTTCTGGACGGATTTAATGTTGTATTTATAGGCAAAATCAAGGTGGAAATCGTTTTCGACTCAAACACGAATTTCTTATGCTTATCCAGACAGGTGCGCCGCACCCCATGCATAGGTGCGCAGCACCGGGTGATTTCCGTGTTCAAAACCAACTCAAACTCTCTAGGTGCGCAGCACCCAACCCCTAGGTGTGCAGCACCTCCTCATCTTTTCCGTAATCTCGTCATTTAAGCTCATTTCTTCACTCCTTTCCACTTTCCGATCATGTAAACCTGTAAAATAGATAAAAACACTTTTCCACACGATTAAATGTAAAAACCTATCCTATCCATCATGTTTACTATGAAAACCGACCAAATATCGCATAGAAATATATATATAAATATGCGATATCACCTCTTTAAATGTAATAGGTCCTGACCTCCGACGCCGAATGGAATCATCGGCTCGGGAAACGGCAGAGCATAGATTCCGAGCTCTAGAACTTGAAGATAAGCTTACCTTGGCGAACAAAGAGCTGGCCGAAGCTCTTGAGCGGAAAAAGCAATACCGGGAGAGAAGTCACCGCTTGTCAAAAGAGGTGACCAAGTTGAAAACTTCTTCCTCCGGTCTTGCTAAGGACGCTGCCTTAGAGCTTAGGCGCAAGTTGGGGAGTGAGCATCAGATGGAGATGAACAAGCTGAAGGACATAATGGATGCCCAACATCAGACCGCCATAACCAGCTTGAAGGCGGAGCATGAAACTGCCCTGGCCGAGGTTCGGGCCCAATGTGATATGAAGGGTGATGTGCTCCGGTCCATGGAGGAACGGTTGAGGGAACAGGATTTGGAGTTAGCTGCACTTCGTTCGGACATAAGTTGGTTGGTAACAATGGGTCCGAAACACGTCGTACAGAAGCTATACTCGAGCCAGGAGTACTCCCGTCCCCAGGCAAACATTCAGATGCTTAATTACAGACTTGGGTGCCATGATGGTTTGGTTGCCGGTGTCAACCTTGGACGTCTGAGACAGAAGGCCTCCACTTCTCCATTCTTTAATGCCAATGCTGCTTCGGAGCTGGAGAAAGCCATAGCTGATGCTTCCAAACTTAATTATCCATACCTTGAAGCCTTGTCAGCCACTGATGGTTCTCCGATAGAAGACTTTCAGGCTGTTGAGCCTGCTGTAGGTCCTCCTTCGGATGAGGAGTGAAGCTTCTATGATCCATCTTTCTTTTGTTATGTAGTAATGAAATGTATCTTTGACCTGTGAAGATATATTACCACAAACAAGTTATCATTAATACATTTTTCCTTTATTTGCTTTATTTCCGGATTCGTTTGCATCTTTTACTTGTTATAATTTATGTGTTGTTAAAATGCTTTACGTGAATCTCTTTGAAATTTTTATTCGGAATTGAGTCCGATACTTATTGAGGTTAGGCTCAATTTTTGTTCGGAGTTAGGTCCGATGTTTATTGAGGTTAGGCTCAATTTTCCTTCGGAGTTAGGTCCGATACTTATTGAGGTTAGGCTCAATGATTGTTCGGAGTTAGGTCCGATGCTTATTGAGGTTAGGCTCAATTTTTGTTTCGGAGTTAGGTCCGATGCTTATTGAGGTTAGGCTCAATTTTTGTTCGGAGTTAGGTCCGATACTTATTGAGGTTAGGCTCAATAATTGTGAAGTCTCATCCTTATTTTTTCTTAGACTATCTGAATTAATTGTATGTTCAAACACTTCGTCAAGCGTTACGAACATTCATTCGAATAGTGCTAATAGTAAAATGAAGGGAATAATTGGCTACGAGGGCCTTTCATTCATATTGATAAAAAATGAAAAAAGATTACATTACTCATAGTTGGCTAACTATAATACTTTCGAAGGTTCATGGCATTCCATGTTCTGGGTATGGGTGCGCCGGTCATGTCTTCCAGCTTGTAGGCGCCGTTGCCCATATCTTTGACCACCTTGTACGGACCTTCCCATTTTGGACCCAGTTTACCTTCGTTTTCCTGCCGACTCGCTTCGTTCTTTCGGAGAACCAAGTCTCCTTCTTTCAGCACCAGCTTTCTCACTTTCCTGTTGTAGGTTTCTTCGAGTTTTTCCTTGTATTCGGCCTCTCTAACTGCCGCTGCATTTCTTCGCTCTTCCAGCAGCACCAGATTGAGCCGGATTTCCTCTTGGTTGGTCTGATCATTTCCGGACGTTACTCGGTGACTTGGCATCCCTATTTCGGCTGGGATAACAGCTTCGGACCCATACGTTAGGCTGAAAGGGGTTTCGCCGGTGCTCGTTTTCTGGGTGGTTCGATGCGCCCATAGTACATGGGGTATTTGGTCCACCCAGTCCGTTCCTTCCCTGCCTAGTCTTGCCTTTATTCCCTCCCCGATGCTTCTGTTGATTCTTTCGACTTGGCCATTGCTCTGTGGGTGCGCTACTGAAGTGAAAGTTTGTTTGATCCTCAGCTCACTGCACCATCGCCGTAGTGGGTTGTCCGAAAATTGCTTACCATTGTCTGAAATTAACTCATTCGGCAATCCGAACCTGCAGACGATGTTTTCCCATACAAATTTCTGTACTTGCTTCCCCGTGATCCGGACGACTGGTTTTGCCTCGACCCACTTTGTGAAGTAGTCTACTGCCACGATAAGAAATTTCATTCCCCCTGTTCCCGTTGGAAATTTTCCCACAATATCGATACCCCACTTTTGGAAGGGCCATGTCGATAGTATGGAGACTAAGTTGTGTTTGGGGAGTCTTGGAATGGGTGCATGAATTTGGAAAGCATCGCACCTTCGGATCAGTTCGATGGCATCAAAGTGCATAGTTGGCCAGAAGTATCCCAATCCCATGATTTTAGAGACCATGCTTCGTGGTCCGGCATACATGCCACATGCTCCCTCATGCATTTCCCGGACCACATAATTGGCCTGCAATGGTCCTAAACAACGAAGTAATGGTGCAAGTGGGTTTTTGCGGTAAAGAGTGGTACCTTTCATTATGTAGTTCGGTGCCTTCATTCGGATTTTTCGGGCTTCTTTCGAGTCGTGTGGTAAGATTCCTTCTTGTAAGAACCTCATTATTGGTGTCATCCAGGTGACTCCTTCGTCTTCCACAATCATTAGAGTTTCCTTTGGACCCGCTATGGCCCGTAGGTCTTGCTTTTCCACCATTATTTCCATCGTGGTGTGTCCGAAAGCTATAGACGCCAACTTACTCAAAGTGTCAGCAACCTTGTTCTTTGTTCGGGGGACCTGTTCAATTGTGCATGATCGGAAGGTGGCCATCAAGTTTTTTGCCTTCTCCTTATACTTGTTCATTCGGTCCTCCTTTGCTTCATAAGTTTCGTTGATTTGATTGGCCACCAACTTTGAGTCTACCTTAACCTTCAGGTGTTCCACTCCTTTTTCTTTCGCTTTTTGTAGTCCGGCCAGCAGAGCTTCGTACTCAGATTCATTATTTGTATTATCAAAACCAAAACGAATGGAAAATGAGAACTCTCTCCCCTCTGGGCTAGTAAGAAGAATCCCTGCTCCCGAACCTTCTGAACTAGAGGAACCATCAGTGAACAAACTCCAAGCTTCAACTTGGTCCTTCTTCGGACTCTTTCTTTTCACATCGGATTCCTCCGGCCTTTTCCTCTTCTTGTTGTTTATGGGTTCCTCATCATTTGTTTCTATCGGAGTGGTATCTTTGGGTACTACCTGATCGGGAATTTCAGTTAAGAAATCTGCTAGCACTTGTCCTTTGATAGACGTCCTGGGGATGTATTCTATATCATAGCTTCCCAATTCAATGGCCCACTTTGTAAGTCTTCCAGCTGTTTCCACATTCCTTAAGATTTGCTTTAAGGGTTGATCGGTAATCACTCGGATGCTATGGGCTTGAAAGTATCTCTTCAACCTTCGGGATGTATAAACCAAAGCTAACGCTATCTTCTCTATTTGGGTGTAGTTGTTTTCAGGACCTTGTAGCACCTTGCTAACAAAATAGATAGGCATTTGCTCTCCTTTTCTTTCAGCCAGTAGAGCCGAACTAATGACTTCGGCCGTTGCTGATAAGTATAGGATCAAGGTTTCTCCTTCCTTCGGCGCTGTGAGAGTGGGAAGCGCTAGTACAAACTTCTTTATCCCCTGTAGGGCTTCTTCGGCTTCTGATGTCCACTTGAAATCTCCTTTCTTGACACAATTTTTCAAGGTTCGAAAGATTGGTAATGATCTTTCAGCAGACTTTGCGAGATATCGCCCTAGGGCTATAACCTTGCTGTTTAGGCTTTGGACCTCCTTCATCGTCTTGGGCGACGATAGTCCTTCCAGATCTCGAATCTTTTCCGGATTTACCTTGATACCATTTGGAGTGACGATGTGACCCAAGAACTTTCCTTCTTCCATCCCGAAAGAACATTTCTTCGGGTTAAGCTTCATGTTGATTCTCCGGAGATTAGCAAATGTTTCCCGGATATCTTGAATCATCATTTCTTCCGATGTGGATTTTATAACTAGGTCATCAACGTATGCTTCCAGATTCCTTCCGATCTGTTCCGAAAAAGCCTTGTCTATTAACCTCTGATAAGTTGCTCCAGCGTTCTTGAGACCGAAAGGCATCTTTCGGTAACAGAAAACTCCCATATCAGTGTGAAAAGCTGTCTTGTCCTCATCTTCTTTAGCCATTTGTATCTGGTGGTAACCTTTGTATGCGTCTAAGAAGCATTTGAATCGGAAACCTACCAACGCTTCTACTTTCAAATCTATCTCCGGTAGTGGATACGCGTCTTTCGGGCAAGCGTCATTGAGGTCTTTGAAGTCAACACACATTCTCCATGTATTATCACTTTTCCGAATCATGACTGGATTGGCTACCCAGGTTCGGTACCGAACCTCGCGAAGGATTCCAGCCTCGGTCAACTGTTTAACCTCTTCACAAGCTGCCCTGCTTCGATCAGGCGCTAGACCTCGTTTCTTCTGGACTATGGGACTCTTTCCTTTCTGAATGGTTAGCTTATGTTCGGCTAACCCTCTTGGCACTCCCGTCATATCCGAGGGTTTCCAAGCAAAGACATCTCTACTTTGTCGGAGGAGCGTGATGAGTTTTTCTTTGCCTTCTCGAGTGAAGGTGTCTCCAATCGTTACAGTTTGCTCCGGATGGTCCGGATGGATGATAACCTTTCCCAACTTGACCTCTTCTTCCTCCTTCCGCAATATCTTCTCAATTTTTTGACATTCCAATACTTTATGAGCCTCCGGACGAATTTCAACAATTCCTCCGGGAGTAGGGAATTTCATGAGGGAGTGTGTTGTCGACACAATAGCTCCGAGCTTGGCTATTCCGGGCCTTCCAATAATGACATTGTATGGAGAGCTGGCCCGAACTACTAGGAAATCAATATCAACTGTCCGGAACTTTTCATCATTTCCGATGGTGAGGGGTAACCGGATTTGTCCTATCGGTTTCACTGCTTCTCCGGAAAAACCGATCAAGTACTGAGAGCATCTCTCCATCCTTTTTTGTACTTCAGGATCTAGCTTCAAAAAGCATTGTTCAAAAAGTATTTCTGAAGCACTTCCATTATCGATGTAGATCCTGTGTACTGTCTGGTTTCCAATGTCCCCTACCACGACCATTGGGTCGGTGGTTCTTTCAGCGGTGCCTACCGGAGGAAAAGACATCTCCTGTATCATCCAGGGTTCCGTTCTTTCCTCCCGGCGTCCACTACTTTCTCCTTCGCAAAAGACCATTTGTATCTCCTTCCCTTTCCCCTTTCCGGGGTATTGCGGTCCTTGCTTCTTTTGACCTCCTAACTTGATTCCTTCCATGAGATGGTTCAGCTGACCAGTTCTTACGGCCTCCTCAATCTGCTTCTTTAACTGAAAGCAGTCGTTCGTGTAGTGTCCCTTGTCCTGATGGAATTCACACCATCGATCAAGGAACCTCTTATCTGGAGTTCCTACTAAGGGGGCCGGAGCAGTAAAGTGTACTCTTCCTTTTTCTGTGGCGAAAACTTCGCTAGGGGTCTTACTCAGTTCCGTGAAGCTGACTTGCCTCCGGGATTCTCCGGAAGAAACGAAAGGAGATGTTCGGACAGGTCCTCGTCCGAACCTTCTTTCATGACTGCCGGGAGAAAAGCTTTTTCTGTTTGGGGAAGGTCTCCATGGAGGACTTGCTGGTGGAAAGACTGTTTTCGATCCCTTTCGGGATGCAGCTGAACTGGATTCCAAGTATTGTCTTGAGGCTTCCTTCCCATTGAGGAACCTCTTCACGCGTTCCATCATTTCATCCACTGTCTCGGGTACCCTGGCGTTGAGCTTTGCGATGAGAGCCGGTATCCGGATCCCTTCCATGAACCCCGAAACTTTTAACATATCGTCTCCTCCTTTAATCTGCAGGAGCTCCCGCTTCCATCTTTCTACAAAGTCTTGGAGACTTTCATTTTCCTTCTGTTTGATTTTAGCAATGTCTGTCGGGCCTCGAGTGTATCTTCGTTGTTGCATAAAGTAAAGTTCGAACTTCTTTTTCATGTCTTTGAAATTATCAATACCCTCTTCCGGCAACTCGCCGAACCATATTCTAGCAGGCCCCACGAAAGTCTGGGCGAACATTCGGCACCAGATCGGCATCGGCCAACCCTCGGTATCTGCCGCGCCAGAGAAAATGGCCAAATGATCATCCGGGTCACCACTTCCGTCATAGGTGCGCACGATGCTAGGCATCTTCACCTTTCGAGGCATTTTGAAAGTAGAGATTCTTCGAGTGAACTTAGAAGCAAAGTCTGACTGATAGGGGAGGTTCAGATCTTCCTCATCGTCACTATCTTCTCGCTCCGATTCACTCGCATAGCGGATCTTCCGGACAACCGGAGGAGTCTTCCGGGTATGATCTTTCTTCTTCTTCCGCTCATGCTCTTCCAGCATGGCTTTAAGTGCATTGTAATTCTTTTCCAGGAACTCCTCAGAGATCCCCGTACCGGTCTCTACATGAGTCTGATCATTCCCCGGAGTCTCGTCTTCAATTATCGGTTGCATATTATTTCCTGAGGAACTACCGATAAAAGGCGTGTATGGTCCTGTAGAAGCCATGTAGGGTCCCACGGATGGCGCCAAATGTTGCGACACCGGAATATCACAAGTACAACTGGGTAGAAGGTTCGGATCCGAAAGAGATGATCCGAAGAAGACCTTCAGCCTAGTTCTTATCTTCGATCTCGAACTATCTGCACAAGCAGGTAAACACACGAGTAAACGGAGCGGGGATGATCCCCTGGTTTACCTCGGGCGTAAGAGTAAGTTTACGAAGAGTAAGAGTAAAGATATAAAGTAAAAGTACGGAATATTTGTGAACGTTACCCTTGAAGTGAAGAGTGAGCTTGGTATTTATAGATCTTGAGTTTCGGATAATAACATGCTCTAAGTATAATACCTTGTTTATCCTAGAGGTATTGCGAAGTATTGTACTTTCTGTCGAGAAGTCATCCTTCGGCCTTATGGTCCTTAGGATGCTCTTCGGATAATAGATGTTGTTTAGATTCCTTTTCTTAGAGATTGTGCCCAGTTAAAAGATCTTTCGGCGTACCATCGGTTTAGCCGATAGACTTCTATCGGCCACCGATGGTACGTCATCAGACCGAGTCTGTTACCAACCTTACACGAGTCCCGGACTCATGATATTCCTTCCATGTGCTAACGAGCCGAAAAATGCTACATATCATGGTTAATACTCCAAGTACTCCCAAAAGTCCAATGCCCAATCTTCGTGAATTATGACTTTCACGACTTAAATTCCAATAACACAAAATGCTATAACCATTGACAATTATTACACACAATGTTTGAATGATCTCCATCATTTGATTTGAATCAAAGCGACTTCCGGAATTCTCGCCACACTTTTGCTTAAACAAGTAAAAAAGTATCACAAGAAAAATTCCTGTACCACCGATGATCACAAACACCCAGCCCAAATCAAAAAACCAGTCGGTAAAATGCAAGGTCGTTGAAGTCATATAAAAATATAGCATAAGAGAAAAGAACATATCGATATCTGAGGCTGCTGGCCGGTATGCAAAACAATCGAAAGATCAACGATACCACCATATATAACATGTAGTTGAACGAGAATAAAATGATGTGTTTCCTGCCATAAACAAAAAAAAGAGACAAAATCATGCTCGAAAATCCAGTAATGCAGAAGACATCAACGAGCTCTCGGTATTTCTTGTGTGACTCGGTCATATCCATTGGAGGGATCACGAGTTGAGGCCAAGGTTGATCTCGAATTCTTTGCTAAAAAACTTGTTGATTCTTAATATTTATTATGGGTTTAGCTAGATTTGTGGTTTTCATTTATAAGCGTTTTATCTAATAGATTTTTTTTTAATATACTTTTCGTTATACAACTCGTTTGACCCACACATATTACATTGACTATGTAAGAGACTCGGTAAGTAACACAAAATTTGAAGTAAATCTCACGTAAATACCTAGAGAAAGATCAAAAACCATACGATTTATGAGTCGATATTAACAAGTAATTTCACACAAATTTTTATGAACGAAGTTCTTTTACTAGAAAAAATGATATCTTCTTCTTAAGGAATTCCTTACTTAGATAGACAACTTCATATATCTTCTTATAGAACTCGCAAAAAGAAATAACACCAATGGAAAGATTAAACGCAAAGAAAAACGACTACTTAGAGGAAAGAACAAAATGACATTGAAGGCGATTTTCCAAAACACATTAGGATACTTCAAAATTTTAAAGAAAATTTCTACATACAAACTACATTTTAATTAGCAATAGCTTTTGAAATATACAAGGGGAATTCTTGATTTTTTTTTTTTAATCTCTCTAAGTTATAATGCATATAAATTAGTTACTCTTTAATCCTGTTCTTTTAACGAAGCTACATTTTATAACATCGAATGCAGAATGACAACGATATCCATAACTATTATTGAATGCACAATGAAGAAATAACAACTATACATAAAGCGACAGTAGTTTTAAAAGGAATAACAACAATTATAGCTATATGGGGACAATACTCGTCACGACCAAGACCAAACATGAAAATAAATGGGTTAGGTTGTGTAATAACTTGTCAACCCGCTAATCTTTTTTCATGTTTGGTTTGGGTTGCTTTATGGATAAATGGGTGCCGGCCCGCTCTGAAGAATTCATGGGTCGGCAGGCGGGCGAGACAGAATGGGTGGGCACTACTAACCAAGCCAATCCCAGTTCCCGCCGATAGGCGCAGGTAGCTTGCTTCCAAGCCTTGCCTTATATGATAGTTGTGGCCATGGCCCGAAGGAGCCTTAAGCACTTGTACAATTTAGATAAATGGGTGTTGACTATTTGGGTTGACCCGCTAACTTTTTTTCATGTTCGGTTTGGGTTGACTATTTGGATAAATGGGTTGACCTGCTCACCCAAAAGTTTTTAAAGAATTTTTAAATAACTCTAATTACCTAAGATAATCCATCTTTTTAATCTAATGGTAGTAACCCTTTATTTATTATCTATTACAATTTAATTGTCTCGCTTCTATGTTATCTTCTTTTACCTAAATCATAAAATACGGAAAAAAAAATACTTTTAATTTAAAAGATTGACCCATTTGACTGGATTAACAAGAAACCAACTCGTTTGAACCTCGAGCCCACAAACATGTTTGTTAAACGAATTGCATGTGTTTAGGTTCGAGATGAATAATTTCAGTCTAAAACCAATTAACATATTTATGTTAGCGAGTCTATATATCACTTTTAGTGTACAAAACTCTATGCACTTATAAATGCGTATCGTTTTTATGCACTTATAAATCCCATGATCAATATAGCCATGAACCTTAAATTTGAAAACATTGGCCCTCGTCTTGAGAATTAGAAGGTAATGATCGAAATATTCTCTAGTTATCGCCAAAAAATGAGCATTGAGCCATTTTGATACAAGTGACATGATACAAGAATACGATCCATTTGCTTATTTGAGCCAACTTTACTCGTGTGAGTGAACCTTTTTGCTCGGTTTGAGTTATCGAATAGTTTTACTTTATGAATTATCATATAATTTGTCAATATAATCCTATTGTAAAGATGGTGTATGTTTTGAAAAGTATCAAGTATTTTTGAACTTTCTGACTACCTTATACATATTGTATACATTGATCTCAGTATTCCATTTTCCGTTCTCTAACTTATGATAACTTATATTCTCGTATTTTTTTTATCATCGAGACTCCGGAAATGTTGGAGTTAAAGTCTCTGATGAATGCTACAGAAGGTTACATCAGAAACCATAAAGGACCGACCCGTCTACAATTGGGTCAAACTCATCTAAAGGTCATTTTGTATATATGGGACATTCTGTGAAATCAAGCTACTTCAATTGTGTTTGTTATAGATCCTACACGAACCCGTCTCATATGATATTCTTGCCATCGGTTTACAACCCGGAAAATGCAGCATATAATAGTCAAAACACCTAGAGCTCCAATAAGTGCAACTCCTGATAATCGCCAAACATGGCTCGCTTGTTTTAGACACCAATCACACAATATCATGTAACCATTAACGAAAACTATACAAAAAGTATATAAGATCGCCATTAATATCTGATTTAAAACCATCCGGGTTTCATTACTCCATTGCTGCTGTTTTTTAAACCAGTAAACAACTATCACAATAATAGAGAAAAACGTAACACCGGTGATTACACACGTGGAGCCCAAAACGAATATTGAGCTTACAAGATTCAAGTTTAAATCAATATAAACATACTGTAAACAAACAAAGACGCCATTCAAGAGTGGTGTAACGAGTGCTGCAACGCATGGTAAGCAGTAAAGTTGCAAGATGGGCCAAAACGTGAAATACAGCAAGATATTCCAACAGTAAAAAACTTGGTATTCTCTTCCGTAAATAAACCAAAAGGCTGAGTTAACACATGAAAGCCCGGTGAAGCAGAATACGTCAACGAGCTCTTTGTAGGTCATGTGTGATGAGGATAAGCCGGGATTGACATTATCCATTTTGCTAACCGAAGATGATAGTGTTTGATTGATTTTATATTAGTGCGTTCGTAATGGTTGTTGTCTCATGAATCATTCATAAGAAATGATTGAAGCTAACGTATACTTTACTTCAGTGAATGACGTTATAAGAGCCTAGATTTCGTGACATGAAGTATGGATGGTCTATTGTCCCCCAAAAATACCATCTTCGGTACAAGAGGCGAAAATTTCAACTCATTCTATAGTATCAATAAGTTTACTCGGGTTATAAAAAAATCTCAAACGGGAGATACGTTTAAATAAGAACGTAGCCATATAGTATCTATGTAACCAGCTATAATACATTAACTATTACTAAAAAAAGTGGACAAAAAAATGATTCAGGTCAGCACACCTAGCTTATATAGTCTCGACTTAAATTCTTATCAAGCTATATATAATTTTTAGCTACTCGAGTTAAGCTCAAGTCTGCATATATCTTAGCTATCAAATATATTTTTTATATATTTTTCTGAGCTATGTGCTAACGAGTCTCCCTGTTGTCGGACTTTGCAGGTAGGTCATAAAACAACCTCTCGAACCCGCAATTACAACAATTCCCACAACACCAATCGTAAGAGGAATCACCAATCCTGAAAACCAGTTTTTTGTATGCTTACGTTTTTGTTTCCCAACAGATACAAGCTGATGTGGCAGCCTCCGTGTTGGTTTTTTCTTCATATAAGATGCATATGAATCTATTTCTTGACTAGTCAATGCTGGCTTTAACGACTTTTTGACAGTTTGGAAATGGCGATAATGAATAATGGTGGCGGTTATGTCTTCTCTAAGAGCTACAATTCCAGCTTCTCTACACAGACCTTCTAACTCGGCTCCTGTGAAACGTTCGGTTTCTTGTGCTATTTCTTTGAGATCAACATCTATCGCAAGTTTCATGTTTCGTGTATGCACACGGAGGATTTCGTATCGTGCTTCTAAGTCTGGTGGGGGCACATATAACACCTGTAAATTTGGAAGTTTATTTTAGCAGAAATGGGGCCAAAACTATATGGATCTTTTTACTGTTGTAGAAGAATAAAATTAATAAAGAAAAGTCGTACAAGATCAAATCGTCCAGGTCGCATGAGCGCAGCATCGATTGCGTGGGGTCGGTTCGTGGCGGCCAAAACGAGTATTCCCTGAGAAATTATAACAAAAAAGATGTCACTGAAAAGTCATACAAAATAATTAATGTAATGTTCATTGACAAAATAATTAATCTAACGTATGAAATTACAATTTGGACAACGTCAGATAGTTTTTTTTGTTTGACCAGTTAAAAGATAAAACATAACCCGAATCAATAGGTTGAAAAAGCAAACACTAGCTGATATCTTTTAAAAATGAACTACCCATAAGATGAAAATGGGGACGTACTTTTGCCTCTTCCAAACCATCCATTTCAGTGAGTAAAGTAGATAGAAGTCTCTCTCCAACTGTTGAGCTCCCACTTGAACCCGTTCCTCTGTTTATTTTAAAAGAAATATTGCAGATAAGATATCTTTTGACACAATGCAAACTTTGTAATCATATTAGACATAAACGATTAATATTTAATACAACGTATTTTTATATTGCATTAACGGTGCTCTGGGTCAACCGACCCATACCAAAAACTTCCTGTTGCCCAACCCGTCCACTTTTTCACCTCTAATAATTACGTACCGTTTAGCTGCAACAACATCAGCTTCATCGAAAAAGATAATGCTTGGTGCAACAAGGCGAGCTCTACGAAATGTATTACGTAATAAAGCTTCACCCTCTCCAACATACATTGAAAATAATTCTGCACCACTGAAATATAACTCCTTTAAAGAAAATCTCATCAACCATCAACACTCAATATAAAAACGAACAATTCATTAAAAGTAAATAACAATTATTATTTTTCTAGTAAAACTCTAAGTAATTAACAAAGAGACATGCAGGAATAAGATAGTTTTAAGCAATTAAAAAGGTAAAACCTTAAAGAAAAGAAAGAGGCTTGAGCAGCATTAGCTGCGGCTTTTGCAAGAGTAGTTTTTGAGCAACCGGGAGGTCCATGAAGAAGAATTCCACGCATTGGTGACACACCCAACCTCGTAAATGCATCGGAGTGTTTTAAAGGCCACTCAACAGCTTGCTTCAGTTTTCTCTGCTCCATGCAACAAGGCATTATTAGTAAATAGTTGAGGTGACAAGATGGACAGGTTGGTTAAGTTAAATAACGAGTCAAACAGCATACTGTTTTTATGGGTCGGTATGGGTTGACTTGAAACAGATTTTGACTTTTGTCAAAACAAAACTTCAAATAAATAATGGGTCGATATTATTTCAAAATTATCTAATACTTACGAAAATGATTATGGAGGTTTGTGCATTACAAATACACCCCTTAAAGACAAAACATCACCCGAAATAACCCATTTATAAGTAAATGAGTCAAAACTATTATTTCTACAAGATATTTATTTGACAGACCTTTAAATTGTGTAGTCCCCCAATATCATCCCACGAAACCTTAGGAATTTCCACAGTGACACCTCGCGTTATGCTTGGGCCCACAATAGACCTTGCACTCTTCCAATCATCCATTAGTAAGCTACAGACATTAGCTTCGTCATTTGCATTAGAACTTCTTTTTACTGCACACATTGCAGCCTCGCGACATAAAGCTTCTAAATCAGCCCCAACATAGCCATTGCACAATGCTGCAATCACTTCCAAGTTAACACTGGGATCCAGAGGAACTTTCTTTGTATATAGCTGCAGAAAATGGTAGATAATAAGTGATAAAACATACTGCAGGCGCCTGGCAGTTTCAACTCGATTACTTTTGAATGTGTTGATTTGGTTTGATTTGATCTCAGAGAGGTAATTGGGTCGAATTTCAAGATCGTGAGCTGAAAGGGGAAAGGGTCAAACAATTTTTTATACATACAACATCCTGAATCGATTAATCCATAGAATTGGATTATTACCAGAAAATACAATGCATTAACTATTAAAAAAAAAGAGTTTGCAAGTAAACCCAACCTAACCCGCGCATCCTTTCAAACCAAAAAATGAATCGTTTAAACCAAACCTGTTGTTGACCCGTTACCCAACCCGCCCATCTAGCCACCTCTACATACAGAAAACTAGCGGTCAGAAGAAAACTTATTATGTGTTCCTAGATACAAATGAACACCCAAATTCAATCGTTACCCAACCCTCCAATCTTGCCACCTATACATACTGCAATCTCTCGTTAGGCCAATACTACTTATATGCTCCTACATACAAATGAGCACATCTTTTGACATCTGCCAATAAGTTAACAAAAGCAATTTATACATTACCTTAAGAATTTGAAGGCGTTCTTCTTCACTTGGAGTGGTGACTTCGATTTCAGCATCAAACCGACCCGACCTTCTTAACGCAGGATCAAGTGCATCTACTCTGGCAAAACATAGTAAATGTTAACATTCGTCATTAGAGTCCACAACATACTTCGAAAATAAATAAAAAACAGAATAATCACAGTTAATCAGCCTATAGAGGATTTAAATTCTAATTAAAGATTTTAACGTAAAATAATCTCGTGAATAAAGTGAGTCGATCAACTCACCTATTGGTTGATGCCACTACTACAACTTTCGTCCCAGATGTTGACGTTGCACTCGAGTCCATAAGCATGATAAGCTGAGATGATACACGGATATCTTGCTGTCTTCTGCGTTTTCCAAACAAATTTCAAACAAATGAATTCACTTCGACATTTCAAATTATCACTAGTCATATAAGATTAGTAAGTACCTAGAATCACGACGAGGACAGATAGCATCAATCTCATCAATAAAAATAACAGAAGGTTTCCCCAATTTAATATGCAAAGACGCTTCAGCAAAAGCATCTCGTAAAACTTTCTCACTTTCCCCTGCATTCGCTCTATGAACAGAATGTGGACTACAAAAACCAAAACCTCATCAATATCCATCACATACTTATCCACTGTCTTCAAAACACAATCGTTCTCGTAGGAAATGATGTGTCAAATAAAATGTAAGTACCTCAAAACGATCAAATGCGCGTTACATTCCCTAACAACGGCGCGAACCAAGCTAGTCTATAATCAAATTCACAAAAGTCAACTTTAAAGTCAAACATACTAATTTTCAAATTAAATTAATTTTTGAAATAAATAAATAATAAATATGAATACCTTTCCGGTGCCAGGTGGACCGTAGAGCAGCAAACCACAAGGCCACTACAAATAACAAAATTAAACTGTATTTAAAAATATATAGATACAGATATATGTATGTATATATTATATGTATATGTATATGTATATATATGTGTATTACCTTGAGGCCGAGTTTTGTGGCTTGGTGAGAGTAGAGAAGAGGATAAGTGATGAGTTCTCGAAGAGATTGAAGAGCTTCGGTGTTACCAGCTATGGATTGTTCGGCGGTGAATTTAACGACGTCGTTTGAGCTACAGCTACTATTGTTACTGATCTCCATTTGACGGTGGTGAGATTGACGGACTGCCGGAGTTAGGGTTTATTGATTTTTAAATGTTTGTTGATAAGTCCTTGTTGCTCTGTTCTCTAGTCTCAAGTCAAAGAAAAATAAAAAGTAATGTAAGAAAGAAAAATTAAGATAAAAGGAATTATTTATTTTATTTTACGATCATTTCAAATATGGTCTATAGTTAGAATGTTTTATCGAAGAAAATGTATAATCTTTACTTTCTAATTTATTCTTTTAAAATTTTAAGAATACGATAATTTATTTATTTCTTTTTACATTATTTTTATATGCAATAAGTACTATTAAAGAATTTTCTTTTAATATATAAAACATTATAATACAAAAACCATTTGACGACCCTGTCTTTTTATGTACATCCTTTCACCATCTTCGCAAAGAACCTTGAATGAATCCTTTGAAGGTTCGTGACTAGTGTTTAAGTTATGGAATACTCGCAGGGGAAGATAAAGTAAATCATCCCAATCCAGATTCACATAAATAAACATCTACGTGTCCATCCCTTTAACCTCACTTGAAGGACTATCTTTAGGCCATACATTGTTAGGAAACCAGCACTCAAACTCTATAGGAATAGATACGTAATCGCCAGAAAGCACACGAACAATGACGATACAAAAGTAAATATTGCCAAAAAAGAAAAACCACGCATGATTTTACGTGGTTTGACCTATCAATGTCATTAGCTTATTCCATGGACGCAATAGATATTATGATTTATATGTACCGCAAATAAAAGACATATTTTCAATTATTAAAAGAACAGGCATTACTATGTTTGCAATGTAATTTCAGTAATAAATTAATAATTTTTTAATTTTTTTTTACTTATTTCATCTTAAGATTTGGTTTACAAAAACCAACATCTATATAAGTTTGTACAAAATGATAAATAATAATACTATTTAGAGTTTAAATACAATTATATGTATAGTTAGTCCAACTAGTCCATAATTGTATATATATGAAAAAAGATGTTGCTTATTAAGTCGAATGGCACCGAACCACGCTTACCCGTTCGTCTATGATAATAGCTTTTCACTCAAAAATACTTACCTTGTGACTCGATATTGCCTAAATCAAGCATAAATCATAAGGCAGTATCTCATTTTCAAGAACCTTTTGATAGAAAAACATTATATTTTGTTCTTATTTAGTTCCTATTTTTGTATCAAAGATCAACCATATAACATTGAGGAGTTGGAGCGATTTGATGAAGTTTCAGACAAATCGGACCGTTACACGGCCGTGCTTTGCATTACACCCACATGTTTTCTAAAAAAATCCCGACATGTTAACTTTTAGTTACACAACACGATCGTGTTTTGCTCCGGGACCTATACTTATAAAATGGTTTTTATTAAATTCTTAGATTTAGTTTTGTTTTCTACTCGCTATGAGTGAGTAGTATCTCGTAGTTGCTTAGATTATACGAACCTTGATATTGGATGTGAATTATATAGTGTTCTTAATTTCAACCATATGCCAACTTTAATTAGTTCGAAGAATTTACAAAGTGACAGAAAACAAGCGGGCAACAAGTTAATTAAACTAGTGTTACTCTTAAAGAAACAACATTTATTTAGGCAAGGATTAGATTTGAAACAATCGTACTTAAATCATTTTCAACCCTCCTAGTTGCATTCAAATTTCGGACCAAATTAGAACATATGATAGTATGAGTAAACTACTAATTTCGTCCAAAGTATGGATCATGTCCAAAAGTTAATTGGAGACATCAAAACGAAAGTTTTTGTTACAAGTTAATGTTGAAACTCTCTTTTCCGCATCACCAAGAATGATTGTCTTCAATAGTAAAAGATCGTACGGTGAAACATAGAATGAAATGCTAACATAAAACTCAGACTGGATGAAAGAGTACACTTCCAGCTGAAGCTTGATTTGCAGCACGGTTACTTCCAAAATTCTTTCGGTTTGATTCCCTAGCGATTCTTGAACCAAACTATAAAAAGAACAAGTCCAAAATAGAGTATGATGATAATGTTTTCATATCAAGGGCAAAGAAAAAAATAGGGCAAATTGGCTAACACACTATTATCAACATATTGTTAAACAAAATGGCACCAATTTGGCGCCTTTATTGGTATTTAACGCAAAGAAGAATGCATGCCTGAATAGCTCTTTTAGGTAGAACCGCTGCTTCTTGCAAGTGAAGCATTCTTGCAACCTTTAAGAAAAGGACAAAGTAGTTAGTGACGATTTAAGATTCGAAGTGGCAATTTCAACACTTTTACTTATGACTGGGTCTATTTGACATCTGTTTTATCTCTAATCAGGCAAACGGGTAAATAAAAAGGAAATGGGTCAAAAAACACCCAAGAGTGGATTTTATAATCCACAAACCTCCTATATCATTTTACGCTAGAAATTCTATCAGTATAGAGATAATTTAATATCCAGTTTCATATTTGGCACACTAACTGTTCATGAAAGTACTAATTTCCCGCAAAAAAGTATAAAAAAAATTCCGCAAAAACTTTTAATAAGCTCAAAATGGACTACGCCTATTTTCCCTTTTTATTTCATAAAAAGTATTTTGGATTACATGACCCGGCGATGAATCTAACAACATTCGCAAAGCGTACCTCTCGCAAGATTTTTTTATCCCCAACTCCGCTTGGTTGGCGAAGGTCTGCAATTTCCCATAGTGGAATATCAAGCAATAACCTTATTACGTCCTCGTCCAGAAAAGGAAATCTAGCCTAAACAAAACAAAAATATCATCAATGATTCAAGTAAGTCGAGAAGCCAATAACTGTCATAAAATATATTTGTATCGTACCTCTTTGCCGTTGTCAGCAATGCATCTATCATCTCTACCTAGGTTTCTTTTCCATATTCTTTGCATGTCTATCTTCATTTCCTCATTTAAACCAACCCAACTGATGAGAAATAATAAACTTACGTCAATAATTTCACTTCAATAATGTTTACTTTGCCAACAGAGACTTTTATACTCCATCCATCCCAATAAATTTCACTTTTTTTTTTTGTGCAAAAGAATTTAAATAAAAGAAGACGTTACAGGCCTGCTTTGTCTGTATTTAGTTCTATGGCGGCCATAACCAGCACACTGTTCATCAGCACCAGAACCGACTAACAGGATTCTCGAGTCAGACTTATATCTAATACGTTGTTGTTCTGGAATATTATTTTTACCGCCTATTTCTTCACTCACCCAGCCATCACCACCTGCTGCCAACCACAAGGCAATTCCAATATTAAGGTCCTGTAAAATCAGTGATTATTGTTAGGGAAAACCAAAATAAAGTCAAATTTCACCAAGAAAAAAAGAATATGTAAAATATCCAGGTTAAAAAGTAACGTTTTAGTAATTTTTCCTTATTATTTTTATCAGTATCCTTAGTAGTAGTATTGATAAAAGGAAAATTTGTAGACAATAATAAAATGCATAAGGACTCTGATACATACATATAAGATAAGTTTGCCAATCACGTTGCTATATATATAATAATCCTAACTTAAAATGAATTAAATAATGGATCTAAGTACCATGTATGTATTGGAAGGATTAATAAGTGACATGACATGCTTTGTCTCCGTAGTCAATTTTGACAATTCTGCATCTATCTCTACCAGATTCCATCTGCGTTCATAGATTTTAGTAAATATGAAAGAACTACAAAAAAATTGAAGAGATCTCAAACATAAGCAAGAACGAAACAAAATTTAACCAAATAGAATATTTACCTTCTCAAAGAAGCAATCTTTCTTAACTCGATCACGCCTGCCCTAGCAGAGATTCTATCAGGAGCTAACTGACCATCAAAACTTACGTTCAATAGATCAATTTGAACTGCCAGCAGAAGTGTGATAATTAGTTTGGTGAATAAAAACCATTATTAACGAGCTATTTTCTAAAGGCAGGTTCTTTTTTATGCTTGTTCTTTTTTTCTATCGGTGAACAAGGTTTTAAAAAAAGAGATTCTATAAGAAAAGAAGTTTACAAAACTCCGTTAATGTAATAAATTGGTCCCTGAAACTCAGTTAAGTTACTGAATGGTAAGGTTAATTATGTTCAGGACCCATGTTGCTAAAAGTTTCATAGTTGACGGACAAGTTTTGCGCTTCTTGTTATACCTACATTTTGGATCTAAGCACTCATCCAACAAAGCTGCGAGTATCATAGAATCTAATCCACCAGAAAAAAGGACAGCTACTGGAGAAGTACCCTGTGAGTCGGAAACAAGTTGGAGGACATAAGTTTAATCACATAAGTTTAATCTATTAGATTAAACTGAAAGAAGGAAATAGCAGTATTATAAAGTTTCAACTGTTGATACAGAGTGAGAGTTGACGAACCAGATGAATTCCTGAAAAAATAATGCGGCGTTTCACAGATTCTCTAAGTGCAGTCAGAACTTCCTCGTGCAAATGCCCTGTACTTCAAATCATTAAAAATGCTAAGTGCAGAAGCAGATTAGTACATAAAAAAAATACGCGATGACATTGTGATTATTCTTTGACTAATACTATTTAGCACAAACTATGATACTGGAGATGCCAAAATGGGCGGGTAGGGTAACAGGTCAAAACGGGTAACTTTTGTAATGCTTCAAAATACACTTTAGGCAACACTCAACCTATTTCGCCAGTTACCTTCTTAGCTAATTATTTTGATTTTACCCAATAGACCCCTTAGACCAGAACTGACCCATCATAAATAAATGGGTCGAAAATGTGACCTCTAATACTGACTCAAGTTTGGAAGCCTTTAAGGTGTGAAATGTACTTCTTACCTCGCTGCTCACTAGAAACCATTTCATGGTTTTCAATGAATTCTTCATGTTTTGGTTCAACAAAAGTTCTCTCCCACTTGATCATTTGTTCCAATAAGGGATTGGTCCAATTATGTCTTCTAACTTCGCCGATTAAACTTTTTGATACACTCATGGACAGACTGTAGACTCCACATGGAAGCTCTTCCCAAAAGTTCAATTCATTCGACCCGTTTTCATATCCAATATCTGTTATAAACATGTTAATAAACTGTATATTTATCGCCAACTATTAATAACGTGAGGGAAATTGGTCAAAATAGCCTAAGCCCACATGTTACACCGAAATGGCCAACTTCTTTGGTTTATACCGGAATTACCCCCATTCCATAAATGGGTTTGCAAAACACGTTTTAGCCTTTAAAAAAATGTGGAAAATTGTCCTTTTTGCGGAAAATTGTACTTTTTGTGGGGGAAATGAGTACTTTTTGCAGAAAATTGAACCTTTTTGTTATTTTCCCCAAGGGAGGGTTATTTAGGGACCAAAGGAAGTTATGGACCATTTGGGTATATGTGCGTGAGGGATTGAGGTAGTTTGGTCAATATCCCATAACATAAAGCAAGCCCTTTAAACAAGTATGCATACCAGAACTTTCCCCGATAGCATAAGGTGGTGATACAGAAGAAAGCATAAGCCGGGAATCTTTTGTATTTGGCCAGTGAACAAGAAGGCTTCGCCTTCCAAGTGCATCTCGACCAAACCATATCGTCTTTGATCTCTCCTACAATAAATAAATAAATAAATAAATTACAAACCAGAAATCAGTTCAAAAGCAGAGGTGCAAGATGGGCGGGGCGGGAAATTATAAAAAAAAGTAGTGTGTAAAATTTGATTGCAAAAATTATATATTTTTAACAATTTGAAGAAAATGACTTGGGAAGTTTTATACATTACATATACACTTTGGACAAAGTTTTAGTTTGACCCATTCAACCCATTTGACCCATTAGACATAACTTAAATCCACCCATTTATAAATAGATCGCAACTGACACAAGTAAGCTACATGTCATAGTACCATTCAAATGAATGGAACTTACCACTCAAAAGTTACCTGCCAGTAGATTAAAGCCCACGGCCCCTTGATTTTAGAAAGAAGTTCAGGAACAGAGTATTTTCCGTTCTTACTAGAAGAGCATGTGTCATCATGTTCATGCGAACGGCAGTTACAGCATTCTCTCAGCAAGTCAATGAGAACTTGAGTGTCATTGCTATCTCTACTGAGCTCAATTCCTCCAAACACTTCGCCTATTTTTATACAAATTTTAGAAAATTCCGGTCATGCGTATTAGAGATATTCTTTCCATAAAAGTTTTAGAAGATTTAGATCTCCCAACAAGTTCATTTTTAAATAAGCATCAGAATATCCTGAAAACTAAGGTTTTAAAGACATTTACCTATTACATATGTACAGAAATGAGCAACAGACTAACAGGACATGTAATAGAATCCGAGTGTCGCCTATAATCTGAATGGGCTAAATGCATATTATCGAACTTTCTATGTAGGAAACCAGCTGGTTTAAACCAGAAACAAATCATCAAAGTTTCAAAAACATTGATTTGAGATAGCCAAGTTTCAAAATTCTCGATCTAAGGTAATAAAAAATAACAATGTAGCAGCTGATGACTGACATGACCGTAACTTTGACCATGTCGACTTTTATGGAAACTAGTAGGAAAATCACCTTAAAAACGACTTTTTACGAACTTAGATGGCTTTTAGATTACGTTTCATCCAATTAGAACTAATTGAAATATTAAGGAAGGAGACGCCAATTTAGTGAATAAGAAGCCATACCATTATACACAAGTATATTCCCACATTTATCCACCAAAGGTTGTGAAATAGGATTCACTCCTCGTAACTGCAATGTAGCACCAACAAATAAAATCTTCCCAAACAAATTATTATTCCAAAACTCGGAGTCTTTCGTTGCCTCTTCTTCCTCCACTAAAGATCGTATAGTTCTCCCCTCGTCTGCATGAAGTAATATAGTCTTGCTTCCTAAGCTATCAGGACCTCTTTTCCTTAAAGCCGTTTTTATATCATCTACAGAAAATAAAAGCTGGAATTCCACCATGTAACTAAATTAACTCGAGTCACACACTTTACGAATCCCAAATGATCAACGAACTGTATTAACAAGTTATATTATAATGATGAACCTCTAGCTACAGACCTATCGTTTGAAATATATGTTTGGGTCTAATGAACCATTTACAAAATTACGACAAGTTTGGTGCTTCACCGGTGAATGGAAATTGGTGCAAGTCACACAATCTACGCCACTAAAATGATCAGCTTACTTTTAGCCTTAGCACTCATGAACTAAATAATTAAAATTACGACAGACCTAATGCTCCACCAGTGAACATAAGTTTACTGCAAAGCACACAATCTACTTCACTAAAATGATCAACTTACCTATAGCATCTGTAACGAGTCTAAAATGAACACATAACCACCGCTGTAGAATCGCATCAGATATAAATAGTTTAAATCAAGTTATGGACCTAATGTGCGCCGAGAAATTACGAAAACATGCAAGGTCACGCTTTGAAAGGCGTCTTTGTTAGGCGTGACGTCTTTGTAACGCGTAACGAAATTTATTTATTTTTTCTAAAATGTTTAAAAATAGTTAAAATGGCTAGAAAAATCATTTGATTGTAAATTTGTGACTATATCTTAGAATATATATATACTTAAATGTTAAAACAAACTTTTTCATAATTTATTGATATTCATATAACTTAATAATAGTAAAAATATATATACATAAATATATATAAAATTATAAAATATATTAAAAAAATTTGCCGCCTTGTCACACTTTGAAAAACGCTTGAGGCTTACTCATGTCGTCACGTCACGCCTTATGTTATTTGTAACCTTGGTTTAAATCATGACAAAATCAACGACACTTTATCTAATTAAACTATAACTAGTCTAATAAAAAAGCTACACTTAATACTATAACGTTAAAACGAATAGATACACGACGCGTAAGAAGCACTCTTTCACTGTTAACAAGTCTAAATAGTTAAATAATGTCTATATATCTAACTTGTATATATTGTTACTCAGTGTATCCGACCAATTAAAAACTCGTAAACAAGTCATAGCAACGTTTGAGATAAAAATAATAGACACGTTTTGAGTTAGATACATACAAAAGACTTCCGTGTAATAAAGTTATATAAATATATAAACAAAAGTAAAGTATAAACTGCTTACAGTTGTAGATTCTTTGGAAAGTGAATAATTAGTTAAATCCGGCAGATTTACAGACGATAAATCGATACGAATGCCGGAAATAATTATCGCAATTCCACACATTTCTACGGTGTACTGTGTGTTTTTTGTGTTTGTGTAAAAATGTAAACCCTAGAAAAATAGTGAGAGATTATTATGATTCATAAATTTTGTTGGGAATTGTTGGGCAGATTGCCTCCGTAGCATAGTGGTATTGCGTTCGCTTCGTAAGCGAAAGGCCGCGAGTTCGATCCTCGCCGGGGGCTTATTATTGTTTTGGGCTTATTTATTTTTTTGGGCTTACTACCAAATGGTAATGATAAATTAAATGAATTTTAAAGTTGTCAACAAAAATAAAGTATACACATTATTATCGTTAACAACTAGGCGTATTCTCGCACGTTGTTCGGTGAAAATTTCTAAAGAGATTTGTCACGAACTATCAAACACCAACCACACCATTTAAGGTGTGAGTTATCACAAATAGTGGAATGGTGTGCATTTGAAACTCTTAACTCTTTAGTTGTTATATGTTTTAATTATCATAATGTAGATTTTACTATGTCCTAACTCTTTAGTTGTCACATGTTAAACTCCTAACTCTTTAGTTGCCCCATCTTTTAATATATGTTTTAATTACCATGATGGAAAGTTTTACTAGGTCATAACTTTTTAGTTGCCACATGTTAAACTCGTAACTCTTTAGTTGTCACATCTTTTAATATTTGAGTTTAAGTACCATAATGGAGAGTTTTACTATGTCTTAACTCTTTAGTTGTCACATGTTAAACTCCTAACTCTTTAGTTGCCCCATCTTTTAATATTTGAGTTTAAGTACCATAACGAAGAGTTTTACTATGTCCTAACTCTTTATTTGCCCCATGACCTATAAATAACGACTTTGTATTCCTCTTTCAAAATGATCCAGGCGTTGGAAGCTATGCAAATTAGTATTGGCAAGTTGGTTGGCATGTCGTTGACCGATGGCCTACAAGACCATGTTTTCACTGTTTGGCAACAGTTGATCGTCTATATACTCAATCGGGTTGGTGCTACAAGAGTTGGGGAGAGTGCAACAAAGAGTTAGTTGTAAAGGATGGTTTGTTTTTTGTGATCTTTGCAATGACTTTTGAAAGTACCTTATGATAAGGTTGTTGTTTTTAGTTGTTTTATGTAGGGACTGTGGTATTAACCTACCCAATTCCTGCCTTTTGTAATGTTTGTTTTCGTTGTTGCAGGTATAGGGTCCATGTGCATGTTGTTGATGAGACAAGTGATACAATATTTACCATTTTCAATTTTGTGGCGGAGAAGGTGTTTGATAGTTGTGCCAACAAACTGGTGAATCGATTGGGCATTGGCAATGATGGTTTCCCTCCGGAGTTATTCAGTTTGGGTGACCGGACTTTTGAATTTAAGGTTACACTCCCAAATTACTTCACTAGGGACCTAGACTTCCACCATTATAGGGTTGTTGGTATGTACGAAATCCACATGCCTCCGAATTATTGCATTCGTTCTCTACGCAGGAAGAAGGTATGTGTCCTTATTGGCTACTCATATTTTAAATATGTCTAGAAATGTGTTTCCCTTACTTTGTATCCTTTTCTGTTGCCCCCATCGTAGCTCAAACAGCTTGCGAATTTCTATCACATGGATCCACTGTTTATGGTGGACACTGGTGAGGATGCTCCTCCAAAATCGGTTGGTTCTGTTGAAAGTGTTGGGTCGGTTTCCAAAGGTGGTGACGTCGCGAACATTTATGCCCCTTCAAAGAAAATGGTTTGAGCTGCAAGAAGTTAGTAATAATATGTTGAAGTCAAACATCCCGTTTTACTATTGAAGTTAGTAATAATATATTCGATCTAAGTTGAGATTGGCTTTACGGCTGAGATGTAATTATTTATAAATTGTCACCGCGCAACGCGCGGGAATACGGCTAGTGGTAAATATTGTATCATTTGTCTTATCAACAACAAGCACATGGACCCTATACCTGCAACAAAGAAAACAAACATTACAAAAGGAAGGAATTGGGTAGGTTAATACCATAGTCCCTACAGAAAACAACTCAAAACAACAACCTTATCATAGGGTATTTGAAAAAGTCATTGCAAATATCACAAAAAAAAAGAAACCATCCTTTAAAACTAACTATTTGTTGCACTCTCCACAGCTCTTGTAGCACCAACCCGATTGAGTATATAGACGATCAACTGTTTCCAAAACAGTGAAAACATGGTCTTATAGGCCATCGGTCAACCAGAATGCTAACCAACTTTCCAATACTAATTTTGCATAGTTGCCTATGGCTGGATCATTTTGCAAGAGGAATACCACCCCCACAGATACAAAGCCGTTTATTTATAGGTCTGGACCTGCAACCCAACAAAAATCAATAAATACATGTTCTTAAAGGCCAATGAAACATAAGTGGGAGTTACATAAGAAATATGATGGAGCACTAAACCGTGGAAACTAAAAAGCCAAGGTTTGTAACATACATAGTAAAACTCTCCATTATGGTAACTTAAACTCAAATATTAAAACATCGGGCAACTAAAGAGGTAGGAGTTTCAAATGCACAACATTCCACTATTTGGGATACCTCACACAACAATGGTTTGATTCCCTTAGATTATAAGTAATAGTAGATGCGGATAAATATAGGTAAAAGTTAAATCTTAGACTTTATGTTTATGTTATACGTTCATTTAAGGGCTGTTTGCGATCACAACAGATTCGGACCACGGACTCGGTCTGTGGTCTGCACGTTTGATAAGTTCATGAAAAGCTCGGACCACGAACCGAGTCCGTGATTTTGCCTCGGACTCGGTCCTCTTAGAAAAATTTCAGACCGAGAACGAGGCAAAATCACGGACTCGGTCTGTGGTCCGAGCTTTTCATGAACTTATCAAACGTGCATACCACAGACCAAGTTCGTAGTCCGAGTCTGTTGTGATTGCAAACATCCCTTAAGTTATTTCAACAAAACAATGTTACGTACAATAACATATGCAATTTTACATTTATATACATATTTTTTATAGTTATAATAACAAATATACCTTTAGGTTTATTAACGTGTTTGGATATTTTGAATTAGGAGATTTTAAAATAACTATAAAATCGTAGTCGAATTAAGCGATTTTATAAGTAAATAGGATTAACAAAATGAGAGAAAAGATGTTTGTTTTTTATTGAGTTAAGTGAAGATGAAATGAAAGAAAGAATATAATTATATATTATAAGAGGATGTAAAATGAGACACATCATCAATATTATCTAACGACTAGAATAAAAGAAACTAACACATCTAAGGGGTCTTATGTCGTCATGTGATATTTAAGGCCATATTTTATAACAATAACGATACTAACAATGGTCAACTCTCCTGCCCATCGATTACAAGCCAACATCATCGGTCAAGTCGGTCGACTTGATTCAGGTTTTGTCAGGTCGGGTTAAAATAAAATAATATTAAGTTTTTGTTTTTCGTTAAGAGAGTATTGTGTTTTTTTCTTTCAATAGGTATTTAGTTTTATTAAATATATCAACGTTTTTTGTTTAAGTTTTGATAACGTTGTATTTTTCGTTTTCTTTTTAATTTTTACTGCAAAGAAGGTTGCGCCTACCACCCTTCATTAACATAACAAAAAACAATAAGTTTTCATATAAAATTAATATTATAATTATATGAATAGTTTCTTAATAATAATAAAGTTTATAATAGGTTTTGCTATATGGTGTCCAGTGAGCATCAATTATCGACATTTATTATACATTAACTAAACTTAAAATTTTATTATATTTTGACAAAATGCATTTAATATACATTATCTACTTCCTTCAAGTTTAAGTTTTTATATTTTAACCCCTCGAGTTTAATTATTTAGATTTTAGATTATAATAGTTATCATCGACGCGAAGCACGGACAAATAAACCTCGCTAATATTATAATTTTAACTTATTATCAATTTATAAACTAATGAATATTATTTTCACTCACAAAACACTATTCATTAGTAATTTTTCATTTTTGACCCTTAATTTATAGCTTTTACATTTTACCCCTTAAGTTTTATTAAAGACTACGTATTTTTAATTTTTAACGGTTATCTCCGCTACGAAGTGCGGGCTTAAAACCTTATTAATATAATATAATATAACAAGATATAATAATATATATTTAATTATAGTTAATATAATATAACGTAATATAATATAACAAGATATAATAATATATATTTAATTATAGTTAATATAATATAATATAATATAATATAACAAGATATAATAGTATGTGCTTAATATCATGTCATACAACGTAGTATTATAAAATATTTATATAAAAATATATTACAATTTATTTCTATTAACTTATATCTTATAATATATAGTAATATGATATATTACAATTAATATTAATATAATATAATATGATAATATAATATAACAAGTTTATTTTTTGCAAAAATTTTTCTATGTTTTTATAAAAAAAATAAAATAATAAAATAACAATAATAATAATAATAGGTTATATAATTTCTTTATATAATTTATAGAGTTTTATTAAAGACTTAAAAGTTATGTTATATATTTTTAACTTTTAATGGTTATCTTCGTTGCGAAGCGCGAATAATTAAAACCTTGTTAATATAATATAATATAACAAGATATAACAATATATATTTAATTATAATTAATATAATATAATATAATAAGATATAATAATATATATTTAATTTCATGTCGTACAATGTAGTATTATAATATATATATATATATATAATACAATTTATTACTATTATCATATATCTTCTAATATATAGTAATATCATATATTACAATTAATATTAATGTAATATAATATGATAATGTAATATAATATGATAATATAATATAATATAACAAGTTTATTTTTTTTTAAATTTTTTAAATTTTTTTATAAAAATAATATTAATAATAATAATAGGTTATATATATACTTTTTAAATATCATAGATTAAAATTTACTTTTGTCTAAGCTAAAGTTTAATTTTCAAAAAAAATTTATAAACCAAAAAATTTATAATATGAATGTTCACGAAATCAATAGCTTTTAAATGTATATTTTAAATGCATTAGCCAAAAGCGAATTGAAATAATCTTTTCTTATGACATAATGAAGTAAACAAAATTGATTACTATTTTAGAATGAAACAAAAAAATTAATCACACAATTGATGTTATATGGGAAATTTTTATGTTTATTATATTAGAATATTGTAAATTCAAAATAAAAGCTCATATATTTAATACTATTATCTTTTAATATTTAAAATACAAGTATCATTATATGATACTAATAGGATATCCGCGTGATGGTATGAGATTGATATATACGCAACAAATGACAATTAAAAATCTATGAAAACAAATATAGATTTTTGAAATTATGTTTTAATCTTATTTTTGAATTTAAACTATAAAAATTTAAATTAATGTATTTTTGAAGAATTGATAGTAATAAATTAAAGATGGGTTGATAATTAATGATATTTTAAATAAGTTAACAAATACAAATATATTAATGATAAGTCAAAGTTAATTTAGTATTTTTTTCTTATTAAATATTAAAATAAAACAAATAGTAGAATTGTTTTATAATTAGTATAGATAGATTAACTTTAACTTATCATTAACATATTAGATAAACTATGTCCTTGTAGTTTTTTGAATGATCATAAAATATGTCCTTATAGTTGTTGTTTTTTCTTTTATTTTTTATTTTATTTTTATAGAACGGCTATTTAGTAATTCGAACCCGCAAGAGAAAACGTTAGAGGGAGACTCGAGACCTCCCGTATCCTATCAATAGGACAAACCTCAATGGCAAAATATGTTCCTTATAGTTAATTTAGGAACAATAAAAATAGAGAATAATAACAATAAATAGCAATTATGATTAATTAATGAAAATAAATACTTTAACATTTTATAAAAGTAGAAATATAAAAATATAAAAAAAATCCAATTTTTTCAATAGAAAAAGACCCCACAATTCTTTTAGTTGACTCATTATACGAGGAAGATCGTCTACACCCCTGGACCATGAGGAGTCAACATCAGTCAATTCCACAATATAAAAACTAAAGTCAAACCACCGTCAATCTCCCATTGATGCCACGTGTCACCAATCCACCCGTTCATCCCGCCTTCCAATCCCTACACCTCACCGCACACAATCCCACCTCCTTTCAAACCCCAATCCCCTACTTCGCACCCCACTCACCAACTCCACATCACCAAATCCTCACCGTCCATCAGATAAAATAAAAATAAATAAATTCCCTCTTAAAACTTACTGTACACCGCAGATACAGAGAATAAAAACTCCACAATTTAATTCTTAGAGATTTATAGAGAGAGAAAATATAAATATATAGATACATATATTCTGTATGTATAATTCTCACCGATTTCTACTCGGTGGTCTCTAAATCAGGTTTTCACATTAGGTACATTCTTCAATTTCATCATCTGTTTACTTAAATTTAACAAAATTTATACAAAATCGATCGTTTTTGCTTGCTGCATTACTCGATTTTTTGTTAAAATTGTGAAAAAAAATAGTTTGAATCTGTGTAAATCGAGTGTTTTTCATGCATTGAAGGTCTTTGCTTCGATTTTAACAGTTTTTATGCAAATCGATCGTTTTTGCTTGCTGTATTACTCGATTTTTTGTTAAAATTGTGAAAAAATAGTTTAAATTTGTGTAAATCTGTTGTTTTCCATGCATTGAAGGTTTTTGCTTCGATTTCAACAGTTTTTATGCAAATCGATCGTTTTTTGTTTGCTGTTTTACTCGTTTTATTGTTTAATTTGTGAAATTTTGTGAAGAAATAGTTTGAATTTGCTTAAATTGATTGTTTTTCATGCATTGCAGGTTTTTTGCTTGGGGTGTGTGTTTGTTACTATGATTTAAATAATTTTATGCAAATAGATCGTTTTTTGCTTGATATGTTACTCGATTTTTTGTTTGATCTGTGAAATTTTGTGAAGAAATAGTTTAGAATTGTGTAAATCTATCGTTTTCTATGCATTGAAGGTTTTTGCATCGAGTATGTGTTTGTTAGTTTGATTCTAACAAAGTGATGCAAAACGATAGTTTTTGTTTGATAAAAACAATGATTATTGTGCAGTGATGTTTTAGATTTTGATTTCAACAAAAAAAGATACAAATCTTTTATTTTGATTGTTGTGAAAAAGCTGAAAATTTAGGTATTTAAAAAAAATTGTTGATAATTTGGAGTAATCATAGTTTTTTTGGTAATTTTACGGACAGATCTTTGAAATTGGTTATACAGTGGTGTTTGTTGCTTTGATTTGGTGTTTTGGAGTATTTGGTTGCATTTTTGTGGCTAGGGTTTGAAGTGATCTGATTTATAAGTTTTTTTTTTTTTGGCTGAAGTGATTAGATTTAAAGTTTAATCTTCGTTTTTAATGTTTGAGATTCTAGTTTTACAGAAAATCAGTTGTTTGTACATAGTTCTATGTCTGTTGGTTTAACAAGATCTGATGATTCTAATGTTTTCCTTTTTCAGATTTCAGTCGTTACGTTGAAATACAGAACTCTGGTTTACGTGATTGATAATTAACAAGGTATGTTTAGTGGTGTGTAATATTCTATATATTAATACATTTTGAAAATCATTACTTAATAGATTTTGAAAATCAATTTTGTGTAAAAACAGTTAAATAATTGGTGTAATTGATTACTGTGCATTCATGTTTTATATTTTGTGTTTTGTTACTTTAATTGCTGTGTAAAAGCTGAAAAAATAGTATTTTTAAGAAAACTGTTGATAATTTGGAGTAATAACAGTTTTTTTTGGTAATTTTACGAACAGATCGTTGAAATTTGGTTATACTGTGGTGTTTGTTGCTTTGATTTGTTATATTGATTGTTTTAGAATGTAATTCGGGCTGTTATTTGTTGTTTTGGAGTATTTGGTTGTGGTCATTAGTTTAGTGTTCATTTTGCATGTTTTACGTGGCTAGGGTTTGAAACTATGATTTAGGGAACTTGTGAAATACGATTTAGTGGTTTTTGTTTATTTGACTGTTTTGTTTGATTCTTTAATTTGTAATCTGGAGAGTTTTCGTAAATGAAAGTTTTTTTTCTTCTTTTTTTGGCTGAAGTGATTAGATTTAAAGTTTAATTGTCGATTTTAATGTTTGAGATGGTAGTTTTTATAGAAAATCAGTTGTTTGTACCTAGTTCTATATTTGCTGGTTTAGCGAGATTTGATGATTCTAATGTTTTCCTTTCTCAGGTTTCAGTCGCTACGTGGAAATACAGAATTCTGGTTTACGTGATTGATAATTAACAAGGTATGTTTAGTTGTATGTAATGTTCTATATATTAATACATTTTGAAAATCATAACTTAATCCCCTAAGTTGATGATTGTATTCAATAGCGAATGACGGAATTTGTAAAAGGTATAACAAGATACGCAGGTATAGATTTAATGTATTGCAGTCCAATGTGACCTATTTATGAAGATTACGTTGCATAAGTAGAAAAGAAATTTGAACTTGAGTATATCTACTTGTTATATATCTCTGTGTTTGCAACTACTTCTGCATGGACTATGGTAACCTACTTATCTATTAACAGTCGAATATTTCTGAACGCTAAAATTTGTAGATTTGTTACATTTTTGTCGTTTCTCAATGAATTTCTAGTTATTGAGCAAATGAGATAAATGGAAATGAATACCAAAAGTTTCCATCAATCTTAATGCAGCCGTCAATGTCGTATCATGTAATATCTACTTTAGTTTACGCTCCCGGGTTTTAGTAGCGCCGCTTTATTGAAGATTGCGTAACACCTTTCCCATCTTTGAAATACATGCCCTTATTTTGTCGCCACTACGTGAAATAAATACAAACCATAAATGGGTAAATGTTCCTTTATTTGGTCAAATTAGAATATAAAAGGATAAAAATTCATATAATACACCCACACAGAGAATAAAATTTGGCCTTTTTTGCAGAAATGGAACAAGAAAACATCAACGAAGCTCCATCTTTGCCCTCTGAAAATGAGACTAATGCAGTGGTGACAACCGAAACCGATCACTCTGCACAGGACGTAGCAAATGCCTTTTTGGAACAATATTATTTTATTCTGCAAACAAATCCTCAGGAAGCTCACAACTTCTATCAGAATGAGAGCATCCGATCCCATCCATGTGAAGATGGTTCGATGAAATCTGGAACAACGCTGGAGGTAAGAAACCTTTCATCAGTAACAGTTTTGACTTAATATTATCTATTTTAAGTTTTTAACACGTAATATTATCCATTTATGCTTGGTTGCGTAACTTATAACTTTGAGGGTCGTTCAATATTGGAGCAGGGTATCAGCAAAGAGATCTTGGCTTCCAATATCAAGGAGTGGAGCCCTGATCTAAGCAGTGTGTTTGCTCAAGATTCACTATTGCGTTCTGTGATTGTGGGAGTGAAGGGCTCTTTGACCGACAATAATAATGTTACTAGAAAGTTTTGTCAGACTTTTTTCTTGGCCCCACAAGATGGCGGTGGCTTTTACGTACTCAATGATTTTCTTCAGTTTACAGACACCAACAAAATCTCCGAAACTCCTCTCATTGCTTCAGAGGCTAATGTTACAGGTAGTTTGATTAATCGTTATTTGGATTTGTGTTTTGAAATTTCTTATCTGATTATTGTGACCTTAAGCAGAAATAGTTGGTTTTTAACGTATTGATAAATAGTTTCTGTTTAGAATGTGTCGTTATTTATGGGTCAAATAATGAGTATATTACAATTGTAAAGAGAAAATGAGTATATTACAAGTTCAAAGAGCAAATCGAAACACAATCTCCAACAACCCTTTTTATCAGAATTTATTATCACTATCACATAAACTCTTTCAAACCATATAAATATTTTTATATTTATCGACTGGAATTCCTTTGTATCGTCTGTTAATCAATGTTCTTTGTTTTTTTAGCAAAGGACTCTTCTGTGGAGATTGTTCAGGCTCCTAATAAGGATCAAACAGACAAGTCCTCTGCTACGAAGAAGGATGCTAGTGTTTGGAATAAGGCTTCCGATTCACTGAAGGGAAAAAACCCACTTCCGGCTGAAGCAAAGAAGAAAAGTGTACCTTCAGTCTGGGAACCGGTTCCGCCAACTCCAAGCATGCAAGAACTTGCAAAACGAATGTCTTACGCATCAATTGTGAGTTCTTTTTGAAACAAACATTAATTTGTTGAGCTCTACTTTTCGGAAAATGTTTGCCACATTATTATTGCTGAATGTGGCATTCGGCCCATTTATTAATGAATATATCAATTTGAGTTCCGTATAAATGTCTAACGGGTCAAATAAAAAAATGGCTTAAAGTTGGTCCAAGAATGTTGAAATATGCCATGATTATAACCTTACATTTTATTATTAATTGAAATAATATAAATTTAGAAATTATATTTGACAAACTATTTGTTTATAAATTTTTCAAAATTTTTGGACAAAACCTGCTTATTTTCTTCTCTAACTTTACATTAGTTCAACTTTAATGTAGTTTTTTTGAATAAAAGGAATTTTTTTTTTTCTATAGAAAGTCTGGATTTTTGAATTATAACAATTGCCCGTTTTGTTGGTAGTTGGCAAAAGAGGGTTCGGTAGCACCCTCTTCCCAAGCGTCTCCAAATTCGGCTGTAAGAGTTTTACAGACCACTGAAAAGAAACCAAGTTTGTCTCTTTCTGTACCCAGGCAATCTGTTCCGCCTGTGAAAGCATCTTCACATCTGAGCAACGGTTCTTCAGACATCTTTGATGGTGAGGTCATTTTGGTCATTTCTTGCAAACATAGTTATCTTTTTCAAGTTGTTGCATTTTTCTATAAACAAATCCTTTTTTATAACTGTTGCAGTTAAGGCAATCCGTGTTAAAGATTTACCGCAAGGAGTGACTCAGGAATCACTACTAGAGGCCGTCAAGAAATTTGGACCTCTCAAACTGAAGAACATCCAGATTAAAGAATACCCGGAGGTAAAATGGGTTTGTCTGGTGGGCTTTATAACGGGTCAAAACGGCTAACTGTTTGTATGGAGAGTCAGGTCAGGCCGGGTTGGCCGAAATACTTTTAGTTCTAATTTCTTTCTTTTTTTATAAATAAATAAGTAGTGTGTCTGATCTGATTTTAGAAATTATACCATTTAATCAACAATCTTTTTTTTGGAAATTTTTTATTCAAGAGATGTTATGCATTATAAACCATTTATGGATACTTCCGTCTCGTTCCCTCTTAAGCCATTTTAATTTTTTATCCTACACGTTTAACTCGTTATTAATAAAATATGTCCCAGATTGATCCGTTTATAATTTAATGGGTCTAAATTGTAACATCTAAGAGTTATTTTCTAATTCCTGAAATTATGGAGAACCAACATCCACCTTGTAGTAATTTGCTAATTTTATTGCTCTTTTTCAGGATAGGTATCGTTATGCTTTTGTGGAGTTCGACAATCCGAAATCCGCCCACTTTGCAGTAGAGGTAACATAATCCATATATAGATTGTTAAAAACTACCTGTTGCATATTATCCTAGTTTCATTATTCTATATCGGCACTGTTTTTATATATGGAATGGGAGTGTGTTCATGCGTGTAACATAAAAGGAACATTATGTAACCTCTAAGTTTTCACCTCATCTTTGTAGGAGCGCTACATCGTGCTTGAAGGTAAAGAATGTGAAATTCAGTATAAAAGATCTTCTCCTAATCAAGGTTAGAGCGAAATGACATCCTATTTTTCCCCTTTTAGAACTTTTACGTTATTCGTTATATTTGCTAGTTTTCTAGTTTTTGGTTCAAACCATTCTTTAGGTGGGATTGCATTTGCAAGTTGTGTTTAGATAGTATCGCCTTTGCAAATCTCACATATTAGTTTTGAGTGCTTGGTGAAACTGATTATTGTGACTAATGGACACAATCATCAGTTCTTAGTTTTTCGATAAAATTATGTTATTGATCAGATTATAATCAGTTATGAAACGATTTTTATTATTGACCAACTTGGCCTTGCAGGTGGAAATAACAACAACTTCATGGCAAAGCCACAATCCGGACGTGGAGGGTTTCGAAACGACAATTTCTGGGGTCGTGATGGTGAAGGGCGTGGTAATAACAACTGGGGCCAAAGGCAGAATGAGAAAGAAAACAGTGGTCAATATTTTGGGGGACAACATTCTGGTGGTCAACAATCTGGTCAAACCCGAGATAACTTTCACCGCAACAACAACAGTCGCTACTATCAAGATCAAGCTCGGTACTGATCAGACTTCTTGAAAAGAATCAAACATAGCGGGTCAGAAACACCTGGTATAACTTTTCTCAATAGTACTTGAAAAACTTTACTTTGGTTTTAGTTTTTGACTTTTTTCGGCGTTAAGGGTATACAAAAAACTTTCCCTTGGCCCTTTTGCTCTCGTTCTAAATAGCTTGCATCGATACCCAAGAAACTGAACTCGGGTCTTTGCATCAGTCAAAGTTTTATGTTCAATAACTCTTTCTTCTTTTGATAGTCAAACTTTTGAACTTGTCAATATGTTGAAATCTTTGAGTTTATTGCTATGCATTAATCTGTTTAGGTTTATCAGTTTTTGGATGTGTGGTAAAAGTGACGGTATTCTCGGCTTAAGAATTTTGATTTTACGATTCGGGTTAAATGCACTGTATAACAATTTCATTATACATCAGTTTTTATTCTAGGTAACAAAGTTTAATACTTGATTTCCTGTAAAATGGCAAAAACTAAACTATGTTTTTTTTTCTTCTTTTATTTAAAACACACATTGCTTAAATTGATAATTGACTTATAACGAGGTGTTATTCTGTGCATTTTAACCCGAAAGAATAATCTATTTTCTATGTAACTTTGTGAAAAATTATCGGCATGTTTAGTTGAAAAAAATTAGATAATTTTCTAGAAATTTTAAAGAAAAAACTCAAAAGACACGAAACGCTTTCAAATTGAGATTGTGTAAAATTGAAACAATATTTTCACTATTCCCTCTTAAACTACATTTTTAAAAACTACTTTTTAAATTGTTTTCAATTTTCTTTTAGTAATGAAAAACAATTTCTCTCAACTAAATGTATTTTTATAATCCTCATTTGTTTTTAAAAAATGAAAACCTATTTCATTTCAATAAAACGTAGAAAAACATTATTGCAACTAAACACTCCCTAGAGGTGCAACATTGAAACCGATTTTTTTTTTTAACCGGTCATAAAAACCGAAACCGGTTATAGGTATGACCGAACCGGTTATAGGAATAACCGAACCGGTTACACCGGTTAACGAATTCATTTTGGACCGGTTTTCTTCCGGTTATTTTGCCGGTCTTTTAAAAGAAAATATGGAAATTTTTTTAAAAATAGATCCGTTACTAGGCGTTAAACACTATATAGTTATTGGTTTTCAAAACTATATATATGGTGTTTCTATTACATGTGATGTTTGGACCGTACCACATGGTACGGAAATTTCTTATTTAGTCATTACGACCCATTGGTTTCATCCCGAGTCTTGGTTATTAATGAAACATACAATCGCTTTTAAACTGTTTGGTTCTCCGCATACTGAAATTAATTTGCGAGAAATTATAAATGACACTTTAATAGAATATAGATTAGACGATAAAAATTTTACAATTTCACTAGAGATAAATAATACAAATTTGGCTATGAATTTACTAAAATTACCTTTTAAACCAATGTTAGATGGCGCATTACTAAAATTACCTTTTCACCTTAGGACCTTGCTACGATAATAATACTAGGTAGAATTCTACTCACGATATGTTTTAAAATATTTTACGACAATGTGATACTTTGAATGCTTTTAATGGCATATTAGTTGCTAAAAATAAGTCCGTACCTATTACGGATGATGAGTGGGATCAACTAGATGATTTAACTACGTTATTACTAGCTTTTAAAGAGACTACTACTCTATTATTGGGTGAATATTACCCAACTAGCTCGTTTGTTCTAAACTAAGTTTTTATGATGACGAAAAAATTAAAAAAATTTGAATTTTCCACCTATCAAAAATGGTTTTTGTTATTAAAAAGTATTTTGGTCGTTTGCCAATGATTTTTACTTGTTCCGCCACAATAAATTCATGTTTAAATGTTGGCGCGTAGAAACTCTAATCACATAAGTTTTGCAAAATTTAGACTTACACATATTAGTCAAGAAGCCGCATATATCGCAAAAATTAAAAAATCTACAAAAACTTATGATTCATTAGATTTACAAAAACTTTTTGCTTCATTATTTGCGATTTACAAAAACTTTTTGATTCATTATTTGCGATTTACAAAAACTTTTTGATTTATTATTTGTGATTTCGGCCGAATGTAATTCATAATGAATATGATTCTACGTAATTTGATTTTGCTTTCATGAAAAATGCATCATAAATTGGTTGGACAAGATTTAATTTTTGATAAATTGTCAAGACAGGTAAATTGGGAATTTAAAGAACAACTAGTAGGGACTCGTGTTTTGCACGAGTTCGGGGGGTTTATGTTCAAGCCTGCATTTTGACTATTAAACAATGTAAATTTACATTCGCAAGCCAAGAAAGAAGGCATCGTCTTCGTAAGATTATTTGATTCGCAAACTATATTTTTTATTTGATACTAATCTAAAATAAATAAAAAGTACAAAAGAAAAAAAAGCTGCCGGGATTCGCACCGGAGGCCGCGCGCTAACCGCTCTGGCAACAACCTCTATTGTAATAGAAATGATAACAATTGTATTTAAACACAAAAATTTCATTATAATAATATAGATTGCACAATTCAATAGACATCCAACAAATATTAAATTAGAAATATGTTACAAACCTATATTAAATTCAAATATTAGTAGTTTTTTGAAAAAAGTAAAGTCATGTTCATGAAAGTTTGACAAAATTTTGGAAAAGCTTATATAACTCATTTTTAATAGTTTATGATTTAGTGATCTATTTAAATTGAATAGTTTAATTTTATAAACTCATAAGCTATTAAAATTAACTTTATTAGATTTTTTGGATTTTTAATAAATTTATAACTCCATCAAAGCTAAAAATAACAATGAAGAAGGTCTAAAATTAAGTTTATTATATTTTTAATAATTTTAAAGTTGACCTATAGAAAGTATTTAATAGCATAAACCGAAAATTTCTTCTAAAAACAATGGTCAATGGGGGTTTATTGGTGCGGTAATGGTAAACGGCTCCCCAACGCAAGAATTGCAAGAGATTGGGGGTGCGACGAGGTGACATGTTGTCTCCATTTTTTGTTCATAATTGTTGCGGAGAGTCTAAATGTGTTGATAAAAGTAATGATATGTAAACATGTTTTCTAATGGGTCAAGATTGACTAAAATGACCTATATTAATCGCATCCTCAATATGTGAACGATAATATAATTTTTGGTTAATGAAATACGGTAATGCAATATATCTTATTAGGATTATTAAAATGTATTAAAGAAGTATCTGGTCTAAAATAAATCAAAACAAAAGTAAACGATCGGTGCTTTGGTAGTCTTAAAGTTTCACATTTGAGTTTAACTGGAAAATGGAGATGGAGATCAAGGCGGAAACAAATACTTTTTGGGTTCGAATAGTGAAATCTAATGGGAAGATGATGTCCAAAGGATACGGGAAAACATCTATTTTTCCACTAGGCCGTTTTTTTCTTTTGGATAGAGAACGAAACCATGTCACACTTTGTTCCTTGTACAATTGGTAGGAATCACCCCAAAACACTATGTTCTTTTAACAAAGGTAAGAATCAAACCTAAACTTACTTGCAGCCGAACCAAAACATTTCACTAGCTTCGTTAGACTACGAGGTTTTAATCCACAATTCTCACATGCACTCACATAAACGCTACACTTAGCTTTGTGGACTTACATATTTTCTCCCTCGAAAGTTCTAACTTGTAATCTCACCCGAACACTCACTTGTCTTATAGATTTAAATGTAAAAAACACTCCCAATGACAGAAGATAAATTAAAGATCGAAACTCTCTTTCAATTTTATCCTTTAAAAAACGAAAACATTTTTTTCTCAAAGAGATGGAAAAAAATTGTTGCAATTAAACGCACATTATGATTTTGTTTGGAGTTCATATGATTTTCTGTCTTGCTATTGATAAAGTTGTTTTCAATATTAGATAATCTTCAATCTCTATGATTATGGTATTATCATTTAGATAATTTGTTTAATTGATCGACCTCAATAAATATATTTAATAAAAAAATTTACTTAAAACGGGTCAAACTAATTTAAATTATTGACCAACATCATTAATATTAACACTCTTTTTTTTTTGAAACGGCAACTCCTGCGGGCCAGTAATGGAGTATCATCGTGCCACCATTACCAGCCACCCCCTCAATGCCCGCCAAAGAGGAAACCCTCTGGAGAGGCTCGAACTCGAGACCTCTCCTTCACCAGGAAAACCCCTTACCAACCAGGCAGAACCTGATTGGCAATATTAACACTCTAGCTATAACTTATAATATAGCTAATTTTATCAAACATATCGGATTTTTAATGTTTGGCTTAACCAAAAGACAAACAAACGTTTTACGTTACTTATTGAATATATATTGTGTATTTTCCTAGAATGAGACAATAAACAAAGAAACACAAATAACATGGTAGTGATGGGTATGACTCATATAGTTAGCTAGATACCGGTTAGGTACTACAATATATTAATTAATCTTAATGTCATGGTCATCATATATATAAACATTATATTATTTGGATGTTATCATAGGTCCATAGTTGATTTTTTCGACATGTTGGAATAATGGAATTGTTTTTTTAACGACTATTTTAGTGATTTAGGGTCACAATTACATTCAATTGGACAGTATGCAATCTATAAATATTACACCAAAGTTAGTTATCTCCTAATTTTCATCAAAACAGGAAACCTCAGACGAAAACTTGGACCCGAGACCTCCCCTGAAAATGAACCATCATTTACTAACGAGGCAAACCCCAATTGATTGGAACACATAATGGATTTGATCTATAGAATATTTGATGTGTCATTAGATACTTGACCTATACCTATGTTTTAGGACCCTTATGGTTTCTTTACTCTCTCATCACTTGTCATAATATTTTCATTTACATTTTACATTTTGATACTATGGTAACATTTGGGGTTTGTTAATAACTAGATATTTTGTACTTGTGCGATGTGGTACATTTGGGGTTTGTTAATAACTAGATATTTTGTACTTGTGCGATGTGGTGGGACAAAAGACGTAAATCAAAAATAGAAAAAGATTTATAAAAATTTAAATAAAGAAAAACATTTTTTTTCTACAAAACTAAACTCTAATTTAAAGTACAAAAAATTCAAAATATCGTTAGAAAAAAAAAAGTTAAAGTTAAAAAAGAAACTTGAAACGTAAACAAAAAACAAAAAAGGGTTATAAAAGTTAAACATTTTATTTAACAAAACTAAAGTCTAACTTAAACTATCAAAAAACTCAAAACATCGCTAAATGGAAAAAAAATATATTGAGACCTGATCCGAACCACCCGTCCCGACCCAAGTCGGGCCACCTGATTGGTGCCCTTGGATTGTGAACAGTGGATATGGTTGTCAAATGTTATATTGTTAATACTCAAAAATCAACCAAAAGTCATGGTGGAACGTATAAGTGACCTGTCACTTTCAATTTATAAGAAAACTCACAATTCTTACATTCTACCAAATTAGGACGAGTCGTTCATGGACAATCACCAACAAGCCTAAAGTTATTTTCATCATCTCATCAAACCACCGCTTCAAATTAAAGCTTGTCTCGTTGTACATGACATGAATGTGTAACTATCAACAACCTTCACGTCTTTGATTTTACAGTATTGTCCATCAAATAGAATGTTGTACTAGAGGCATGATCGGTCCTAAGAATTCAAGTGTCCAAAACAAAATATAAAATAGACCCTCAAAATAGTAAATTTAACAATAAAAATGTAACAAGACTCAAACTTAAAATCAAATGATTTGCCTAACACCGTATACCAACTAAGCTAAGTATTTTTTATATAATTAATTTCAAGATTATAAGTTTTTAAATTAGCGAATTAAAATTGTCTTTATAATCTTAAAATTATTTAATCAAACCAATAATAATAAATAAATAAATAATGTCGCTGCGTCGTCACGTGGCATAAAATAAAAGGTAATGACAGCACAACATTCTAACACGTGTCTAATTTCTATTCCTCATGTTGTTTTTTGACACGTTGCCATACCCCACTGTACCTAGACAACTCTTTTATCCCAAATTTAATATTAAAAAATAAACACATACGTGTCACCACTACCCCTCCTTTTGTCTTTGTCACATGTCCTTTCTAGGTACTTTCGTTTTAGGTCCCCTAACTTTTTTAAGGCTATTTTCGTCTTTTATGTTATTTGAGTTTTGCTAATAATATCGTTTGTCTCGAGAACTTAATATATGAAGTTCAAGCTAGAACTCGATCTCGTTCGGGGTTAGTGTGAACTTAATGTCATTAGGTTAAAGTTTGGATCGAGTTCATTCAGCTTGAATCGAGTTTAATGAGTTAAACTCGAGTAATTCACGAGTAGTTAACTCAAATACACCCAAAGTACATATGATATCTTCAATTTTTATAATTGTGAGTTCAAATTTCATTTAGTCAAATTTGTAGATTTAGATGGTATGTGTAATTTAAATTGTAGTACATATAAGATTTATCTTAGTTGAGGAGGTTTATATCAGAGTTATTATAGAGGAAAAGATCTTACGAATATAGTAATATGTCTTAACATGAATAACAGTGGATAAATAAAAAGTTGACTTATCTTGCATACACTTTATCAACGAATGAATGTGTATACTACTTAACGTTATCAATTACTTACCTTTTTACAAATAAATATAAAACCCGGTTATATTTCAAAACGTGAATAGACAACTAACTAAGATAAGCAGAATAGCCTTTAAACCAAACCTTAACCGAAATAACCAAACCAACGAAATTATAAACGATTCACTGATTCAGTTTTAAACTTTTCGATAAACCCAAGTTTTATAATTCGGTTATTGTTATAGTTATGAACATAAAACCGAACTAATTTGAAAACGAAAAATACTTGAAGGGTCGAAATCGTAAATCATGTCTTCTCCTCTACTTCCCATTTACCCCTTTCAAAAATTCTCTTTCTTGATTTCCTCCATTTTCTTCCCCAACTCCAAATTATTTCATTTTTTTTTCACTAACAAATTTCTTCAATTAAATACAATTCCATTCTTTACCCACTTCAAATTCCATCCATGTCCAAAAAACCCACCAATTTCCTCCAAAGATTCACCGGGTCAAAAAACCCACCCGGATACGACCCGGATGAAGAAGTAGAAGACACCGACCCGGAACTAAATCTCGGGTTATCCTTAAACGGAAGATTCGGAATCGACAAATCAAAACTAATCCGATCATCTTCAATAGCCACAATTCTACCCGTTATCAAAAACGACGACGTTTTAACCAATCCCAAAACGACGTCGTATTCAGGTTTAACCAGAACGACGTCGTTACCAGTCGAAACAGAAGAAGAATGGAGAAAAAGAAAAGAATTACAAAGTTTAAGAAGACTAGCTGCGAAACGACGTCGTTCCGAAAAACAAAAGAATTTGAATAAACTCGAAAGAGAGGAATACGTTGCGGCTATGAGCCGGGTCGGGTCGGGAGTTGGACCGGGTTTAGGATCTGGAAATTGGGATTTTTTTGCCACGTCGGATGGACCGGGATCGGTGGAATCACAAGCTTCGACTGGAGTTGTACAAGGTGAGATTTTTATGCATTGGTGGGTTGTACGTTAAGGGGTATTTTTGTCATTTTGTAAGTATAGACGTGGCAATGGTTTTAATTTAGGGGAATTTTTTTATAAGAAACCAGATTGGATACTTAAAGTGGTATCTATAAACAATTATGCTGTTTTGTACCTTAGGGGCATTTTGGTCATTTTGGATTTTTCAAATGTGACATATAGGTTTATATTTAGGTGAATTTGCACTTTATGGTTTTATGTTTTTTTTAATTAGTTTTTCATTGGAATTGGTATAAACGAAACCACATTAATACTTGAGCGGTCTTTAAAACGATCTTTTTGTTGTTTATATGTTAGGGGCATTTTTGTCTTTTTATAAGTATAGACGTGGCAATAGTTTAAATATAGGGGAATTCTTTTGTAAGAAACCAATTATGTTGTTTTGAAACTTAGGGGCATTTTGGTCATTTTAAGGTTTTTTTTTTTTAGATGTGACATGTTCATATTAGGTGAATTTTGAATTTTATGGTTTTATAATTTTTTGATTAGTTTTTTTACAAAATTGGTATAAACGAAACCAGATTGATACTTAAGCGGTCTCTCTAAAATAGTTTTGTTGTATGTACTTTAGGGGCACTTTTGTCTTTTTAGAAATTTAGACGTGGCAATGGTTTAAATTTAGGGGATTTTTTTTATAAGAAACCATTGGATACTTTTAAGTGGTGTATCTAAAACAATTATGTTGTTTTGTACCTTAAGGGCATTTTGGTCATTTTAAGGTTTTTTTTTAATGTGACATATGTTTATATTTAGGTGAATTTTAAATTTTATGGTTTTATAATTTCTTGACAAGTTTTTCATTAAAGTTGATATAAACAGAACCAGATTGATACTCGAGCGGTCTCTTTGAAATTGTTTTGTTGTTTGTACTTTAGGGGCATTTCTGTCATTTTAGAAGTTTAGATGTGACCAAGCATTAAGTTTAGGGGATTTTTACCGTTTTATAATTTTAGATGGTTTTTATTTATTTATCAAAATAAGTATAAACGAAACGAGATTGATACTTGAGTGGTCTCTAAAAGCTTAAGGAATGTGGTGTAGCCCTTATTTGTTGGTTTAGATTGAGTTTCGAACTAAGATCCCTAATTTGAAAACTTAAATTCCGTGTTACAAGAACCTAATACAAGTACTATCAACAAATAACATTCGATCAATTCAACATAATTAGGAACTTGTTAAACATGTTTCATCTTCCTAGTCGTAATTTTCTTTAGTCATTAGTTTCCCTAAGCACTATGTTTTGTAAGCTTAATATCCTAACGAGCACGTGTGCTTATAACTTTATACTATTTGAAGAACTAGAAGCCAAGTAAAATCTCTCCCCACATACAATAATATCTGCTACCCAGACTAAATATTGACGATTATATCATGTCATCGTGTTGATTTAGTGTAAAGACAAATTAACTCTAATTTGAATGAGAGTATGCCTCATGTATGCATATAGACACACATCACGATTGTGGAATTGACAGCATGTTGGCTAAGATTTGGTTTGTAAAGGGAATCCGCATCATTATGTGTTTCTTTAAACCATCTTACGAGTTATGGGAAATGTCCTTTTTAGACTAATAGAAATTTTGGCTTCTGTCGGGGTTTTAGAAAATCTACTTCCCGAAGTTTGCTTTAGACTAGGGGTGTTATTATTAACTTTTCTGAAAAATTATTGCGAGGTTTCTAAATATTGGATGAGCATATGCTTCTTACATCTGATAACGAGTTTCCTACTAGCACAGCAACAATCATAGGATATATTAGACTTTCCTAATTTGACAGATTTTCACTCATCAAACGTGTATCGTTTTTCTTTCAGGATCTAGTACTGAAGGTGAAGTCAGCCCCGCAAGTGTACAATCTAGTCAACAACCATCCAATCAAAACGGAAGCACTTCATCTAAATCAAAAGTGATTGACCCCGTGGTCCGACCATCAAAACCCAAACCCAAACCCACACCAGAAACTCCTAATCCTTCCAATAACAAAGGAAAAGAAATCAGATCGAATACGGTAGACATGCCATGTGTCTTCACACAAGGAGACGGTCCAGCTGGCAGAAGAATCGAAGGCATTTTGTATAAATACGGAAAAGGAGAAGAAGTGAAAATAATGTGCGTCTGTCATGGGAGTTTTCTAACACCTGCAGAGTTTGTAAGACATGCGGGTGGAACGGATGTTGTTCATCCTTTGAAGCATATAGTTGTAAACCCTAATTCTTCTTCGTACTTGTAATTGGTGATGTGTCTTTTATGACTTTATCATCATCTCTTCACAAAAATCTGAGTAAAATCGTTAACCGATTTAAGAGAAGAGTTTCGTTATTTGTGCTTAGTTTTTTTTCCGCCTTTTTTTAGCACATTTTTTATTCTTTTTCTTTTCGTTGGTTTTTTTGGCAAGAGATATTATGCTTTGTATCAAGTGTGTATTCTAGATGTTATAATCTTTTGTTTCGGTCAAAACTTTCATCTAAAGCGGAAGATAAAACACATTAACTCATTCTTTTATTTCGTATAGAGAGATGAACGTTGTTTATGGTAACTAGCAATGAAACTCGAGAAATAAAGAATATAGTTAAACTACTTACTATCACCGTGTACCTCCATTTTACGAGTTCATCTCATCCGTCATCCAAACCAGCTCCCACAATTACATCATTACAAGATTTACTTCCTCGCAACATGAGCAAGAGCATGACCATGAACTGGGTCTTATGCAACACCCGCTTTTTAAATTATACTTTGAATGTTTCTGATCCGACTTCTTAGGAGCAGTACTTGTTGGTGCACTTGCTTCCGAACTGCAAAGAAACAGAGTCGATATATAAGGGTTAAGGTTACCTGTTTTCTTTCAAACTTTTACATAAATGGTAGTTGTGGTTTACCGGGTGGGTATTACGGATTTGGTCCTTCATGCAAACCTTTTGCGGGTTTGGTCCCTACTTTGACGTTTCATTGCGATTTAGTCCTTTCTCCCTACTTTTCATTATGTGGGATGACTGGATTTAGGACAAGATTCGTATCAAAATACTGAGAGTAAGAACCAACCCCGTAGAAGCTTTTGTATGAAGGACTAGATAAGTACTATGTTGTAAGTTACTCTTAACGTTTTTTTACTTGTTTGACCCGTGTGAGATAAAACACCACCCATTAATAAGTTCATGTGTTAAAACTGCGACCAATATAAATGGAAACTTACGAATGAGATGAAACTTTTTTAGTTCTACAGTTTGAACAGCTTATTATTTTCCAGCATCTATTCCAACATGACCGCATACGTAGGTTACATGAGTCACAATTGCATGATGACCAACAAAACTTCTTTCTGCAAAAAGTAGAAATACTTAACTCCCATATGCATACGACATGGTTGTAAGAATGTAAAATCACATTTTAGAAGCTTATTTCGTCAGCAAGAGGTGGCAATTTTAACCCATTTACATATAAATCTGACGATTTAATTTATGTTTAGTGTGTAATGGGTCAAGGTTTATGGGCCGAAAATCACCCAATTTGACCCGTTACTCGATTTAAACTATCATGAAACAAAGCTTTAAAAGTCCTAGATTTTCTGTGCTAAAGTTTGCAGATTCAAGTTTTGTATGAGCACGATCACAATGGCAGTTAGGACAGTTGGTATGCAGTTTTCTATATTATTTATCTATTTTCAGTCCGAATTTTCAAAATAGATGATGTCAGCCTTCTTATTGTATGTAGGCAGATTGTTGAACCAGCATAAATAATGGTCTAATAAAACTGACTTTCAAAGGAGGGGTATAAGTGGAAGGTAAAAGGTTGTCACATTCTTTATATCGATGCTTCATGAGATTTCCGTAAGAGTTTTATTATAGATTATTTGACTTTTTTAACCATCATTTTTGGTTCAAATTGTAAACTAACCCTTGAGGGCATGAATCCTGGTTTCCACTGAAAAAACTAGCAAATTTCAAAAAATTGTGGGAAATTAAATTGAAAACTCCCGTCTTACGTGACAATGTTTGTTTGCTCATTCTTGAAATAAAAATTTGTTTGCACGAAAGCAAGTGCAATTGTTCGAAAAGTAAAAACTTAATAACACTTAAATACAGTAAGTTTTAAGGGTGAACATATATTACTTACTTTGGTTTTTGATTGCCGAACTCGTTGGACTTTTTACTGTTTAGAGGAGACGATTCCGATTTGTTACCTTGAGAAGGCATTCCTTCATCTGGATGATGTTCAACTTGAGTTTTCCACCGAACAACTTTTTGGGGTTCATCTAAATTTGACTTGTTATCATCCAACTTAGACAAAGAGTCCACTTTTAAACTATCCGCATCACTTTCACCACTAAAACTCATCAAATCATCAGCTTCAAATGCATCTGAAGGGTTAATATGAATGCTGAAAAGCGACTCGTTGGAAACAGAACTCCAATCCGATGATGACGATGAACATCTATTAGAGAAATCCAAATCGTCGGGTCTTTCCATTATTTGACGGGGAGGAGATTGTGTGGGTGACAGACTACTAAATGAAGATTCATGGGTGATATCTGAAACTGTTGATAACTTGGCGTCAAAAGACGTTTCAGCTTTAATGGGTGATTGAGTAGTACTATGATTTTTAGGAGAAGAAATAGGGGTGGTGGGTTCAGAGAGCGGCTTTGGATCCATTTGGCATACAATGTGGAAAAGGAAGGATCATAGAACTTTTTACGCAAAAATTATCATCATTCAAATTAGCGTCTGATAATCTCCCTTTTCCACGATAACTTCAAAGGATACCGTCTACAAGCATAAGATAAAATGTTCATATCTAAATTATATAAAAACAAGAAACGATCTCATCTAGTGAACAAAAAATTACTACCCACAAGGCAGTTTTACCTGCACAACTTTTTGAATAATATAGTCGATATTTCAACATTGAGTTTTCTACAGATAGATGCTACTACTTCACAGAAATACAGAAAGCGGAAACTTTGATGGGCTCCCTTGCACAAGAATTACAGCCGAATGTCTGATTCAAGCGTAATGACAGGTCTGTTTAACCAATTTTTGGTACTTTGATACCACCAAAAAACGCTTTTAGACCATTAATAATTGACTAATATTACTTCTCTACCTCCATTTTCTAAAGTTTGAGATATAAATACCGCTCTAGATTTTGATATTTAATCGTCTCTCTGTTTTCGTTACCAGGTAATCGTTCTTTTTTGTCATGTATACTAGAATAAATTCCTAGCTGATCCTATCAGTCTTAATAGTCTATTACATCATCGCAAATAGAGGATAACCTTTTAGACAAACACTAATATAGTACTACGAGTCTTAAGCTATACTAGGCATACAGCTCATATTTTCGCAATGACAACATTTTTCGAACCTCGTTGAGCAATCATGTTAAAGTACCATTATACAATAATCACCATTTCTCAGAACATGAAAAACACGGCTATATATATAAAAAACTTAACAACAATATCACAGTTTTCTCAGTTTAACACAATAAAATCCGCATGTTTCATGTTCGTTATAGACTTTAATCATATAAAAACCACAAGAAATTTAATACCTAAAACTATAGCTCACCTAAGGAACCTCGTCAATACTCACTCAAAATTCAATTCACAACAAAAACCGCTCAAATGACAGAAATCATCTAAATCGTATACAGAAACTAAAATTGACATAAGAGAAATGTGATTTTGTTGAATCGAATAAAATTACCAGTGTACTTAGATGTAAATAACAAATGTAGGTTGCAGAATCATCTCATCAATACTCTAATCAAAATTCACTCACTTTCATAACATAATTCGCACAAAATGACAGAAAGCATTATGCATCATATACCGAAACTTCATTTGAACATAAACATAAATGTCGGCAAATCTCACATCGGCCATTGACAAGAGTGATGTCTGCTTTATAAGGACCAGTGACATTTCATAACATGACGCGTTTTGGACCGGTGTAAGCAGGGGCAGAGCTAGCAAAATTTTCGAGTGGGTTCAGAATTAGAATTTAGTTATGTTTGTGTCCAAAATCAGGGGGTTTATATACTAAATAAGGCAAAAAATAAATTATAATTCTAAAATTTTTCCAATGCAGTGGGTTCGGGTGAACCCGCTCGGTGCAATGTAGCTCCGCACAGTTTATTGGTTAAATCAAACAATGTGCAGTGTAATTAAATGTAAATAACATATATAAGTTGCGGATTAACGACGTCGATACTCACTCATAATTCACCCAATTTCATTATAAAAACCGCACAGATTCACAGAAATCAACATAAACAGAAATGTGAATTGGTTAAATTAAAACTGCAATTAGATGTAATTAACACAAAATATATAAGTTGTGGAATAACCTCAAGTGAAGCTGCTGATTGAATGTAAATTTCCCCTTTTTTGTGTTGTACGAAAAAGGGGAAATTTGGATTGAAAAAAATAATAATAATACAAAATTAGGGTTTTTAGGGTTTCAAAAAAAAATGAATAGATCGAAAGGTGAACCGATATTTTCGTGTTTTTAGGAAAATAACGAACTTTTATTGGCGCCATTTTGCTAATTTTTTCGAAAGGGCATATTTGTCATTCCAGTATTTTGTTGAGAAAAGACTTGTTATATATTTTAATTTAACGAAACTCGTCTCGTTTTTTTTACTTTATCAAGTGTGATTGTGTGAGGCTTTAGAATATCCGTTTTAGTTTGATGTTTAGTTGTAGACTATTTTTATAATTGAAATGTAACGAATTTAGCTCTTTTACAAGAAACCCAAGAAAGATTTTGTTCATGGTTTGGGATATATAGAAAAGGCGTAAGGATATTGTTCATGTTGTGTTGGAAAGTGTAGGATCGACGAAACAAGGACGTTTTCCCTTTGGTGCATCGAATGTCTTTATTATGTGAAGAAAATTGAATCAAATATATGAATACAGCCAAAGGCTTCTTCGTGATTACAAGATATATATGAATCAAAGGATTTAACAATACAAACAAGTTTGTCGATTGGTAATCAATCTTGAGACAATAATCAACACATTAGGTTCAAATGAACCTTTATGATAAAGACTAGATATAGAGACCACTAAAGAATAAAGATCACACACACGTGTGTGTGATGATAGACAAAGACAACTACATTCACTTACGGACATAAGACAAAAGACAAAAGACAAAAGACAAAAGAGAGAGTGATATATATATATATATATATATATATATATATATATATATATATATATATATATATATATATATATATATATATATATATATATATATATATATATATAGGAGGAGGTTCTTATAAACCAATATTTAAAGTAAATTAAGTAAAAAAATATGAAAAAATAATTTATAATATGTGTAATTTTGTATTATGTTTATTTATTCAATTATAACAAACTTTAAAAAAGCAAGTTTTGATATGCATCAAAATATATGTCGTTTAGGGGCTGTGCATCAAATTCATTGTTTTTGTGAAGTAAATATTCAAATTTGATGCACAACGATAAAACTACCCATTTTTTGATGTACAACAAAACTTCGTTTTTTAAAGTTTGATATACGGTTAAAATGAACGATAATCCAAAATATCTAACGTTATAAATTATTTTTTAATTTTTTTTACTTATTTTACCTTAAAGTTTGTTTTACAAGATCCAACCTCTATATATATATATATATATATATATATATATATATATATAGAGGTTGGTTCTTGTAAAACAAACCTTAAGGTAAAATAAGTAAAAAAAAACTAAAAAATAATTTATAACGTTAGATATTTTGGATTATCGTTCATTTTAACCATATCTCAAACTTTAAAAAACGAAGTTTTGTTGTACATCATAAAATGGGTAGTTTTACCGTTGTGCATCAAATTTGAATATTTACTCCACAAAAACAAAGAATTTGATGCACAGTCCTTAAACGACATATATTTTGATGCATATAAAAACTTGTTTTTTTAAAGTTTGTTATAATTGAATAAATAAACATAATACAAAATTACACATATAATAAATTATTTTTCCAGATTTTTTTACTTATTTTATTTTAAGTTTTGGTTTATAAGAACCTCTCCCTCTATATATATATATATATATATATATATATATATATATATATATATATATAGATAGTGTGTGTGTGTGTGTGTGTGTGTGTGTGTGTGTGTGTGTGTGTGTGTGTGTGTGTGTGTGTGTGTGTGTGTGTGTGTGTGTGTGTGTGTGTGTGTGTGTAAATAGGCAAGGGACAACTTTGGTCCTTATGTCTTTCCCTAAGGCAGTAATGACCCTTCTAAATATAGATTCCAAGAATGACATTTAGCTCCCTCCACTTTAACATCGTCATTAAGCCTGCATAACAACATATCAAGTTAGACAAACAATTTTACAAGTTTAGTTTGGTAGACATGACCTTTCAACATTATGGCTTACGACTAGATCTTTTGAGTTCAACATGAATTTAAGAGATTGGGTTTCAAACCCTATGGAGCTTGTATCACAATAGATCGTAGTTTGAAGGTGTGTCTCAGTTTCATTTCAATGGTGTTATATCTTGGAGCATTCATGTAATTTTGTGATCCGCCTTTTTGGCTATAATTTATATTTCTTTGTCATTCCGAAAAAAAAAAAAAAAAAAACAAGAAAGAGTATTGTTAAAGTAAATTTTAGATATGCTAGAACCTTCGTCCGATTCCAGACGAAGGGGTGATAATATGAGAGAATAAGTGTTGTATTAAATGATTTCACAAGAGCATTCAATGATATACAATGATTAGAAATTGAATGCGAAGAATGTTTACAATTGCTAGAATCTACACTTTGGAGTAAATGTGTTATCAGATCTGACCTAAGTGATTAATTTCTTTGTCTCGCCTTTATATATAGTCGGCCTTCGGTTATTACCCTCCGGGTAATCCGTAAGGACCGGTCCATCTCGTCAGTCTTTTCATCCGTGTCAGCGACGTGGCCACCTTTCCTCCACTCCACTAAATGACTGTGACAGTCATTTAATGAAGAAGCGCGTGGGCGGCGTTTTGTCTCCCACGCTCCTCTTCATTAAATGCTACCATCATTCTGTCTTGTCCATAATTAATGTTGCACTCTCTTCGATGTTCCTACTTCAGCATGCCTTCGTCCATCCGTTCCTCCTGTGACGATGCCTTAGGCCTTATTGGTACATGGCCGGACGAAGACCCAGTAAATGGACGACATGTGCCCTATCTCAACATCTCCCCCCCTAGCCTAGGGAAGTGAGTACGAAAGTGGGGGCCTACTTCTGATCGAATCTTTCCTAGACTATGATTGTCTGACGTTGCTACTCGTATTTAAAGGGTCATTATTGCCTGTTTAGTCATTAATGCCTCTGATTTGACGGGAGGAAATGACTGATTGATGTGGGGAGTTATTGGTTTCCCATAAATACTCCTTAATCATTTTATTTTCATTACCTTTTCATTTCCTTTTCTTCCTCCATCATATAATCCTTGTTCGCTGTTTTTCTTGCACTGTTTTCATCGATCATGGGAAAGACTGACATGTTAATCTCTCGTTGTACTCTCACATCCGATTTTGTCTCTGATTTTATTACTGAGTTTGGGTTGAGATCAGAATGGCGGGTTCGCAATCCCTCTGCCGACTCTAACGTTACCAGTTGTCCTGAGGGTTCCATAGCGGTGTATACTCGCTTTTTCGACGCCTCCAATGTTCGAATCCCCTTTACTCGCTTCTTTCTTTCTGTTATTGAATACTATCAAATGTGTCCCATCCAGATGAATCCCATGGGGGTTCTGAGGATAACTAATTTCGAATTGTTGTGTCGCGCCCTAGGTTTTCACGCCACTTTGAACCTTTAGAGAAGCTTTTTTAGGTTAATCCGTTCAGGAGACTGGTTTACCCTCGAGCGTCGGCCGAAGGTAGAGAATGAGGGGTGGGAATGCTTTCTCCCCTTACCCATTAGCGTGAAGCAGTGGAAGGATAAATTTGTTTGGTTGGATGCTTCGGTAGCGCCGATACCACTACATTGGAGACGCATCCTGTCGGGTGCGATATTTGACCCACCTCCTGTTCTGACCATGGAAGAAGTAGAATGTTGCCAACTGATTTCTCGGAACAAGATTGCCGTCCGGACTCATTGTGAGCCTGTGCTGGTACTTGGAGGTATAAGCCGTCACTGGCCTTTCGCAAACCTAAACCCTTCCATCCAACTGAATGGTGATCGTAAGTTACTTCTTCCTTCTCTCCCCCCCCCCCCCCCCTTTCTTTTTTTTTTTTTTTTTTTTTTTTTACTTAGCCATCCTTCCGTTGGGTCTGACTTTTTGCTTTGTATATATGTTTTATAGCTATATCTTTGCTGGATTATTTAAAGCTCGATACCTGGGCCGGAGTCACATTTCCCAAGGTTTCTTTGGAGGAGAATGTCCCCAGTATTTTGGAGCAAGATGTTGGGGACTTTGTCTTTCCCTCCGTTGAGGTGCGTTCCTTGATACCAGGTGTACCCGCCTTGGTGACTGATTTCCCCCTTGCGTCCGTTTTGTCAGCGCCGTTACCAGGACAGGCGTCCGAAGGCCCTGGTACTCGGGTTAAACGGAGGAGACTTTCTCTTGCTAATGGTAGGTTTTTATCCTGCGTCTTTCTTTCTATGCTCTCTCCTTATGTAGGCTTTGATGTCTTCTTGATGTATGGCAGATCCCACTTTCCATAGCGCCGGTCTTAAGATGAATATTCCTCCTGCCCTGCGGGCCACCAGTTCCCATCCTCTATCTCTTTCCTCCTCCGATGAGTCGGATATTGAAAAGTCTATCCCCTCTAGTGACCGAGGTAAGGATATTGATGAAGGGGATAGTACACCTGGGAAACCTTTTACTGCCGAAGCTGGAGGTTCCTTTACCCCTTGCTTGCCGGGTGATAGGGAAGGTCCCTCTTCGTCCCGATATTTGCCTGGTTGGGGGGTGAAGTGCGATAGTGAGATGGGTGATCCCTATGTCTGTCAAGACATGTTGAACTACTTCGCCACTCCTGCCGAATCTATTCGTTGGAGGAGGTTTTCTGATGAGATCCTGGTTGACAATTTCAACGTGTTACTGGCCCAGTTGGCAGTAGCAGGTACTGAAACTCGTGGCCGTTTTGTGGCCTCTCAGAATAGTGTTGTGCAATTAGAGAGTTCTCTTACCCAGAAGAAAGGTCGTCTGTCGACCCTGAAAGCTAAAGTTAAGAACTTGGAGAAGGAGAATGTGAAGCTCCGGAGACGTACCAAGGTTCAATTCCACAGGGTGGTACATGGTTTAAGAAAACAGGCTGAGTCCCTACGCCGGATTAGGGATTTGGAGGATCTTGTTCGTGACTTACAGGGGGTAAATAGTGAATTTGTGAAAGGGCAGCCCCCTGTGGCTGTGGACTCGGGGATGAAGCTAGTTTCCGTTGCTGAATGGGAAAGTTTGGTTGAAAATGTGAAGCTGTTGGAAGTTGGTGATAAGAAGGCTACGGAGGGTGTGGCGATGGGCGGTGAGAATCAAAGGTTTCTGGTTGGTGACGCCTCGGAAGGGTCAGTCACATTTGAGGGTGAAAATCAAAGGCTTCTGGTTGAGAACGCCATATTAAGGGAAAAGGCTACGTGGCTAGTTAAGGATGGTATTAAGTTTTTTGTGGAAAAACTTCACCAGAGCCATGAATTCAGCGCGCCTTATGGAGAACTTGCCACCTTGTTTACTGGAACCGGATACACTCATGGAGTACGCAATGGCTTTCGTCAGGCACGTTTAAACCTCCCTCTTCAAGCTACTCCCAACTTTGACCCTGATTCTGAAACCAAGTTGGACGAAGCTCTTGAGCGCATGCGTCACCCTTCCTTCCCTTACTTGGAGGTACTCAGCCAGAGTCATGAGCTATCGGTGGAAGATTTAAAGAAGCTAGAACCTGCTGCTCCGGTTGTCGAGTGATTTTCTTTTATGCTTGGTATTATATGTAGTTTTCCCTTTACAATCTGTGTGACTTTTGGACACTTATTTCCGTTGCTTTGTGTACTGTGTTTTTAGTGTATCAGCGCCAAGGTGCACGCTTTTCCCCATGTTTCTGTTAACTACTTCCTTCTTTTTTATTTATTTCGTCATATACGTATATATGGTTGTTAGGCTGGGAAGCGTCCTTCCCAGAAGAGTACTTTGACTTTTTTTTTTTTTTTTTTTGTATCTTCACTAGGATATGCATTCAGACTAGTGGATGTGAAAATTTCCGTCTCTATTCGAGAGCCGGTATATGTTTTATATAATACGAAAGATTACAATCGTCATATCATAATAAAGGAAATTACCTTTTACAATACTAGACACGACATTTTCTTAACAGGCCCCTATGTCCTGCCCGGGGGGTGACCTATCGGCATAGAGAGACCGCACGCTGCCCTCTGGTGTTTGGGAGTTTATAGGTGAGGGGAGAAGCGTTGGTACCTCGACGATGAAGTCTGCCAGTATTCGTCCCTTCATGGTCTGTCTGGGCCTATATTCAATTGAGTAGGTCTTTAACTCTTTGGCCCATTTCGCCAACCTTCCTGATCTTTCTGGTGTTGCCAGTATATCTTTGATGGGTTGTCCCGTCCTGACCACGATTGGGTATGTTTGAAAGTATCGGGGCAAGCGTCTGGCCGTGTGTGTGAGTGCCAATGCGAGTTTTTCCAAGGGCGGATATTTTAATTCAGATGCTCTTAAAGCTCTGCTTACAAAATACACGGGCGTCTCCCTTCCTTTTTCTTCTGTCATTAGAACTGCACTTACCGTATTATTGGAAACCGTTAGGTACACAAACAATTCCCTTCCTTTATTCGGGGCTACAAGGGTCGGTAGTTGGTTTAAGTGTAGTTTTAACTCTTGGAAAGCATCTTCCGCTTCGGCTGTCCAGGCGAAGTCCGCCATATCGATGCTCTTCTTCAGCGCTTTACAAAATGGAAGTGATCGTTCGGCCAATCTTGAGAGGTATCGGCCTAACCCTGCCAATCTTTCATTGAGGCTCTGAACTTCTCCCCACGTCTCCGGGGACCTCATCTCTGTAATGGCTTTTACCTTGCCTGGGCAGGCCTTGACCCCCTTTTCGGTTATTATGTGTCCTGAAAACCTCCCTTCTGTTACACCAAATGTACATTTTCTCGGATTTAATTTCATGTTAATGCTCCTCAACTTCCGGAAGATTTCATCAATGTCATAGATCATATCTTCTTCTCTATGACTCTTGATGACGAGATCATTCTCGTAAGCTTCCAGATTGCGTCCCATTTGCGTTTCGAAGGCTCTATCGATCAATCTTTGATAGGTGGCCCCGACATTTTTCAATCCGAAAGGCATTCTTCTGTAACAGAAAATGCCAAAGTCTGTGTGGAACGCCGTTTTGTCCTCATCTTCTGGTGCCATTTGTATCTGACAACAACCTTGGTAGGCGTCCAAGAAGCACTTATATATGTAGTCTATCAAGGAATCAATCTTTCGGTCTATCTCCGGTAGTGGGTAGTTGTCTTTTGGGCAAGCCCTGTTGATGTTCTTAAAGTCTACACATATTGTTTCGGCGTGATCACTGTTTCCGACGAGGACTGGGTTAGTCACCCAAGTCTGATATCTTGCTTCTCGCAGAATTCCCGCTTTCATAAGCTGGCACACCTCCTCCTTGATGACAAGACTACGCTCCGGAGCCATTCCCTTTCTCTTCTGCCTGATTGGCTCCGCGCTGGGGTAGGTCTGCAACCGGTGTTCGGCCATATGCCTTGGTACTCCTGTCATATCTGATGGTGTCCATGCAAACACATCCGTGTTGTTGCTGAGCAATGTGAACAGTTTTTCTTTACAAGGTTTGGATAAGTGTGACCCTATGGCGATGGCTTGTTCCGGGAACTTGGGATTGATGACAAGTTTTTCCTCTGGATTAGGGTTTGTCCTTTTGGGGCTATCGGTCTTTTCTGCTGAGGTATACCACTTTTCCCTTTGTCCCCTGGTGCGCACCGTGGCGATACCATGGGGGGTAGGGAACTTCATCAATCCATGAAAGGGGGATGGTACCGCTCCCAACTGGCATAGTCCAGGCCTTCCCAGAATGATATCGAACGGGGCTGGTGTTTGAACCACTGCAAAATTCATCCATTCCGTCCTCATGCACGGATATTCCCCTAGTGTTAGAGGGAGGGTTATCTCCCCTAACGGCCACATCATTTCGTTATCGAATCCCTGAAGAGCCGATATTGGCCTCCTTAAGCGTGCTTGAACGGATTTCCGGAACGTCCGAAAGAAGTGTTCATAAATGACTTCTGTAGAACTTCCGGTATCTACATATACCTTTGGGACGATGGCATTTCCTATCCGTCCTTCCACTATAATGGGGTCTAAGGTGGGACGACATTCACTTCTGGAGGGAAAAGCTATTTCTTGATTCATCCATGCTGGATCAGACCCCTTTCTTTTTAGGGGCAGTGGGCCCACTCTTATCATGTTAACAGTCCGGTTCCTAGTTCCCTGAGGGCCGTCGTCTTTTCCCCTTCGGCTGCTTTTGTTACCTTGTGTCGCTCCCTTCTTTATATCCTTGATAAGATGTGCCAGTTCTTCAGATTTGACCGCCTCCTCGATCTTTCGCTTTAAGTGGTAACAGTCGTTAGTGTTATGCCCATGGTCTAGATGGAACTCGCAAAATTTATCCGACTGTTTTCTTTCCGAGTTTTCTAACATCGGATGAGGGGCGGGGAAGTTTTTCCCCACTTCTTCTGTGGAGAGGATCTCACAGGGGGTCTTTGTGAGTGCTGTATACACTTCCTTTCGTCGATAATCGGTGGACACGTTGTTTGTATAGGGATTAGGGTATGGACTCCGATTGCGCTGTTCTGGCTGTTTCCCCTCGTTTCGTTGTGGTCCCGGTCCCTCTGTCCGAGTATGGCTTCCCGATTTCCCGCTTCGGTCTTCCCTGTTATTCTTACTAGAACTGGCCTCTCTGCTAAGGTTAGCCGCTTCTTTTCCCCTGATGAAATCTCTTACTCGCGTCATCATCTCGTCTACGGTGTCAGGAATCTTATTATTCAAAGCTTCTATGAGTTGCGTGTTTTTTATGGCATGCATGAAGCCGGAGACTCGCATATCTTCCGTAGCACCCTTTATCTCTAAGCTCTCCTTATTGAAGCGTTCTATGAAGGTTCTGAGGCTCTCGTGTTCCTTCTGTTTAATGTTGTGCATCTCCACCGCCCTTCTTTCGCATCTGCGTAGTTGCATGAAGTTGCTTTTAAACTTGTGTTGTAGGTCTTCGAAACTGTCCACGGACTCTGTGGGGAGGCTGTCGTACCAGAGTCGGGCCGATCCTAAAAGAGTTTGGACGAACATGTGGCACCAAACTGGCATCGACCACTGTTCCACTTCTGCGGCCCCGGAGAAAATGCTAAGATGATCATCGGGGTCTGCGACCCGTCATACGTCTTAACGTTCGTCGGCATCTTTATCCTGGGGGGAAACTTGAAGTTTGCTATACGTTTGGTGAACTTAGTGTCCTTCGATCTCTGGTACGGTTTAGATAAGTCATCCATTTCAGGAATCAGTTGTCGGAAGGTCTGGGAGGGTTGCCACATAAAAGGTGGGTCTCCCGCATTGGACGTTGGCCCATATAGCTGTTGACTGAACTGGGGAGGCCGCACGGACTGATACGGAGGGGGTTGTACCGGTTGATACTGGGGAGGTTGCACAGGCTGATACTGAGGAAATTGTGTCTGCGGATGTGACATACCGAAATTAAACGTTCCTACCTCAGGCCGGTGAACTCCATTTAGGTGTTGGGCGTTAAGGAGGCTAGCAAACGCTCCCTCCTGCCTGATGTTGGGCGCTATGGGCGTTGGTTCTCTATCAGACACCCTCCTGGGCCTCAATGTCCGACCCTGATTCGAGTGGGTATCTGGGATGGAGCTTTCCTCCTGCTCCATCTCCTCGGCCTCTCCGTAAGAGAGTTCAACGGGGCTTCCTCTCCTGCCTTCTTTCTGAGCATGCTTGTTCATCATGGCCTTTAGGTTGTCATAGTTTTTACTCACAAACTCCGGTGTGATTGGGCTTACTTGTTCGTTTGCTCCTGGGGTGAATGTCGGGGGTGGCCCTGTGTCTTCAGCAGATTCTTGTGTAACAGATTGGGCTATTCCTTCCTCAGGCTGATCTACGGGTACTTTCTCCATGCCTTTCTAGAATCTGTCGCTGATTAACAACAAGGTCCCACGGATGGCGCCAATGTTAAAGTAAATTTTAGATATGCTAGAACCTTCGTCCGATTCCAGACGAAGGGGTGATAATATGAGAGAATAAGTGTTGTATTAAATGATTTCACAAGAGCATTCAATGATATACAATGATTAGAAATTGAATGCGAAGAATGTTTACAATTGCTAGAATCTACACTTTGGAGTAAATGTGTTATCAGATCTGACCTAAGTGATTAATTTCTTTGTCTCGCCTTTATATAGTCGGCCTTCGGTTATTACCCTCCGGGTAATCCGTAAGGACCGGTCCATCTCGTCAGTCTTTTCATCCGTGTCAGCGACGTGGCCACCTTTCCTCCACTCCACTAAATGACTGTGACAGTCATTTAATGAAGAAGCGCGTGGGCGGCGTTTTGTCTCCCACGCTCCTCTTCATTAAATGCTACCATCATTCTGTCTTGTCCATAATTAATGTTGCACTCTCTTCGATGTTCCTACTCAGCATGCCTTCGTCCATCCGTTCCTCCTGTGACGATGCCTTAGGCCTTATTGGTACATGGCCGGACGAAGACCCAGTAAATGGACGACAGGTGCCCTATCTCAACAAGTATCTACACCATGAATGGAGCGGGCTTTCCAAACCGTAACAACTTAGTCGCTCATGTCGCGGGACGAGTTTCATGCCCGGGATACATCCTCACATCAAATGCCCTACAAAAAGTTGCTTTAGTATATTATAACGAATCATTACACAATACTTTTAAATTTACCAAATTCCAATCATTTCGTTTAATTCAAAGCTAAAGTTAACAAGAAAAAAAAAAGGTTAACGCGTCTAGTTTGGTTAACCGTACATTGATGCCATGTGGGCCTAACTTTGTTGATGTGTTGAATATAATAAGCAAATAACATATGTGTCGACCCATATAAAACCAAACAAACATGTTTAGTAACATGATATGCTACTAAAAGAGGACCCACTTAAATATGGTAAACTCATGATTTTTGTTTTTGAACGACTATATTAGTGATTCGGGGTCACATTGACATCCAATTTGACAGTATACAACCCACAAATCTTACACGAGGCAAACCCCGTTGGAAAACTCATCATTTATTGCATTGTCGAATTGTTGTAAACCAGATATTTTACTACCCGCGTTGCGGCGGTTTAAAAATATGAGAAAACGAATAAAATGTGGATGATGTCACAAGTAGTATGAATGAAAAATGATCACATCTTTAAGGTTGTTGAATTGATTTTTTGGTTCGGAATTGGAAGAAAGCCGCCCCAAAACAGGCTAATAGTAAAAAAAAACTTGTGAGTTTTGGCCATTCGGCTCTCAGTCGCAACCCAAAACAAGATTTTATGTTTTCGTTTTAGGCCACATACGACATATATTAATAAACATGTAAAATGGGTTTCATTACTTGCATATGATTACTTGTATCAAGTTTTAATAGACAATGTAAAAAGAAAAATAGATACATTGAACATATAAAAGGTATAATTTTAAATTGAAAAAAAAAGACACATGTTGAATCATTTAAAGTGAGTAGTAAATATCATTGATTGGTTTCTCATTATGACCTTACATGAAAAATGATACTACAAAAGATAGGTCCCCATCCTCCACCAAAAATACTTTTACCCAAATCACTTATAACCAAATTACTCAAAAAAAAAAATGTCTTGTAACAAGATCTGAATATTAGGTTCGTTAATGATTTTCAATAGTATTTTTAAAGCCTTTTCTTTAATAAAGTTTAATATTTTTTCGATTCACTGATGAAAAATCCCCCTATATTATTAAAGTGATATTATCGAATGTGGTTGTTCTTCAAATGATGTATAAAGTATTAGAGTTTTGGCAATTTGCTGCAAAAGCTAATGATTTATAGATTTCTCGTGATATACTATCAACTCTTTAGGAGTAATTAGGGTTCAAATTTTACGTTTTGAATATTTTACTTATTTGCTCTTTTAGTATTTTAGTATCTTTTGTAATCCGTGTTTCATTCCACTAAAATGTACCTCAATTTTAAGGAGTGATTCTCATTATAAATAAACTTATCAGATTTTGCCTTTTGTTAAGAAAAAAAATCATGATACTTTTTTTTATCACGATTATATAATTGTTATTTTACTTATAAAAATATTAGTGTTTAAAATACATTTCATCATATATCATAGGTTTTTCTATTTTGAGTTATCTTGATCTTTAACTTAAAGTCTTAAACGTTCATCGTCAAGTATTTTTATATTCGTTTTCTCTCTGATTATTCAAAGATGTTTACTGAATTTTTAAATCTAAAACTTCAACAAAAATATTACTCTTAAAATATTTTACCATTAAATCACCTTATCTCCTACTACAATTAATATATATGAATTAATCACCAGAATAATCACCTATCACTTACACTTTACAAAAATAATCACCTGATTCGCGACGAATTTCTCGCGACACTTTATCGTCGCGAGAAGTACATAAAACAAAATTAGACCAATAAAAATCAGACACGTCGTCGCGAAAATGAATATTGACGCGAGAAATGAATAGTGTCGCAACAACGTATCGAATTTTTATTGGTATGATTAAAATATATGTATTTTCGAGATGAAAAAGTTGTCGCGAGAAATCCGTGGCGAATTAGATGATTATTTTTTGAAGTGTAAATGATAGGTGATTATTTTGATAATTTGCTCGATACATATTTACTTCCATGTAATTAAGTGTTATGGTAAATAGAATTGATGCTTGTTGGATCAATTAGACTTATTTTGGTTAATTCATTAGAAATATTTTTTACTATTTCTTTTCACTTTGTCCCTTTTATAACAAAAAGCATGAAAAAAAGTAGGATGAGGTTGATTGATTTAAGTTAACCAGCTTGAGTTAACTTTAACCATAGAGGTGAGTTTAAAGACGTTAGGATCTAACCACACATTTGTTTTTTCTCTTTTATTTTTTTAATTATGATGTTTAACTTTTTGATAAACTAAATATGTGGGAAACTATAAATAATACTCATAAAGTACCCCATGAAAATGGTTTTATAACTTTATCAAATTATTTAAGAAGAAATATAAAAATAACATAGATTATATTCTTCTTTTTCTACAAAAATTGTTTTGTGAATGTACTTCTCATTAAAGAAATATGTTAGCCAATCGAATCATATTACATCATACACTCGTTATCCAATCAACTAGTTGTAAACATCGTCACATCGGCAAGTTGAACAATATTCATGCATACGTGATCGTGGAGACAAGATCAAATGTCTATGTACACAAACATGCTCTATTTGAAGGTGTTTGTCGTCACACCACTCACTCTCCTAAGTCCTAACCATGTTCTAAAATGTCCGTCGATTCAATGGTATTGTGATGCATTCTCCTTCCTAACCATGTTGAGTGTTTTACTAAAGTATTACCTTTTTTTCGACACAATAGTAGCTCAACGGTTAAATACATACAACAAAATACGGACATTAAAGATCTAACATTTATTCCGTATTCTTTAACTGTTTTATTACGTGATTTAATTTAATAATGACAAAACAAAACCTATGATTCCATTTTTTTTCTCCAACCCATAAAAACTTGACACCAAATAAAGAAATCTGTCACCCCACTCACACTATCTCCACCGTCATTCTTATAATATTTGTCTATAAATCTTGGTTAACCTCATTTCTCTTTCTTTCCCCTCACAAAAATCAAACACTTTTTGTTGTCACTATTTGCTTTACTAAACTAGCTTCAATCATGAATGTTCTTGCTCTTGTTCTTGTTCCTATGATGCTTTTCTTAGCCATGGTTGGCTATTCAAGTAAGATTTTATTTTTTTATTAACCTTTTTTCACACAAGTTTTTGCTTTTTATCAAATGGGTTATGATTAATAAGTTCAGATTTTTCGGCTTATGTAACTGTTTATGAGTTATTACTGTTTATCATAGTAATAAGCGCATAAACGGTTATATAAATCGAAAAATCTGAGCTTGAGCCTACAAAAAATATAAGTCGCTTATATAAGCACAAACAAACACCCCCTTAACATCTTATTAAGCTCTTTTGTAACTATTGTAATACTAAAATATGGATTTTTAGTTTATTATAAATGGTGTTATGCTATATTTGCAAATTTAAGTAAGATTTTATTTTTACTATGTTCACACTTTTTTTTCCAACAAGTTTTAATTTTTTTGCTTTTTTCATATGGGTTTTTGTTAAAGATGGTAATTAACACCATATTAAGCATTTTTGCAACTTTTACTTGATTTTTTGTGGGTTTATGTTATTTTTGCGAATCTAAGGGGGTGTTTGTTTGCTTATGAGGTATGTAAATTTTCATAAGCGCAAAGCCCTTTTTTTTTTCGGTGAGCTTATTATGTAGAGCTTATGATTTATTTAAAGTCATAAGCTCAACTTGATAAGCTCATAAGCCGGAAAAAATGAGCTCATGAGCTTATGAAAATTTATATAAACTCATAAACCGTTTATCCGAAACAAACACCCCCTAAGTAAGATTTTATTTGTACTACTTTCACACTTTTTTCCAACAAGTTTTAATTTTTTTGCTTTTTTTCAAATGGGTATTTGTTAAAGATTGTAATTAGCAACTTATTATACACTTTTTTTTTAAACTATTATGATACTAAAGTAAAGATTTCTACTTGATTCAAAATGGGTTTAAGTTATTTTTCTTTTTCTCAATAAGGGTTTTATTTATTTTTGCAAAATCTCAAATGGGTTTCTAAATTTTTTTTAGTTCTCAAATGGGTTTTTTTTTTTTTTTTTTTTTTACAAAATCTAAAATCAAAATGGGTTTCTTTATTTTTGCAAAATCTCAAATGGGTTTCTTTATTTTTGCAAAATCTTAAATTATTTTCTTATTAGCTTATAGCTTATAATAAATAAGCTCATAAGTTTCGATGAATGTTTAATTAACTTGTTAGCTTATTATGTAAACCAAGTAGGAAAATCTAATAAGTTTATCCAACCACTACTATAATAGGCGTATACCCTTTCAAATAAGCTAACAAGTTAATAATCCCTAAAAACAAGCTAAAAAAAACACCCCTCAAAAGGGTTTGTTTATTTTTCCTTGTTCTCAAATGGGTTACTCTTAGATTTTGTTTTTTAGGTAAAATAAGTAGTCTAACATTCGATTCACACCGAATGCATTCCTGCCGAGGACATTTACCGACTCAAAATACGTCATTTTTATTTTGAAAAAACAGGTGCATCTTATTGTGTATGCAACAGTGGAGCAAGTGAGACAGCAATGCAACAAAACATAGATTATGCTTGTGGAGCTGGTGCTGATTGTCATCAAATTGCTCAAAATGGTCCTTGTTATAACCCTAATACTTTAAAAGACCATTGTAATTTTGCTGTTAATAGTTATTTCCAGAAAAAAGGCCAAACTGCAATGAGTTGTCAATTCTCAGGCACAGCTACTGTTACCCCATCAGCTCCATCTGGTATTTTTACTTTTTTACCATTCTCGAAAACTTTCATTTTTTTTTTTTTTTTTTTTTTTTTTTGAGTTTTTTTTGTTGATTGTTTTTGTTTGATGTTTGTAGGTGCAACTTCTGCTTGTTTTTCGGGATCTTCAAGGTGTGTTTTTCTATCTTTAAATAGTTGATACTAATATCGTCCCTACGGTTATTGTACAAGTGCATTCACCATCTCTATAGGGAGTTTTCGAGTTCATTTTCGTCCTTACTGAAAGTGAAATGACTAAAATACCTTTGAGACTTTGAGTAGGGACGAAAACGACAAGGGTATTTACTATTTTAATAGTTTCACTTTGAGTAGGAACGGAAATGAGCTCGAAAGTTTCCCACATAGATGGTGAATGTACTCTAGAAATGTTGGTAAATAAATCGTTTTTTAATTATAAAGTTGGATCTTTATTTATTCTTTTAAGATTTTAAATTTTGGTTCTTTTTAAAGTAATTGAGAGAATTGGATACCTTTTGAATGGTCTATGAGATGAAAGGTAGACGGTGGGTGTGTTTTTTTTATTAGATAACGAAGAGGACCACTTATTTGATTTAAAAGTGATTTCACAATAGTTAGGGTTAGATCAGCATGTGTGATACCTAAAACATGTAAGTCGGTTTTTCGGGTATACGGGTGTTTGAATTGAGAGATCATTATTTTGAAAGTAGTTAAAGGGCATTTGTGTTTCGTTTTGAGGAATAATTAAAAAAACAGTGATTGCGTTTTGACTTTTGAGGAAGTTATGTGATTATTGCGTTTTTCTATCTGTAACTTAGAGCCCCTAAATGGAGTCCCGAGACCAAATTGAGTTTAATCCATTTAACATTATATGTGGCAACTCATTTAGGCCTCAAACTGTTAAACAACACATTGCATAAGTTTTTATTCTTTGTTAAATATTAATTAATTTTGGTTTCTAGTCATATTTACTCGTAACCAATTGATTTTATGTCGGTGCACGAATCCGTAGCATCATGTGGTATGGTGAAACATGTTGATGGGTCCGTTAACTTTGTTTACTTTGTACAATCGTGAGTTGTCATGACTCATTAAGTTGAAATCTGATGTGGTATTTGTTATTATTTCCCCTTTGCCATGTTCGGTCACTTTGTGCTTTTTATCTTTGATATGATGGATCATACTTTTTTAAAGTCCGAGATATCGCATCCGAATATAGGGTAAAACAGTCTCCGGTGTAACGTACCTTTAGTGATTTCCTAGACATGTCCATACCGGAAAAAGTAGAAAATCATTTTTGACTTTATACTACGAGTATTTAAATGCGTGTTAGTATTTAAAATATTTAATTAATTTCGTTTTATTATCCTTGATGTTTGCAGTTCTTCAACTCCAACGAACCCAACCATTGCGCCACCCGGGTCTGGAACCGGAACCGGAACCGGGACCGGAACTGGAACTGGAACCGGAACCGGAACCGGAACCGGAACAGGCACCAGCACGGGAACGGGAACGGGCACCAGCACCGGTACAGGGACTGGGACCGGAATCAACCCAACATTTGGTGGTGGTGCACTCTCCCCTTCAGGAGCAACAGGCCTTAATAATGATAACTCGGGTGCCATGACCATCCACCAAACCACAACCAAGCTCATACTATCAACCCTTTTGGTTTCGGGCCTGGTATGGTCAAGGCTAATCTAAGGTTGATATGATATTACAGGATGTGACATGTACCGATGAGATCTCGCTACGGTTTTGGTTGTAATCTTAAAAGCAACGTTTAGGTTGTATTCGATGGATTTTAGTAGGAGTAGAATTTTATCATTTTGTATATCTACGAGACAACTATTCTTCTTCCTTTCTTGTAATCTAATCAGCAGTTTCTTTGTTTGAATCGTTTGGTACTAGTAGTTATGCTCGATGTGCAACAATCCTTGCCAAGGTGACAATTGATCGTTTTGGCTTGTATTTCGTAAATCGTAATGAAGCTATATCTATAATAAGGACTGGTCTAACTATTGTGACACACAACTTCTAACGTATGACCGGTCTAGTTATCGTGACACAAACGCTTGCTTTCCAAGCTATAATAATTTCGTTGTTTGTTTTCCATTTTAACCGGTTCATATTTTAGCAGGTTGTACTAATTTCGGCCATGTTCACAACCGGTTTTTGCACTATGACCGGGTTACATAACACCTGTTCGACTCCAAACTTTAATCGTCCTTTAACTAAGGAATTGGACATATTTACTTATGCACTTTATTTATTTCTTTAAAAAGACAAATATTACATACACACAACCATAATTAACACATTTTCCCTAATGAGGTTTATTGGTTAGATCTGCTCACCTATCGCTAAATTGTATTTCTTTTATAATCGTTTTCGAGTTTTGTGTTTTGTTATCCATTCGGAGGCTGACAACTTAGAAACTTGATTGTATTCTTTTACAGTTTTACATTCGTATAAATTTCTTTTTTATATACAACATTAATTAATTTCGGTAAATAAAATAATAATGGATTCGGGTCCATAACGTTGGGTTTCTAATTCACGAGATCTTGTAGCACTTACCAACGAGGCTCTATCTTAATAACTATTTACCATATTGATAACATTTTTAGTATAGTAGATTTAAAAATAATTACCGTATTACAATTGGGCATTTGGTCTAGTGGTATGATTCTCGCTTAGGGTGCGAGAGGTCCCGAGTTCAATTCTCGGAATGCCCCTAAAATTTTAATTTTTTTTTATCGTATTCAAAATTACTTTTTTATTGATAAAAGAGTTAATTATCTAAATCGTCTTTGAAATTATGGATTTCGTTACTAAGTTTAAAACGTTGCATAAATCGTCCACTTTTGAAAACTAATTACGGATTTCGTAAAAAAATAATAAATCGTTCACTTTTGGAAACTAATTACGGGTTTCGTAAAAAAATAATATAAAAAACGCTAGAAGGAGGGCTTGAACCTCCGACCTTGTGGTTAACAGCCACACGCTCTAACCAACTGAGCTATTCCAGCTTTTGTTTACTAAGTTATGATAATCTCTATAAAACATAGATTATGAATTGTAAATTAACGAGATGTCTATTAATGTTTTTCGTTAGTATAAAGTATATTTAAGACGGAAAGTGATGAGAAAGAATATGAACCTCTATAAGTTATATAACTACGAGAAATGCTAAGTGTAACCTGTAAGATTCTAGTTAATAATCGGCTTTTAAGAATTATAATAAAATTTAATGTTAATCATTAAGTACGAATCTTGTGTAACTTATAAAAAGTCGGAGAGGGAAGTGAATAGAGTTCCAAAAAAGCGTCTTTTTGGAAGAAAACTGATAAAGGTTCTGAAATGAAAAACTAATGAAACGAGTTTTCAGAAATGAAAAAACTCTAGCTCGAGCTCGCGGATAGGTCTCTAACAACGTCCCAAACACATCCTTAAGTCCGTGTATATTTTGAATTGTATAAACGTAAAATACCGTATATAGTCCCTTGCTACTCTACATGCCCAGGGGCGAATTTAAGCTTTGGCCAAGTAGGTCCGCGGAACTACCTTAATTTTAAAAAACATTTAGAAACGATGTCGAAATTTTTCGAAGGACCTGGCTAAAAATATTGGAAGGACCTGGGTAAAATCTTTGGTTTACACATATATTACAAAATAATGATTTGGCCTGTGTGGTTTTTCAACTTTATGTAACAACTAAAAAATTTGGTGACCAGGGTTCAAGTCTTGCCAAGCCTCTTTTTTGAGTTTAAACTGAAACTAGTACATATTCCCTTTTATTTATATATAAATACATTTTAACCCTTCACATTATATATGTCTAGAAAAAAAAATTGCTCCAGTTAGTAAATAATAACACTATAAAGTTAATTTTTTGGATACTCGAATAATATACATTTTAGATTACAATCGTTAAAATTAGTCAAATAAATATTTTACTTTACCATAGTAACGAATGCCTATGTGAAACACGAAAAAATAGAAAACAATGGTTTGTTTATTTCTTATTTCGATTTGTCCAATCTTTTTATCTATCGTACATTTGTATTATTGGTCAATCTGACCCGATCCGTTTGTCTCAAACCAACCCACTTTACTAAAAAAATTGAAGGAACTACCTTCAAGTTCATCCTGGCTTCGCCACTGTTCATGCCTTTTCCAAAAGATGATTAGTATTCATATTGCTTTACAAACTTGACCAACCTTTGTTTCTTAGCAACAAAGGAATGAAAAGTGACCAATACATTTCATATTTTGACTATCACATTTCATGGACTACGAATTTAGAACGTTTCGAAACTAAAGAAAGCTTAACTTTTCACTTATCTCGGAAAAGATGGCCAGATGGAGCTTATTTCGCTCTATATCGTCCAACTAGTTAAAAAGTTAGATACAAAATAAAGAAAATGAAGTCTTAATACAATTTGAATGCTTCAGCCTTCAAGTTTTTGCTTAATCCCGCCTTAAACGTGAAGCTTCTACGATGTTTTTGCCTTCTCCGCCTTCTATAACAATACAATGCATTGACAGTTTATCAGCAAAAGTTAAAAGGGTCGATTTCAACTCATTTATGAGAAAATTATATGTGACAAAATGGGAAATGGCGGTGAAATTGGGTTGGATCGACTTGTAAACACTATTTGATTGTTTTAGTATAAAGATTTTCAATTTTACCCTTTTGACCGAATTGAAACGTCTTCGTTAATGATTGACAGTTCAATATTGCAACTTGTAGAGAAAATTAATCTTTTTTCATAAATGGTCAAATGAATAAATTTCAAAAAATAGATAAAATTTTATACCTTTTTTTGTTCTTCAAGGTTAGCTTTGATCAAGGAGTACATTGCAACACCAGCAATGGCGATTGCAGTCCCAATTCCGGTTTGTGTCGAGATCCTATTGCCTGTCACGGTTTTATGTTCATAAAAATATTGGTAAATAAACGAAAACTCAATTTTTCAAGTATATTTTGAAGTGTTTGTATATTGTAATGTGGAATTACCAAACACAATGATGGAGAAACCAATAACAAAAACACGCTTCAAAACGTTTCCTACAGCGTGAGTAAGCGGGGCAACTCTCTCTAGAGTGTTGGTAGCAACCTAAAATTTAAATTATCGTTAAAAACACAAATGGAAAATAAAGTTTTATTTGATTTTTTGATGTTAAAAATGAAGGATTTGTGACTTACCTGGTTGTATAGATGATAGAACATTCCGATCCAGAATAAATCAGACACAAACTTAACCATTCCAACCTTGGCTATCGCATCCCTAAATCCGTATTGCATCAACTTGGGTCCTTCAATCTGAGAAACAATAAGAAATATCGATGACTGTGTGTTCAAATCACATTTCACAACTCAAAAAAAAAAGAAAAAAAAAAAAACTTGAGGAGGTGGCAAAATGGGCAAGGCGGGTAATGGGTCAAAACAATTCACGTATGAAGTTATCTTACAAGTATTGCTGGCGGGAGGCAAAACAAGAGGGCGATTATGGAAATGTAAGCGTAGACATTTGTGCTATCCATACCTGTCTGTCATATATCAAAATCAAAACAAACAAATCCATTAGATTGCTTAATATTAAGCTAATTTGCTACTTTAAATCGACAAAACAAAGATTGGTCTTAAGTACCATGGCTTTCTTTGAATAGATGCTTCTGTAAGTGAAAGAAATGTTAGAAATCATGGCGCTCGAGAACCCAAGCCAGTTGAAAGAAAGTTCCGTCAGTGAGGCCATTGATACACCTACGTATACGACAATCTTGCTTATTATTTACAAAGTTTCTAAAAAGTTCAAAAACCCCGGTCAAATTTATTTATTTATTTTTTTTCAGAAAGGCCCCGGTCAAATTAAATATATAAAAGGGTTACCTATAACAACAGGGGCCAATGACAACCAAAGTGGAAGCGGAATTTGTTGGCCTAAAACGAACTGAGAAGCTGCAGCACTAAAGAACGGCTCCAAAGCTATTCACAACAACATAAAAAGTATTAAGCCATACAGCAACTTGGGTTTTTCAACTCGATGTCATTGCGCTAACTCAGGTTGTTTACCTTTAATGGTATGTGTAAAGGACACTGCTACAGCAGCAAACGAAACGTTAGACATAACGTGTCCAAGAGCATGACAAGCTGCAACAGGAGTAAGGACTCCTAGGAGTTCCTTGTTGATTGGCTGGAACATGGAAAAATAATGCATCGGAACAAGTACATTGTATATTGTGAACAAATAACAACTTACTGCACGTTTAGGGAGTCCAATCGACCAACTAATGAGACAATATATAACGCCAACGAGAAGATGAATAACTGAAACAAAGCTGAATATTGAACAAATGAATATTTTTCGGGTTTTTTTTTTTATCAATGTAGAACAAGTTACACGTTTTTGATAATCGAATGGGAAATGGGAAGATGAACTTACTAAGGGTATGGAAAATAATTGTAGACCTTTTTGTTTAGAATGTTAAATATAACATTCAAGAAATACCTGCATAAACAAAATTTCACACAAGAATAAAATTAATCTTATATCAAATATTCAAAGCGGGTTATTTCTCACAAAGTCATAATTTCTAAAACCAACTGGACAACGTCTTAAAGACAAAAACCGAAACTAGACCAAAACATGAAAACTGATAAGTCCGAGATTTGACTCGAGCTAAATTCAAGTCGAATCCCAGACTTATCATGTAACGAAAAAGAAAAAGTATTCTTTAACTAGTTTATAAAATGTAACTGAATTTTAACTTACCAAGTAAAGAAAAAGAATCCAGTAACTAGAGCTGGGAATCTTTCAGCAAGGCTTTTCGGAGGCTCGGCTATTGACAACCTGTTATGAATTTACAAATATACCCTTTGTTAAATACTAAAGAATAAATAAATTAAAAGAGTTTAGCGTAGGAAACTGTACTCTTTTAAAAAATCTGATTAAATCATTCAACAAAAAATATGTACCAAAAGCCGACTAGACTATATGGTAAATAATTGAGTCGCCTCTCGCGAGCTACTCAAGATATTTACGTTATCAAGTCGGTTAATTCTCTTTGAAAAATATTATTTTTAATATACGAATAGCTCGAGTCAGCTTCAAACTTATAGTCGAGTCAACTAACTCAATGTTGAGTTAGTTGCTCCACTACACACCTATTTAAAACCGTTTCATAATTAATCATATAGTAAGTATTTCAAATAAAAATAAAAATAAAAAGAAAATACAAACCCCTCGGAAACCTCTTGATCACCATCGATATCACCACTATCTGCCGCGGCCGCAGCTTTAACCACCGGAATCCCAACCGAACCTCTCCGTCTCATAAGATCATCCCATCCCGAAGACCTCAATCCGTTACCAGACAATCCAACAGGTAACTTCTGTTGCAAGTTATTACATGAAACAACAAACCGTTGACTTGTAGAGCAAGGTAAACTCCTAGTTGACAAATGTAACGGTTTTACGGAGTGGAAAGATAATTGAGACATTAATAAAGACATGATTGATTCGAATAAGGAGAGAACTAAATTGAAACAAAGGAGGGTCTTGGAAATGATTTATTTGTGATTGATAAGACAAAATAACAAGAAGAAATGGGTGTTTGTTTATTCGATTGATTCGAGGTTTGTTGTTCGAGATTAATGGCGGAAAAAACAGAGAGATTGATTAAGGAAGAAGATGTTTTTATGTTTTTGTTTGTATCAAATGAAACAAAATAGAATGTATTTTGAGAGGAAGAACGAGATTATGGGAAATATTTGTTTGTTTGGCCTGAAGAGGAAACCGAGGCTCGAACCCAAAACCGTCAACAACCTCCTATCAATAACCTCCATTTATATTTCTTTGAGGTTTTTACATGTTCGAATTATTCTGGATAAAACAAGTTATTTTAATTCAGATCTGTAAGAATATTATGACGTCTTACCATGAGTTATTTTGATGATAGATTTTTAGTTTGAAATAAATGATTTATCATGAGGTGATAAACTATCTTCAATAGAAAAACATATATATTTTATTAGATGGTAAAAAAAATTAATTTAATAAACTTACATATTTGTCACTTTTTTTATTTAGTATGAAATGACCTAAATAAATAGATATATTCAAAATATAAATAAATGCATGATCAAGACTAAAACCAACATACACAATATTAATGTGATTAATTTGATATATGGTGGTCCATGAATTTGCTTTTCAAAAGGGAGGTGATATCTACACTTTAACTTTTACTTGATACACTAAGATTTAACATAAAAAGGCAATAATACCCTTCACTTTTACAAACGTTAAGTGTTTGACTTTTATACACATAATGTAGCTTTTCTCTTTCACACACATCACATTTTCTCTCTCCCATACACAATGCAAGTTTCCTTTCTCACACACTTTTTTATATTCTCTTTCTCAAAACCAAACAAATTCATTGAATTCAAAATACAAAATAAAATCTAAAACATCAATAAATCGAAATCAGATGAGTTTCTAGACTGATATCTTGTTTCAAAACTAAAGAATACATAAAAAAAAAAATAATGAAATTATGTATGGTCACATTAAACAACAGCTTGTAAATAATTTTTACATATATTAATTAGGTTTTAATGCGAAAGTTTCAGATTATTTTAACAACCGAATTTTAAGCAAATTTTTCATCACTAAGATCAAGTTGTTTTAACCCAGCAAAATTATGAACATTTTGGATGTAAAGATTATGCCCGCTATTAAGATTGGATTGTTTGCTGGTCTCAAGTTTTGACGGGATTATCGGCTTTGAATCTGGTCCTTAAACACGAAAGATAGCAGCGTATTTTTTTACGAATTGATGGTTTGGTTTTGGTAACTAGTAGACGGTGAAATTTGTTTGAATGTGAGAGAGAAAATGAATATCTATTGATGATGGAGGAGTTATGAGTTTGGTATAGAGAGATAATATGGAAGTGTGTGAAAGAGAAAGAAACAAGTGTGTGAGATTAGACCTGGATAGAAGGAGAGGACATATGTGTCCATTCACTTAATTTCAGTATATAAATCAAAAAATAAAGTGTATAAATCACTACCCTTTTCAAAATGTCACATTAATGGTATCAAACTATCCGATAGTAATCTATACTAGATATAAAGTATTGAGATGTCACATTAATGGTATCAAACTATCCGATAGTAATCTATACTAGATATAAAGTATTTTTTTTTTTTATATTAAAAATTAAGAATAAAATAATTAAATTACCCATTTAATTTCTTTTTATTACTAATTTGTCAATCTATCTTTCTATATCAATTATTTAACTTTCCAAAATATATTAATTCATACTTATTTGCTACATATATTTAAATACAATTTAATTTAAACTTAAATTTAAAGTTATTTTCTATTTATTAATTCCGTGTCCAAACCGACATAACATAGTTTAATATTTTATCGTTTATAACTTTTTTTGTCTCGCTGCATCGAGCGGGTTTCCAGCTAGTTTGTTCAAAATAAAAAACTATCAATACTAAAACCAATATACATTTTATAAGATGTTTTTGCTCTTTTCTGAATTCATTTAAAAAATCAAAAAATAATATTTTTCATTTAAATTTGTGATATTTTTTTTTATAAATCCAAATAATGAATTAATTAAATCTGGCGAGACTTCTGCTTGGTTGCTGCAAAGAAACAATAATTAAAAAAATAATAATTTATTCAGTAGAGGATAGCCCTTCATTATTTCTTTAAGTTAATAATTCAATAAAAGAAAATAAAAATAATAGGCCAAAAATGATTTTAATTTTTAGCTAATGTCATCAAACATAAAGGCATGATAAATTACTCATATAGTGGGCTAACACGTGTATAGTTTTGTCAACTCTCACATGTCATAACTTTTATTTTAGCATTTTATTTATTGTTTTTGGCATTATTATTATTTTTTTAAGAAGCCAAAATTATTTAAAGATTTAATACATAAATTAGAAGAATATAATTGGGATATATATATTTTTTAGCTACGTGTGTGAATTATAAAAATAATTAATTAACTAAATAGATATATTTTTATAATAACATTATTTTTCATCATATTTTGTCCCATTTTAAATAAATAAATAGCCATTATATGTAGAAAAATTCATAGATTTTATTTTGGAACATTTGTAGCAATTTTAATGTGGAGAAATTTATGAATTTACTCACCTCACAGGCTCACAAGGTGTTAATTTGAAAAAAATTATAAAACTCGTGAAAACTTTTCGTGTCATTTTTGTCTTTTTCTTTCAACGCGATGTGACAACTATCACTTTTTTCGTCTTGAGTTAGTCTAGTATGTCTGTAGTTCATTACTGTTACTTGCTTAAACTTTTAAAAGTTATCTCTTACCATGTTGATGGGTGTTATGATATGTATCTTGTGTGTGTATTTGTGTTATTCTATAGGTGCACAAGTAGTTAGTACCCGATAGATGAGCTCCTAAACGACTTAACGAATAATCATGTGAACTTTATTAGACAAATTAAGAGTTCTTGTCTTTGATACTAAAACAATATATACTTAAATAGCCCCGAGTTACATCTATCGTATGGTCACCGCTTTCGAGAATCGTCCCCTACGTGTACACGAAAATCGTATTTTTTTGGGTTACGGACTGCGCCGCAGTAGTTCCTCAAAGCTCCGAGTTAGTTTTTGTAGTTCGTTGATATCAACATTTTCTCTCTTCTCATTTCCATGCTTCACTTACAACATTTTAATGGCTTAAGTATGTTTTTAGACATACCAATTAGACATGGTTATCATTTTCATGTATTTATAATATGTAATTAATAGGTCATTGAACTAACAATATTGAGATATCCTATAATGTAAAAATTAATATACATGTTGGTCGTATGGTTTATTAGTCGGGACATGCATTAAATTTTTGTAATTTCTTAAATTTCGGAAGTGATAACCCAAATGCTGGAAGTGGTTATTGATATGTACAACTAGGCGATGCACAGTTTTGTTTATTAACCACACAGGCTGTTGTTATCAAAACTCTATAGTTTTTACCTTAACAAGTTTCAAGTTTCAGATGAATTGCCGGTCTTATTCCTAGACATAACCGTTAAGGTTATGACTATGGTTAAAGACAGTTTTGACAATTGTACAATTTAACAAATTAGACGTTAACTATATATTCGTTGGGTGGTTTTAGAGTGTTCGAGTTTTAATATTTAAATGTACATTCATTATAAACATGAAATTTACTCTTAAACATAACCGCAAGGATTATGTTCAAACTGAATTTATTTTATCTAATTCCAAATCATAAATCTAGTAGGATTATGTTGTCTAAAGATAACCGTAGGGATTATATTCTATGAAATCTAATTTTACGCGCGATCATAATCTATAAAACAAATAGAAATTAGATCCACAAAAGGAAGAATATGATATAAAGAACATTAAGGAGCATAGTTCAACAAAAAACTGAACTTAAAGAAAAGGACCGAAAATCTGAAAATCATGTAGATCAATCTGGATCGACTTTGTTAATCTAAACAACGGATATTCATTCCAATTATAAAAAAAAAAAAAAAAGTTCATAGTCCAAAGCCATGGCTCTTGTGTTTGTCATCACTACTTCTGCTGCACGGAAAATCCATTTTTAGATATTTAATATGCAACAGAAAAAATTTATCGAGTTATAACACATGCTAACAGATTTATATATATGGTGCTAACCTCTGCTTCAGCTGGCTTGGCCTCTTCACCTTTCGGGTCATCTCCTGTAGTAAAACATGACAACTATTTTAGCGGTTCTAATAATACACAAATTAACAAATATTTCCAGGACAGCAAATACCGTTAACAAGAGACATGTTACTCATTTCATGACATTCTACATTTTTATTTAAAAACTGAAATCGATATTGAAATATGTAAGTATGTAAGGATGCAAAGTTATGCAATATACCTCCATCCTCGGGTAAATCAGAAGTCCAGAGAGTGAGGTTATCTCTCAACAGCTGCATGATCAAAGTGCTGTCTTTGTATGATTCCTCGCTTAAAGTGTCCAACTCGGCAATCGCCTCATCAAAAGCTTGTTTAGCCAATTGGCAGGCCCTGTAATTTAAATTGTTTGAAACGGTTGAGTATCAAACTACATATCCAAGTGTTGAGAAGAAAAAGAAGGAATATTCGGATTTGGATTTTACTTCTCAGGGGAATTCATAATTTCATAGTAGAACACTGAGAAATTGAGAGCGAGTCCAAGACGGATTGGGTGGGTTGAAGGGAGATCTGAACTTGCAGATGCAGAAGCAGCCTATAATAGAAAGACAATAACCCAAATGCTAATTTAAGAATGTTAGCCGCTTAACGAAGAAAAAAACAGAAATCAATTCAGCAAATACATGTGATCTAAAAATTGTCTATACGACATTTATTATCTATATACTCGTTTAAAGACAAGAAGACATGCCTCGTAGCCTTTCAATGATTGATCTGCAGCTTCCTTTCTTTCCTCGCCTGTCTTGAATTCAGCAAGGTATCGGAAGTAGTCACCTTTCCTGTTTTAGTTTTAATCAAAAGACAAAATAAGTATTTCAAAAACAACAAAAACACGTAGTCAAATGAAAAATGACGGAGAATTTTAGGTAATTTCGACTCACATTTTGTAGTAGAAAACAGTGGCTTCTCCTGAGCCTGAAGATGGAACCAGATGCTTATCGATGATATCAAGAATGTCACTGCAAATCTTGGCAAGTTCATCCTCAACCTTTTTGCGATAGCCTTTGATCAGATTGACATAGCTTTCGTTTCCTTTTGATTCCTCTTTTTGTTCAATTGATGACATAATACGCCAAGAGGCCCTCCTTGCGCCAATGACGTTCTTGTAGCCAACTGAAAGCAGGTTGCGCTCTTCAACAGTAAGTTCAACGTCAAGTTTTGCAACATTCTTCATACTTTCAACCATTTCTGCGATATCAAATAAATCATGAGCAAAAAAAAATGTTATATCGGAGTCAATCTATTGAACTCGCAAGCTAATGTTTCTTTTCAGATGTTAATACTCAAATTTTTTAAGCCAAATTCTGATTCAATATTATCTCTAAGAAAAACTCTGATGTAAACATGTATATACATATCAATACAAAATCTGTTACCAATTTAAGACCATACAATCCAAATTCGATCAATCAGAGAAACAACAAAACGAACCTATCATAACCCTCTTCCACAGATAGACAACATGCTATAACCACTTGGGCAAGCCCTGGGGTCATATGTATAGATATATATATATGATCAAAACACGTATTAAACCAAGCCAAAACTATCAGGTAAAATCCTTCAAATTAAAAACAAATATCACGTAAATAATCAAAACGTATATATCAACCATGCATTCACCAATTAAACATCTAATTCTCGACGAATTCCATTAAACACAACCAAAACTTACTAATACCAAAAAATATTCAGATCAAAACAAAATTTACAACCGATCTAACAGCATACAGTCCACAAATTTGCAACGAAAAAAACACGTACAAAATCAAGCCACATTTTTCATGTAAAATTATCACAAAATTAAAACATACATATATCAAACATGCATCCACACAATTTTACGTCTACGAAAACCTAAAATACAACCAAAAAATACATATCAAAACGGAATTTACAACCGATCTAACAACACACGGTCCAAACATGCCAAATTCAAATGAAACACATATCAAAACGGATTTCATAACCGATCTAACAACATACAATCCTGATCACACAAATACACATTCAAAAAACACAAAAATGCACATTATATATTTTTAGTAAGAAAGCACGTTGATTCAACAGATTTTCATTTTGATTCAAATTTAAAAAAAAAAATTCATAGAAAGTATGAATCGAAATTAGAATTCGTAATATTATAACTATTTTTATGAATATATTGAATCATAACTATATAAAAATGATATTTTTAAAAATATAAAACTTTGAATCAAAATAAAAATATGCTTGAATCAATCCTTTTCTCACATTCTCTCCAAAAATCCATTTCTCACCCTCTAACGGTTGAAATCAAAAAAATTAACTCATCTAAGGGTCATTACTTCGTCATATATTAAAGATATGGACATTATACCGTCGTAACGTTCTGCTTGTTCAGCAAGTTTAGCCAGATAAACATGATTTTCTCGTTCCTTTTCGTTCGACATTTTTTTTTTTGATTTATTTGAATGATTGATTCAGAAAATTGAGAGATTGTGAATTTTTTTTTTTTTTTTGTGAAAAAAAATATTTTGTATGTGAAGAAGAAAAGAAGGGAGAAATGGAAAGGGGTGGTTAATTATGGAGCAAGTTAAGGAATTTCAAGACTTAATCTTAACCGTTTGATTTACTTTTTTAACTGAGGAAACAATACCGCCCTTTTAGTATGGGCTTTGTAATAGTCTTATTTTTTTTTTTTTTTTTTTTTATAATATTTTTTTAAACGGTTAAGCGGATATTGTACAATTAATAAACTACGGTTCTCTGGACTTTTGGTTGACGGTGTTTTAAAGTTTTTAGACGGTTATATTTTTTAGTTATGATACTATATATTTTTGTAGTTAAATTATATGTTATCCATAGCCCCTGGTGCTATGGTTAGGGGTGTTAAAAGACACGGACCGGACCGAACCGAAAAAAACCGGACCGGACCGAGACAAAAAAAATCAAGAAACGGTGGACCGAGGACCGGACCGCTTTTTCCGTGTCATTTCCGGTCCGGTTCCTAGTCGGTTCTAGCCGGTTTTTCGGTTCTTTTCGGTTTAAATACCTCACACAATACACAACATAGTAATAAAAAAGATTATTCAATTTAAAAAAGAAAAAAAGTCATGCAAAGATTAAGAATAAAGTAGGTTAAACGATAAGCAACACAAAAAGTACTCGTATCGAATTACAAATCATAAACGTAAATACATAATAGACATAGTAAAAAACTAAAACGAAACCAAATACGAATAGTGAAAACAAAAAACGTAAATTGTTTATTCATTTGTCATGTGCATTATCAATCATCTAGCTTCTCCACATCTTTCATCTCGACAATTTTTTCCAAAATATCTATAAATAATCAAATAATAGTTAGTAATTATATAAAAATACATACATATAAGAAAATCTTTGTTCTTATTAAAATTTAAAAGTTAATACCTTTATTAATATCTTCAAAGTCTTCCAAATCTTCTTCATCAATTTCAGTAACATTTTTTCTTAGATTTTTATCCAATCTTGAGTACAAATCAAAGCTTGAACATTGTCCGTAGATAAGGAACTTCTAAAAGCATCCAATACACGACCACTTGTGCTAAAAGCCGACTCCTATTTGGTTTAATTTTTTAATAAATATTAATTGGTGTTATAATATTTCATTGTTAACTTTTCGGTCCGAACCGGTGAACCGTCGATTTAGCCACGGACCAGACCGGATTTATTTTTTGAGTATTTTTGAGAACCGAGAACCGGACCACCATAGCCGGTCCAGTTCGGTTCCGGTCCAAAATCGGGCCGTTTTTGCGATTCTAGCTGGTTCTCGGTTTTTTTGGTCACCCCTAGCTATGGTTAGCAACATCCAATATAAAATAGAATTTTAGGGCTATATTTATAAAGTTAAAACATTCATAAAAATTGATAATAATCTATCCTACAATTTAAATAATTATCCTCTGTAATTTTTAGAATATTTATACTACTATATAAAACATATTAGATTTTTTATTTTTAAAAACTAAATTTTAAGGAGAATGGAATTTAGTCATTCATCTTCATAAATTAATCTAAATCCTTTAAATTTAAAATAAAAATTTAATTGAATTTAATAAATAGCTTTTGTAACTTATAAGTTATAACTAGTTTTAATACCCGTATGATGTATAGTGATCGAAAATTAATGTTTAATGTTATATTTAATTTTTAATATATAATAAAAAAGTGACCTTAAATGCCACATGGCGAAGTAAGGTTTTTTGGATGGGGTAACTTCTTTGATATCAGCCGTTAGATCAGATTGATGATGTCATCAAATATTATTTTCATTATACACCCTCTTATAATACATAATTACATTCTCTCTTTTATTCAATCTCTTTACCTTATTATTATTCTAAAATCTCCTAATACAAAATATCAAAACATGTGTATAAAGATAAAAGTGTATATGTTATTACAACTATAAACAATATGAGTATAAACGTAAAAGTATATATATGTATTATACGTAAACATTATTTTCTCATAATAAATTAAAATCTATATAAACATAAAATTTATTATTCAATTTTAAATTTTTTCGCGCTATCACGGGAATAATCTAGTTGTGATATATAAGATATAAACTTGTATTAACTGACTTAACATTATGGAAATTGTATCTTAAAGGTTATATGTTATATGGATAGTTTATAGAAGTATTTAATAATAATAATAATAATAAAAAAATTACATCTCAATTTTTTTATCGTGTAATTATGTTTTGAAAAGGAAACAGAAATATTTCATTTTAATAAACTTCTATAAAAAGAATTATTTTATTATATTAGTTGAAGTTAAATGCATGGATAATCGAATTTTAATATATTATTTAAATAAAAGATTAAACTCTTTAAATTATAGCGATACTAACAAAAGATATACTCTAGTTTAATTTATATTTATAATTAGTAAATACCTTTAAAATAATGATAAATTAGTAACAAATTTAAACTAAAAAAGGGCATATAAATATTTATAGTTAGACGTAAAGGAAACAAATTCTTATTGTTAAGATAATCATAAGTATAATATAAAATGTAACTTAAGATAACCGTAATTAAAATTTATTTATTTAAATTTGTCACGTGTCGTTTCAGAATCGTCCTACGTGTCGGTCCATAATTATTTCAATCCTCTATTAGTTATATATTTAGATTTAATAAACTGGTAGTGTTAGTAAGGGAATGATTAGTAAACCCCAAACATCCTGACACAAACACCATAACATCCAACAAACATCACAAGGTATGGTCCGGTTACGTACAAGAGGTGTTGTCCGAAACACCTAACACACCTGGCTGGTAAAAAGCCCAACCTAGCAGAATGCAGTCGCAGTCTGACCACGTTGGTAAAGCCCCCGGCTGGCAAAAGGCCCAACCGTCGGCTGGGTGCGACCAAACTGGTACAGCCCCCGGCTGGCAAAAGCCAACCGTCGGCTGGATGCAGACAGGCTGGCGCTTTTAGTCTGGCAACAAATGTCCTATTTGATACCTCCTGATGCGGCAGCCGACGGGTAACCATCACCATTCTGGTATGGATAATTTTCAGACATGGAGGCATCAGTCTAGCTGGATAATTTACAAACATAGAGGAGTCAGCCTGGCTGGATAATTTACGGACATGCTGACATCAGTTTATGGAGACCAGATAGCCAAACACAACCCTCCCAGCATAACGGTCGTCTTAATGCCTAATGAATATACTCGATTAATACATTCATTTGTTAACGTTGAGACGTTGTGTCCGATATAATGAAAGGAACGTTGGATCATTATGTCGTCATTAATTATGACATAATGATCATTGAGTGGACAGACATTATGACTCCTTAAGGACGTTGGCTATAAATACCAACACACTATCAACTGAGCGAGGACACTTCCTCTTCTCCGATACAAGCGAAGACACACAGTATCGTCGTCATCATTATCATTGTCGCCATAACCATATGCGATACACACTTGTTCATACTGCTCATAGCAAAAACGCAATTCTGCATCACCTTCAACCTTGATCACCTTAGGTTCGTGAAGAACTTAGTAGGTTTTCACTGTTTCGACAGGAGATCTAAGGTTGAATCCACACAAACATCCCATTTCTGTGTTTGACGATCTTTTGATTAAACATAAACTATTAAAATAATTTAATACATTGTCTTTAATTACTATTTAATATTAAAAAAAAAACAAATGATGATAATATTTATTAGTTAATTAATTTATAATAAACATATAAATAAAATTCATAACTTTTTAATTAGAATAATAAAGACTTAAATTAATAACTTTTAGAAAAATTAAGTTGTCATAAAAATTTATAATATTTAGTTAAAATGATTTTTAAATAGAGTTGGTTGTTCAAAAAACATTTCAACTTTAAAAAAGAACCACATTTACAATAACGTGGTTAACCATCATTGTTTTATATTTACTTATTGTCGCCGCGTAAAGAGTTCATTTCTATTATATTCATAAACGTCTCAATTGTTTTATTACCCCACCGCGTAGCGTGGGTTTATACTACTAACTCTCTTATACATTCTACACTTTTAAACATAATCTTGTGGGTTATGTTCAACATAACTCTATAAAATAACTTAAACGCGAGTACATATTTGCATTCGCACAACCACTATTATTTGTTTAAGAAATATCGATCCTCGAATGTCAATGCAAGGTCAGCACAACATACTCACAATCTGCAAAAGTGGTCTATCGAAACGGAATGATCAATAGAGGGTTAAAGTTGCTTAGGTGATTCTTAAGACTATGAAGGAAACTTCATATGTTAAACAACTATTAATTAATTTGAACGACAAATATTTCGAGTAACAATAAAACACTAATATATTAACCAAAACTATTGCAAGAATAAGAATAGGACATCAACTAAAACGACATTATTCAAAAAAAGGATTGGAATCGGCGAAAACATAAATTTCAGAGTTCATTTAAAGAATCTCAAGTGTTCACCACTCAACCACTACAATAAAAATAACTAATATCACATACAATGTTTTATTTATTTAATAATATGTCAAAACTCAACATAAATATACGAAAAATAATTTTTCATTGAGATTTATTTGCATTCCGAATCAATATTATTAAAGATGATTATTATCATCTAATGTAAGCCAAAGATCACATGTGGATGGTCTTTGGGAAAGGGTCATTTGGATTCAAAGGATCACATAGTCGGGATGGATCACATAAGCCGGGGTTTCTCCACCATTTTAAACCTTTTTGTTTATTAGAACGTAAGTTTGATAGAATATAATGAGCGAATGAACTATAAGTCAAGTATAATCCCATTTCAATACAACTTCGTTTCGCAAGTTCTAAAATTACTATAAATGACACACAACAATATCGGATCAGACGTAGAATTTGAAGATCGATTTGTAATCTAATTCGCACATTAGGTGACTAAAGACACCTATTTTCTTGACATATAATGTTATTTGATACAAAATGTAGTTTCAATTACAAAAAAGGACAACGAAAATACATAACATTAACATATAGGCATGACATATTGCGGCAATACCTTTGGAATATTTCAATAAGAAAACGTGGTAACAAAACTTTCTATAATCTACATCTTGCAAATGCTCGTGTTTCTTTGTATCTTGAATGACGTTTTATCCACTAATACACCGTGTTTATAAATCAAGACGATATGCATGTTTGTGTGTGTATAAAGGGGATATTATGAAATTCGTGGGTTAGACTTTCACTTGGTGGAAAGATTCATTTTCTTAGAAATGGTTTTTGGCAAACAAGTAGTCTTTGGTCACTGCCATTTTCAAGATCGATTACTCTTGCTTCCCATCGTATTTGTGTAGCAATCATTCGTGCATTCTCGATAGGAACAACCTTATCCGAAAGAACCACCCAGCCCTGAAAAAAAAAGAACCAATATTTCACGTGAGAATAGTTTTATCAGGGTGGCAATTTAGACCTTTTCTGGATAAACGGGTCAAGCAACGGGTCAAATGGGTAGGAATAAAAAATTCAGCTAAACCAAAAATGGATTGAATGGGCCAAAGTACAATAATGCCAAACAAGAAGCAAATAAAAGCAAGTATGGAATGAAATATATAAAGTACCTCAGGGCGTAGAATACGATCTATCTCCAAAAGTAAGTATTTCATACTGCATCCCTCTGAAATAAGGTTTGAGAGAAGCCCATTCGCATGAACCAAGTCATATGTCCGTGGATAAGTCGGAAAGGGTTCACACCTATGTTCCAATGCAAATAAAATAGAGAAAACATCATGTCATTGATTATAACCGATCATTCCATTAAAGTAAGAATTTTTATATATTTCTTTTCTAGGACTATATGCATAAAGGGGTAATTTAACTAGCTTTGGTCCAATTTCTATTTCAGGTAACCACCTTTTTTGCGTACGAAAATTCACCAACTTTTAAGATTTACGATTAAAACCCTTATAATTTGTACAGGTTACTATGTCAAAAATATGATGTGGCGTTATATATTAACATGTTGACTTTATTCTAATATGGAGACTAGGACCACTTACGTGCTAACAAGGTTGAAGATATAACTTCAATCGAAAATTGTGAAATTTTCAGGGGTTTTTATAGGGCCAGCAAATTTGGTTACCGACATAGAAATTACATTAAGCAATATAGACATTCGATAAAACATATTCATAATACTATGTGACCAGTCATAACGTAAACTTCACCCTAAGGTAAGAAGTTAATGTTTCACACGTTGCATAAATGCTCTTTTAGTGACCATTTTAACTAATGTTAATGTTCATTTTGCCCCCAAGAATACATTTTCATTTTCACGTTAATATGTGTAGTCGATCAACAATTTATATTTCCCTAATTAAGATACTAACATTAGTTGGTCCATATCATCATCGTATTTGTTAGAGGTGGCGATTTTGTTTATCTCAAACAAGTCAAATGGGTCGAACGGGTTGAAAGTCTCCTAAAGTCTAATTTTTAGCAGACAATCTCCTATATCGCTTTTATTCAAAGATTTACATTATTATGGTCATTATATTCTTTTTTAATCATCACTATTTTTCAAAGATATTAATAATCTCAAACCATTTTGACCTGTTATCCAACCGGCTCGACCCACCCATCTTGCTACCTCTGATATTTGCCAATAAATTTTAATAAAGAATGTAATCAATCCTTACCAGTCATGCAAAACGCCAGCAAAACCCTGATCAAGTATGACTGGGAGTGTATTACGACTCCCAAGAGGTACCACATTCATCACCCACACCGATTTTCCCGCTTCTAAAAATGCAGCATTTAAACCACCATAATGTGCATTCATGTCCATCACATTCCGTATCATATTATATGGAGGTAAAGGATCTTCATCCCCGGGCCTTTTTGGATGATCAGAAAAAATCAAAGGCGTAAGCAAAGACCAATAATTTCTCAAAGCTATCCGTGAAGATTCAAAATCTTCATTGAATTCTTCCAGCTGAATTTCTGCAAATATAAACATATATCAGTTAGTTATGTATCATATGGATGCTAATTAATTATTATTAAAAGTGCCCTCGATCCCAAATAAATGCAACATTTCACTAGGCCTGTAGTTCAGGAAATATCCAAAATGCCCCTCGATAATACAAAATTAAAGATGATTGTGGAGAAAAAGTAATTTCACTATTATGCTGTGATGATTACTGAAACAAGTAATAATCCCCCCGAGCCAAAATTATTGTCTACAAATAAAAAAACACACGGTTTAAGATACGGGCATTTAATACAGCTTTTAATAACAGAATGTTAATCATATCCTTAAACGCATTTAAGATAACAATTAACTTGAAAAACTAACTAGCTTTAGTTATGAGGGTAGAACTGGAAACTTGTTAAATTATAATATGCATTTATAAAACTAGACAACTATTTTGAGACAAACTAAAATAGAAAGGTTAGGGAGTATGGAATGGAATTTCTTGACAAAAACGGAAATTGTAGCATTTATTTGAAAAGGTAAGGAAAGAGCAAGTTACACTAGAACAATACTTTCCATGAATTTGAAGCTCAGCAGGGGTTATTTGAAAACTTGAAGACTTGTTCTGAACGGGGACCCAACGTTTGCTAGCACTCCCACCTATACACGACGCAAGTGGCTGATAATAAGATTGAATATCCTCATGTGCTCCTGGACACGGTGGAATAGCACCCTGCTTGCTGCAATTCCAAAACAAATAAATATAACTGAAAGACCATTGAATTGCGCGTTTCAAAAAGTTAAATGTCGAGTAACCGAATTTTCTCAAACTGTTTCATCAATAGAACTTACTCAAAAATTTAGGGAATCTTACCAATATTATTAGCTAACTACATCATTTATTCATTCGAATTCTAGTTGTTTGAAAAACTAATATAGAGCACGCAATACTAATATGGTATTAGTCTCACCTAGATGAGTAACATTTGGGATCAATAGTTTTCTGCCATACAAAAGTTTCTTCTTGTTGAGCTATTAATGTCCAACAGATCTTTTTAGTAAATTCTTCAATCGGGCTTGCCATGCTTCCCTGTTTTGTACTTAATGAACTTCCATGTAAAACAAAGTAGCCTCCGGGCTTCAATATCCGGTCAGCTTCAATAAGAAACATTCCATCTGGTTTATAAAAACATCATTAGAGACAGAACCAAAACAAATAACCATACAAGGAGTAGTAAAATAATTATATTAGAAATCTAAATCGCTAACTTGCATATATTATGGAGTAAAATACATAAACGTTTGTGAACTTGTAAACACCCTAAAACTGAAACTTGTAACACTGATAGTCCCTAATCTTGTAACACAAAAATCCCCTCCGGGATTATCAGTAATTCAAATTCAGGACCTATTTCTTTAATAACCAAACTTTGGGACCATTTATGTTATAAACGGTTTAAACTTTAAAGTCAGTCTACATAACAATGTTCACGAGTGGAAAAAATATAAACACTGACTAGACTACCTTTTTTGTCCCATAAGATACCACATTGTGCACAATGAACCATGTCATACGACAATGACGGAAATGGAAGTTTCTTTGAAACGAAACTGCCAATAATTGCAGGAAGACCCCTTTCAAGGGACAACTGAACTTGACTACCAGTTAACTCATAAGCAGCCATACAGACAGCCATTAGTTTCATTGATAGCAAATGAGCCCCGAAACTACCAAATCCACAACCAATATCAAGTACATTGCGTACCTATTAATATAAAAAATGAATTAAAACTCAATAAACATAAAAATAAATTAAATCAAGGTGAATTCATATAGTTTAAGTCGACACTTACACCAGCTTGAAGAAAATCGGTATCACTACTTAATCCTATCATTTCCGCAACTTGACGGGAATATTCTTTCACGCCGTCAAAGAGTAATCCGTCATCCGAATGGAAAGAAATTTGATTCTCTTCCAATAGCATCAACCTAAAATTAAACGTGGCGGAAAAGTGGTCAATTGGCAGTCATTTATTCAAAAACAAAATTTACGGAATTTAATCACCTTTTTGTCATGCTACCGGAAGAAAGAAATTGATCTTTGGAGATTTTTACGTTTGCATTCCATATTACATCTCTACCAACTGGCCAACTAAGCGGAGTTTTATAATCTCGTGGAGGACGAACTAAACACTCTTCTCGATCTCGTGATATTTCACAATGTCGATCAAACTCATCACCATCCTTAAACCCCGCTAACATATTCGCAGTCACATTATAACAAGGAACGTAATGTTCTCTTTCTTTTCCACAAACACTAACCTCCTTCAAATTACCATCTCCAGAAGATAAACTCGTCAACTCCAAATAATCACTATCCGTTTGCTCCTTTAATCTTCTATAGTTCGTATAAACATCCGACTTTATACTAAGCGTAACAGAATCAAATGTAGTAAAAGACGACGAACGTAGTAACACAACCACGACAAGCACACTAACAAAACACAAAACCAACCAACTCCACGGCGGTCTAGGTCCGAAAACTAACGAAATTTTACTAAACAAAGGCCTTCTCATATCGAAAAACCTCGCAATTTAGCAATTTATCAGTTCACTTCCACCTATATCATCAACTATGTATATTTCAACACAAATAGCATCAAAATGCTCGTAAATCGAAACCCGTAACTTCGATAAAACCGAAGTGGATCAAGCAACAAATCACCCAAATGTCAGCTGAAAAAACTTCAGATCAACCTGAAATCAACATCAATTAACCTAATTACACCTTAAAAATCACATAATTACATAATTTACATAATTAACATAATTTACATCAAATTAATCACAAAATTGAACCGGATCTGATAGAATTCAGTAAATTAAACTATAAATTAAACTAAAAATTAAACATAAAATAGTTGAATTATGAGTAAAATAAGGATAAAATGATTACCAGTAGAATGTAGTTTGATTAGCTGAAATTCGCCATTGATGATGATGATGATGATGACGTGGATTTGAGAATTTTAGGTGTATAGATCAGATTGAAATTTGTGAAGATTTGAGAACAAAAAGGGAAAATTGAAGTAATAATTGGAAATAATATTTAATTTTATTATATTATATTTCATTATAATAATGAAATAAAATAAAATATGGATATAAATTGTAATCAAAGTGTTTGGGGGAATAATTGTGCATTACTGTTTTTGCACTTTACCCTCTTATTGTGTGCTGTGTAAAAATGTCAGATTTGTCCCCACTAGGCTTTAAGATTGCTAGTGTAGGATAGGGAGAATTTTAAGGGCTTTCTAGACTTTTGCCCCCGGTCTATCATTCATCATAATCATGGATTCATGTGAATTGAGAATTCAACTTCGGTGAGAATGTGTTTTTGATTCATTGGTAGTAGATGGTTCGTCATAGTGGAGGTCTAACTAACTTTTGTGTAAGATTCGTGGATTGTATACTGTCCAAATGAATGTTATTGTGGCCCCGAATCACTAACATTGCCGTTTAAAAAAAAAAAAAAAGAATTCAACTATAGTACGATATTGTCACTTTGGCCCCGAATCACTAACATTACCGTTTAAAGAAAAAGAAAAAAAGAATTCAACTATGGTATGATGTCAGCTTCTTTGTTAGGGCTTATATAAAAAGCTTATGACTTGTTGAATTTTCGGCTTATATTTTATAAGTTCGGATTTTTCGGCTTATGTAACAATTTATGGACTTATTACTGTTTATTATGTCATAATACACATTAATAAGCCCATAAGCGGTTATATAAACCAGAAAATCCGAGCTTATGAAACATAAGCCGAAATAACAATAAGCCGAAAACCGCTTATATAAGTCCAAACAAACACCTTCTTAAACTATTATATAATCGTATTTAAACATTTTTTACTATAATCTCAAACATGTTTACGTTAGAATATTCAAACATTTACCCCTTTGATGAGGATATCGTTACATCTATTTATTAATTCACCTAAGGGGTGGATGATTGAAATTGAAACATCATATTTTCTTAAAGATAGATAGAGAGGTAGGAATTACCAATATTAATGTACGTAGTTTTTAAAAATATATGTTGAAATCTCAAAGCGGGTGGCGAACAAAGAACACAAATATGTTCAAGAGCACGAACAAGATCTACCAAGTATAAAAGCAAAATACTGTAAGTTTCACGTAACACTACGAATGATGCTCATTAACATGTTTTTTTAAAACTTGAGATATATTGAACCTATTATTTTTATATTACCGATCCTCATAATGTTATGTGACATGATTTTATTGAGTCGGAAAAATAATTTACGTCCCGATAATCTCATAAAAATAAAATCATGTCACGTAACACTAACCTTCCAAACTCATGCTATATAAAGAAGTAAAAGACATTCTGTAACCACACCACATGTAAAAGGCAAATTAGAATATGTAAAGCCTGGATGTTCATCATTAATGACAACCCACTTTACCACAAGAAAGGTTTGTTTTCTTTATTTAGGTTTTATCTAACTTTTATGTTTATATAATGTTTTTTCCTATAAGAGGAAAATTTTATAATTTGAGTATGTGCAATATTGTGTCAGACTTTTATAAAAGGGTATACTTTCAGATAGTTGTGTCGAACAAAAACCGAAACCGGTTTTGTTTGGAGGTAAACCGCCGGTTCCGGTTCACACATTGCATATGGAAATTGGTTTTTTTTACCCGGTTTTGAAGTTTGCTGTCAAAAATCCCAATTTCTTTTGCCACGTGACCATCAACTCAAAAATCCCAATTTCTTTTGATCCCAATTTCTTGTACCTAATTCATATAGCCACGGTTAAAAAAAACCACATCTTAATTTCAATCGAATCATCATCATCACTTTCTATACTGATTCCGTCATGGAAGCCACATCACAATTGACTTCAAACGACAACTCCACCGTTCCAGATTCAAACGACAGGTTTCTTTCTTTTAAACGACAACTCCGTCGTTCCTTTCTGTTAAACGACAACTCCACCGGTTGAAACCGAACCGGTTTGGATGGTTTGACCAAAAATCGGTTCGGTTTTTAAACCCGGTTAGGTTTCCGGTCAAACCCGATTTTGACATCTCTACTTTCAAGTCCTTTAGACAATCGATTTCCAACTATCTGTTAAAATCGACTCGAATGGCACATCTATATATATACCAAAATTGAGTGAAACCGATACCATCGGCCTATTGTCAATAATGTCCCGTCACTTAATATTTCCTTCCCTCTCGTCACTTAGCGGAAGAATCCCAAATCCCAACTGGCTTTCAAAGTGACTAGACTGTGCTGACAGAGTCACTTAAGTGACAACATCATTAGAAGCTCTCTTAGAAATCAAGATTTGTTGCATTGTAAAATGGTTATAAGTTCAAGTTTTAACGTTCCATTATTATATTAACATTTTAGTTTTTGTAATTTATCAAAAAAAAAATTCATGTCACATTTCACTTTAATATTTCCCCGGTTATTTGGCTAAATTCAACGACCAAACCTGTAAAATGTATGCTTATGAACGATATCCATAATACCCGATAAACATCGCCCATTTATGTAATTTGCTATTACAAGTCATCGAACACATGCATAAGGAAAACTGCATGTATTTGGTAGGTATAGATTGGATTAAACGTTGTACAAAAAGAGGCCTATACAGAAAGCCCTAGTTTTATTCTCAATTGGGAAGAAACCAAGCTTTTGTCAAAATCGCATAGTTTTTCTGTTACCCAGAACCTTTACACCGGGTTCTAAGAGATCGATTGGCAGTTAAGAATAACCAAAAAGGAGAAACTAGTAACGGAGCATGAAGGTACGACGACGGAACCAATTATAGTCGGGCAATAGTTTCACTGGTCCAGATGCCGCTATCGCAATGTCCTGCAAATTATCGTTTCTCAAAATATAAATATTTTCATTCAAACAATCAAGAAGCGTGCATTTGAAAAGAGCGATTAATTATCTTTTAATAAAATAAATCGCACAGAAATAAATAAAGGTAATATTAAAACTCTACGGCTCTCTAACATTTTCAATAAAAAAAAATTAAAAAACTAAGAAAAAATACCCGTTGGAAAACAAATATTTGGCTTGTTTGTTTTTTTAAAAAACGTTTGAATCCGAATCATATTTTTTTGTGAAACTTTTTTTAACGCCATGGATCTTAAAAATTGTAAGAATCAATAGCTTGGGGAGTGGGTTTACTTGCAGGGCATAAAAAAAGAAGGAAAATGAGGAAAGAAGAGGATTTCAACTCTGAATGGGAACAAAACAAACACTCAAAGCTCTTAAAACGTCTGATTTGTTTAGACATAACTATATAAGAGGTTTCAGAGCATATTGCAAAATAAAAACGCTCCCTAAGAAAGCTTTATAGAGGAGATAAAGGGTTACCTGGTCAAAAATAAATCTGTTGGCTACACGTTTAATGGTGGAAGCATCAACAGCATCAATTCTGGTAAATAATTCGGCAGCTGGGATTCTTCGGCCATAAGTAATTAGCTGCAACAAGAAAAACAGTCATCTACAAGAGTTTATCATGATCAGAACATGATCACAATAAAAGTTTCTAGCTAATGACACTTCAATCATGGATTTACAATAGCTATTATAGTATTGCCTCGTAAGATTTACGAAAAAAAAATTCGTTCTGCATGATACTGTTTTGTGATGTCAACAGTGTTGTGGTTCTTGTGTATATGACAAGAACACTAAATTCAAAAAATATATAAGAAATGTAAAATGAAAAACTAAAGGATATGTTTATTGTAAACCGTAAAACATCAAAACCCAAGCTTAACTGGCTACATAAACTTTTAAACCGAATTTTGGTTTTTAACTAAGAAACAGTTGTCAAATATCGTCTTTCTGTTAGATTTGAACTTTTTTAAAAGCGTAAACGGAAAATCAGAAGAAAGAGTTGTCCAATAATGGCTAAATATTCTGCATCGGATGTACCTGACGTCCAATGTCCTCAGCAGTAGGGCTGGTTCCATCCATATGAAGAATCAATGAAGATTTTAGCTGAAATAATTAATTATGAGAATAAAATAAAAATATAACTAAAGAAAGAACCACAACTATACATTATATTAACAGAGGCACGAATTATCATTAATATAGCTTATAAACTACTCCTTTTGTCCCAAAATAATTGTCAGTAAAACATGGAGTTTACGAAAAGTTTAATATTGCAAGTTCCTTTTAGGAGAATGACATTTTTACACTTTTACCACTTGATAATTGTTTTCTTTTAATGCCATAATGTTAATTTTAATTAGGGGTAAAATTAGAAACTTGAGCAACTATACATATGTATGGAGTTGACAATAATTTTGAGACAAGTTAAAACAATAAGGTGGGACGGAGGAAGTAGTAATTCTAACTTCTAAGTTGAATCCAAAATGTCATCAGATAAAAAGCCGATATCAGACACAAATGTACTAAAACGTATATGTGACCATTTCGACCCATTCGTGGGTGTTACATTTTTCTCTACCAAGCCAAACTGTTAGAGAAAAAAAATAATCAACTTAAAAGGATATAAATTAGACGACTTGAAAGTCTCCCAAAAAGTGTGTAATTGCATAAAACCTTCTAAGTCAATTAATTCAATAAAATACATCATCACTGAAATAACATTTATAATTTATCTCTGTGGGTCAGCTCAACCAAATGTTTTGACCCATTCCGCAAACTACCCTACCCGCTCATTTGGCTACATCAACTAAAACTAAACAGTATAATCAAAATGCACATATAACACAATGATTACCTGATTCCGGGAACGAGTAACATCGTCATCCCCAACTTTGTAGCACAGTTTAGTCATCTCTTGCATGATAGCATAGGCCAAATCATCTAAGCAATCGCCCTAATAACACAAAGAAATTAAAATATTACATATGAACTTGCATTCTTAAATATGATCTTTAAAAATGCCATAAAATGTAACACAATATATTTAGTGCTTTTTGCCACCAAAAGTTATTATTTATAATTGCACCTTTGCTTCAGCATATACACCAAATAGTCCTGTGTCTTTGTAGTTGGTGTTGAAAGCCATCATGCTCTCAGCAAGTTCATTGATCGCCACCGTCTGTGCAAGCTGTGAGCTGTACGTAGTATCATAACGTGTCGTTAATTTCATCCATGTCTTAAAACGCCATATCATGGGTCGGAACGGCTCAACCCACTGACACTTAATAAACAGTTTCTTTTAATATATATATATATATATATATATATATATATATATATATATATATATATATATATATATATATATATATATGCGAAGATCGGAGACTAAACACGAATCATCAATTCCTTTGACCATTCGTTTTGAGCCTCCAATTCTTTTAGAAATGCTAACGAGGTTCAATGATGCCGACGAAGGGAACCAGCTGAAAGGTTATCAAAGGCAGGCGCGTAACATAGGCAGACTCATAGGAGAAGGCAATGAATTTCAATTACTATATGTTCATAAAAAAAATCTAATATATTGAATATATTGACTTAGCAAAAAGTTTAAACTTAATCTAGTAAAGTTAGCATGTAATCAAAATCAACTCAGTTTTCAAGAAAATGGGTTTAAATCATCACCCTCTAGGAAAAGGATGAATGAATTGGAGTACATAAAAATCCAGCTATAGTCAAGTAAATCTTTTATATGCGTAAATAGCCTGGACAGGTTTTTATCAAAAATCTAACTAAGTAACACTAACCCCATATGCTGGCCACCGTTTGCGGATTTGTTCCACGATCCAAGCATAGCTTGCATAACCATCAAGGCAACCGAGTCAGGATCAGTCCATGATGCTCCATTAAATGCAACGGCGAATTGTGCAAGAGGTGCATCATCGTCCCTCATGCGGATCTGATTATGACATGGTTTCAATTATATTCTAATTAAAATCCGAGACAAAAAATTCGAGGTCGCAGAAGGACTGGTTGGGTAACAGGTTATGTTGGATACTTTCGTACAGGTCAGGTTGACCAAATACGCTTTTTGCCTAAAACATTAATAAATAATTAGTGTGTCACATATGACTACGATAAGGATACTATTTCAATATCATCTAACTTTTTTTTTTTTGAATAGAATAATTTATGAGGATCTATGCATTTATACAAGCTTTCGACCAATATGACAAGTTAAAGCTCTTCAACCTATTTCATTTTAAGCTAAAAAAAAGTTATTTTACTCATTTGACCTGTTAGAGATAATAACAGCCAAAATCGACCCATTCATTATAGTAAATGGGGCGAAATTCCATCTAGTCATAATCTTGAGCCATAAAAACATATAAAACACACCTCTGATCCAGTGAAATTTGCTGGTTCTTTTTCAACCATTTGCGATGTGGTCATAGGGTTGGCTGACAGCTTTGTGAACACTTTCTTCACCTCCTCCACAACATCCTCATGTTTAACAGCTCCAGAGGCAGAAATAACCTGAGGCAAATAATCATTGAATAATTCTCGTATAAACGGCTGAAATGTTATTATAACAGTTTGACCGAAAATATGACAAAAGATCACACAAAAGGTTGATAATTGAAGTCATGTACCATTCTGTGAGCAGCATAGTGGGTTGCGATATAATCTTCGATATCCTTCTTTGTTAACTTCGCAATGTTTTCAGCAGGTCCAAGAATAGTTCTGCCAAGCGGAGTGTACTGGAAAGCAGTAGCATGCAAATGATCAAAAATAACCTCTGCGGTTTGTGCATTAACCTGCAACAAATTTGTGAACTTAGTAAGAGCAGCACTAAGATTATCATTATACAAAGACAATCTTGATAGTAAATAGTACAATCACAATGGTCTTCTTTCATACTGTCTTAGGTACTACAGCTGCGTTTATAGAACAACATATAAAAGGTGCAAGGATTATGATCTTCCCAGATTTATATTACAATGACAGTATTTATGTGCTACATCTACGTATACTATTTAGACATTTTGCTAAATTATAAATTGATCACTTCCTATCATTATACATCTAACAGATGTCAGCATCAATGTAATATTCTAGCCCAATAATATATACAGAAAACTTCAGAACACTTGTTTCTGGTGCTTAGAATATTTTGATAATATTGTGAATGTGAATATCTGGAAGAAATGTCGCAAAAGAATCGATGTATGTACATAAGAGTTCATAAAGTATACATTATATGTTTAAGATTACCATAATAATGTAGTGCCACTATTTCTGTGTATATAGCAATATAGCTTAAACATAAGTCCTTCATAAAACTTACGACTTAAACTACACCTGCAACTGTTTGTTTTCAGATAAGTTCAGTTAGTAATATAAGCCTTAGAAATGACAATTTATCCGCACTAGATAGAACCAAGTACAAATGTTCTCACTGTGTGTGAGTTATATCCTAAAATATAGAGATCAAACAAATTCAACGTTTCTTAGCACGAATTCAACTAGATAATTACTGGTTAACAATAATTTCATAATACACAATTAGACATATCAGCAAAACAGTGTTTAACATACAAACATAAGTCCTTCACAAACCTTTCCGTTTCCTGTAGTCCATTAGTTTAACAAGCCTTATACAGTTATACATGTCGATATTACTACAAGAGTTCTCACTGTCAGTGAACGTTATCCTACACTATACAGATCAAAGTATCAAACACATTCATCATTTCTTCACCTAAATTTAACCATTTAAAGACATTTCTACAGCTCGAAAATGCAGGAAAAAAACGTTATATAAATAATTATATTCATTTCCTAATAAACATATAAAACAAAACAATGTCATCAGTCATCACACAAACCTCTTCCATTTCGCGAAGAATCACATTCCGTTCACGAGCAATCAACTGCTCATCAAAACTCGAATTCTGCAACACATCAGCCAAAACATCAACCGCTTTCGGCACATCTTCACTCATAACCTTCACAAAATACGTCGTCTGTTCTCTCGAAGTATACGCATTCAAATGCCCTCCCATATTCTCAATCTCCTCCTCCAACTCCTTCACAGACCTTTTCCCCGTCCCTTTAAACATCATATGTTCCAAAAAATGCGCCACACCGTTCGTCTCCTCCGTCTCAAACCTCGATCCGGCATCGATCCACACACCGACCGTCGCCGTCTTCGCAGCCATATTCGCCTCCGTAGCGATCCGTAAACCGTTCGGGAGAGTCGTGACACGTGTCTCCGGAAAGGATAAAATCGCTGTGTGATCGGAAACCACCGGAAACGGCGAGTTGTATTTTAGGTACTTAGGGTTAGGGTTTTCGAGTAGTTTGAGCTTTGATTTGACTTGTTCGGAGACACGATCGTATATCATGTGGTGAGGTGGAGGTGGTTTGGTGAGGGAGTCGGTGGAGAGGACGGCGGCGGAGGTGGAGGATCTGGTGGTGGTTGTGGTGGTGAGCGATGGTAGGAAACGGTGAGAACGGCGAGAGAGGTTGAGAAGATGGCGAATCGCCATTGTTAGGGTTTGAAGGTTTCAGGTTTTCAGGTGAAGAAATTGATTTCAGAGATGATGATGAAGATGAAGAAGAAGAAATGAGGGAATATTTTTTTGCTGGTTTATTGGGACAGGTGTATGGTTTGTTTGCCTGGTCTTTGGCTATACAAAAATAAAGTAATACATTTTAGTAAAAATTAACCATTATTCTTTTCGTTTTAAAAAAAATTATTCACCTTTAATATGGACAGTTAAAACGTAACTATATCTTATTTTATCTATAAATATTTTTAAATTTTTAAAATTTAAAAGTAATTAATATGATAAATGTACGAACAAAATAAATAAAAGAAAGATTTACATCTACGTCCTTATAAAACTTCAATATCATTGTATTGGCTTTGCAATCCAAAAAGGGTTAGCGGCGCAGCTTGTTGCCCGCTTGCCTTCTGTCACTTTGTAAATTCTTACGTTCTAAATTAAAGATTAGTTTTAATATCCTTGTAAAAATCAAAATTACGTTAATATCCTTCTAAAACATGAAAAATTCTCATATATATCCAAAATAATAAATTAATAATATTTAAATAATTTTAATATTTAAATTATTCATCTAAATATTAATTAAATGATTTTAATATTTTTAATTATTGAATAAATCAATAAAACTAATTCAAATGCTTATTTAAACAAATATGTCAATGAAGAATCAAATACCGAATGAACTGAATAGATTAAATTTAATGAATAAATTGTTTTAAACATATATTACAATACATTAATCAATTAAGACGGAAAAAATTTGCAACCTTTTTATTCCGGTTAATGCTCAAAATTATAGAAATAAATCTTTTTTAAATCTATATTGCGAGTTTATGAAATTGAGATACATTGGTTAATGTTTGATTAAACCTAACATACTTGACTAAAAAGTTTAATTAATATTTAGATGAATAATTTAAATATTAAAATTATTTAAATATTATTAATTTATTATTTTGGATATATATGAGAATTTTTCATGTTTTAGAAGGATATTAACGTAATTTTGATTTTTACAAGGACATTGACGTAATATTGAAATTTTGTAAGGACATAGCTGTAAATCTCCCTAAATAGAATTATGAGTGTTATTTGATTAACTGTATTTATCTTATTTCAACTGTTATTTAATTTTCAAACACTTCTTTTAAATGATACAAAGTAGTAAATTACTAATAACACCCCTTTTCCTTCCATATTGTGATGGTAAATAAATTGCCGATTATAGAAAGTTGAACCAAGGTCGCTAAAATTGTGATTCTGTTTGTAGGATCGTAGTATGATCTTTCTTTTCTAAGTTTGTTATATTTTGATTTTTTTTTTAAGTTAATATTTTTGATATTTTATTTAAAACGTTATTTTCCTATGTTTCTACAACACACATATAATTAAATCAAAATCTAATATTATATTATATAAATTGTTCTATTTATGAATACATATAACGCCAAAGTTATAGATAACGTAAGGCGTGGCGTGGCGGCATGAGTAAGCCTCAAGCTTTGCAAGAAAATGCGAGACATGGCGTTTTTCAAAGCGTGACAAGGCGGCAAAAATTTTAAATATATTTTATAATTTTATATATACTTATATATAATTTTACTATTATTAAGTTATATAAATATCAATAAATTATCAAAAAGTCTGTTTTAACATTTAAGTATATATATATTCTAAGATATAGCCACAAATTTACAATCAAATGATTTTTATAGCCATTTTTAACTATTTTTAAACTTTTTTAAAAAAAAAATAAATAAATTTCATAACGCCTTACAAAAAACTCGCGTTAAGGCGCGCCATGGGACGCCATTACCACGTTTTTTTGCCGCCACGCCTAACAAGGACGTCTTGCATGTTTTCGTAAATTCTCGCCGCTCCTCGACGCCATGGCGCCGCCATGACGCGTTATTTAGAACCTTGCATATAACAAGTTAAAATATTAAGAGTATTTAAATTTGTTATTTTGAATTCTATACTTTTAGTATTAAAAAAATTATGACTTGTTATTTAATACTATAAATATTAAAAGGTAATGTTGTCTTGTTTCTTTCGTCATTTTAATGTTACACACATCAATTTATATTTGTGCTATAATTTTTAAATTTGAATTAGAATAAATTTCATATAATTGATTATAACATATATATTTCATATAGGTCATAAAAATTTAGGTAATTCTAGTAGCTTCCTACGATCTCAATTCGATCTTAAGATTTCTATTTTACAAACAGAAAAACGATTCTAATTAGGTACTCGATGTTGACAACCTTGAGTTGAATAGTTGCATTGTTAAGAACAAGTTTCCTTTTTCCGGTTATTATGGAACTAATTAATGAATTATAAGGTGCTAAAGTGTTTTCTAACCTGGATTTAAGGTTTGACTATCATCAAATTATAACAAAGGATGAAGATGTGCATAAGTCACCTTCTACAACACATGAAGGTTGTTATGAGTTTATAGTTATGTTTTTTGGTTTGACTAATGCTTCATAAACCTTACAAGCCTTAATGAATGAGGTCTTTAAACCATCTTAAAGGCATTTTACTTTGGTATTATTTGATGACATTATGGTGTATCAGTAAGTCCATGGAAGATCATATGGAACACTTTTAGATAGTATTAGCACTTATGAGGAAGCAATTAACTATATAATCGGATGAGTAAAGTGTAATTTTGTTGAGCAACAAGCGGGGTAGCTAGAAATTCCTGCCAATATAATTGTTACGGAAAAGATGGCCTACTCGAAGAACTTTGAAGCAGTTGAGAGGTTTCTTAGGTCTAGGAAAAATAGCCTACTCGGAGAACTTTGAAGCAGTTGAGAGGTTTCTTAGGTCTAGCACGTTATTATAGAATTTTAATTCAAGGTAAGCTAGTATTAGCCAACCTTTAAAACTTCTCAAACCAAATGCTTTTAAGTGGACATAATAAGCACACGGGGCTTTTGAGGTTCTCAAGTTTTCTATCTTATATTTCATTGTTTTAAGCCTAGCAAACAAGGAATTCTAAACAACCTTTAACATCTTGAGGTATATAAATCTTCACTTTCTTACTTATAGTCTAAAATTTTCTATGAAATGACGAATTTTCGGATTTGGATACAAATGTTATGAAATTTCGAATATTTCGTATAGTTTTATAAAAGATAGTGTAGTGTTTTTTTTTTATATATTTTATACATTTATGTATATATTTGAAGACTTAGTTACTTATTTTTATAGTTTTACATAATATTCAACATTGTGACGCGTACTAAAATTTTAAACAATAAAAAAAATGATTTATTTTCTTTTATATTTCTTAATATTAGATGGCCAAAATCATTATATGAAATTTTGGATATCCGAATTTGAACACCCCTAACGATCAATTTACCAGGGAATGTGAAGGTCATATAAAAATTTTTATGGTCTTTATTTTTTTTGGTGGCGAGAACATGCTTGCTACCAATGAAGAGGGAAGGGGTCTGCAAGTTATATCATGGCGACAACCTATAAAAATAGTTCATGAAGCCCATTGTTAGGCCATGATTTAAGTGGTAACTTACGGGGTGTTTGTTTCAAAGTGAGAAATGGAAAAGGGAAAGACAAAAACAATGTAAGAGAGGTTAATCATTACCCAATTTCATTACCCTTATTTTGTTGAATAATGGTTTATTGTCTATTAATGGATAATATGGGTAATGATTGATTATAAAATAACAAACCAACCACTATTAATAATTCCATTACCCATTATCCACCCTCTAAGACCTCTGCCAACGGACTCGTCTCCTTTTCGTCTGTTGGCTCGTCGGTTGGTCCACTGATGGCACCGATTCGTCGGTTGCCATCGTCAGTGGATTTTTTTTCGTTGCTTCCGTCGGTTTCCGGAGGAGAAAGAGACGAAATGGGGTGGGCTCCATGCTTATTTAATAATTATTATTTTTTTGAGAGTTAAATAAAAAAAAAAAATTAAAAATCCAACCATTACAAAACGGTCATTTTTTTTTTAAATTAACTTTTTTTTTAATCATATATATATCCATACCTACATACACAATTGTTATTCAAAAACTACAATATATCTCTACATACATTTTATTTTTCTTCAAACACAACACAAAACAACCACAAATCATATAAAAATGGATTCCGACTCCGATATCGAAGATTACAAAGTGTTAGCGGCGACTTTTGATCCGGTACAAATGACAAATTTCGTTAATGCGCTTGGAAGCGATTCAGACGATGAAGGCGAAAATTCCAATCCGGTGCCAAGGGCACCAAGGCGATTCCTACGTAGAAACCGAGAATCCGCCGCAAATCGTTTGTTTGAAGACTACTTTGCGGACGAACCAACATTTCCGGCGGATTTTTTTCGTCGTCGTTACCGGATGAGAAAAGAGTTGTTTCTCCATATATGTCAATCTATAACATCATACACCCAAGAACCGATACCCGACTATTTTAAATATTTTCATCAACGCCCAGACGCTACTGGTACTCGGTTTCAACGTCTTTCATAAATGTACTTCCGCCATAAGACAATTGGCGTACGGTTGTGCCCCTGATGAGTTTGATGAATACTTACATATGGGTCAACAAACATCATATGATTGTTTGGACAACTTCACCAAATGTGTGTTTCATATTTTCTCCCCCGAATTTTTAAGAAAACCAACACAAGAAGATGTGCAACGTTTGGTACAACGTCATGGCGAGATACATGGTTTTCCGACGATGCACGTAAGCATCGATTGTATGCACTGGGGTTGGAAGAATTTTCCAACGACATGGAAAGGTCAATATACACGAGGTGATCATGGAAAATCAACAATCATGCTTGAAGTGGTTGCATCTTATGATTTGTGGATTTGGCACGCTTACTTTGGCTCTGCAGGTTCGAGCAACGATATCAACGTATTGAATAATTCAGACCTATTCAACGATTTACTTCAATATCGTGCTCCATCGGTTAATTTCAATATTGTTGGGCGTAATTTCACAAAAGGATATTATCTCGCCGACAAAATTTATCCGGAATGGTCGACCCTTGTCAAATCGTATAGGTATCCTATGACGGACGAAGAAATAAGGTATTCGAAATTCCAAAAATCAGCAAGAAAAGATGTGGACCGAGCGTTCGGTGTGCTTCAGGGGCGTTGGAGAATCATTAAAAGCCCTGCAAGAGCATATAGTACACAAAAGATTAAATGAATCATGTATTGTTGGGTGATTTTACACAACATGATAATACAGGACAACGGTCGCAACATGTGTCGGTTGGAGGAAGATTATCTTGCAAACGAGAAAATATACCGACTCGTACGTGGAAAGACAGACTTACAACATATAGGCGTATGGACAAAGAGTTGCGAGATCAGCAAGAACATCATGTGCTTCGTGGCGCTCTTATCCAACACATTGCAACTCTCCCACCATATTTCCGTGATCGTTAATTTATTTTAGTAATTTGTTTTTCTAAATTAATAAGTGTAATGATCCTTTTTTTTATATTGATAAATGTAATGTTTTTTAATAAATGTTTTATTTTTTTAATAAATATATTGTTTTTATTTAATGGATTTGTAATTTAAATAATAAAATATATGGGGTCCAGAAAAACTGACTGACAGGTAACTGTTGGCACTGACTTAGTCAGTTTAATGTCAGTTGACGTGGCGATGAGTTGGCAAAAATTGATCGTGTCAGTTGGGATAACGGTTGGGAGTGGTCTAATACCACCAACCAAGCATCCCCTTATCTTTCATGTCAAAGTTTTGGAAGTGGTATTGGAAGTCGATGGGGCCATTCGAGCCATTGCTAGACGTGTTTTAACATTAGTAGAGCAACTACATAGTAATATTGTATATCACAACGATAGTGCTTTACTTTCAGGATTGATGATATCCGAATCATGTATGTGGTAGTGAGACCTATAAATGGCGTTCCTTAAGTTGCTTCTTTATGGCCCACAAGCAAAGGTATTTTGTGACTACGTTCAAATTACACGAATTATATAGTTAACAACATAGATTTTGATTTTAGTATCGTAGGTCGTTAAAGATGTACTTTAATTAAGATGCAAAACTAAACTAAGTACACTATTACTAGTGGAATTTTAAGTTATAGTTATAACAATTCAAAAATATAAATATTTTCATTGTAGAATTTAATAAATTTAAGTCGGTACGTATTAATTACCTATATAAAATGTTAAGACAAACAACAAACACCAAAGTTTATCTTATTTAAATTAATTACATTATTACATAATATCAAGAAATCACGTAGTCGAGTAACTTAAGGATCACGATACCTTAAGGATTACTAAATACATATATAAATACATATATGTAAACCCTCCTACAACATTCGTTAATTACTGTTTCTTCATTCGTTACTTACTTACTCATGGCTTCACCATCAGCTTCCAACAAGATCAAGTTCCACTATAGTTACGGTGGCACACTCATAGCGAAAGACGGCAAACTTAGATATGTCGGGGGAACAAATAAGATTGTTACAGTTGATCATGATATATCGTTTTTGGACTTACTCATGAAGTTTTGGGTTGAATCTCGCCCACCAATGTGTATAAGGTGTAAGTTGCCCGATGAAGATTCAGACGCATTATTTCATGTAAAGTCTGATGAAGATCTTAGATGTATCATTGAAGAATATGATCATTGTCGTGAGAAGTTGAAGATCCGAGCCATCCTTGATAATACAATAAGGATTAAAGTTTGAAGAGCGTTTGTCGTTTCATGTTCTACTTTTGATGGATTGTATTGATTTTGCGGTTCTTATTTAGGTTTGTTTAATTAGGGTTTCATGTTTGTTTGTTCTTTCATGAAACAAATATTAAAGTTGTTGATTTGCAGATTGTTGTTTATCTTCTAAAGCACATTCTGATGTTGTTGATTAAAGATTTCGTATTCAAATCCATTCGTACAATCATGTTACTGTTTTTGGTTTATTTATTTAAATAGTTTATGTTTATGTATGTTTATATCTATAAGTTACATGATCGTATAAATTTAGAGAAGACGAATACATAATAAATAATAATACAAACATTGAAGGAATGGATTTGAATCCGAACACGGGGATTTAGAATCAAAACTCGATTCATCGAAGAAACTGTTTTTGTTACATGTTGAGTATTTGATGATCAAGAAGTGAGAAACATATATTGAACAAGGTTTCTCCTTGATCGTGTGATGATTATTGCAGAACATTGAACATATTTGGAATTTCCAAAGAGCCATGACTATCGGACCGAAATGGGTCCAACCCAAAACACATGTTAAAAGGCAAATCGAAACAAAAACCCCGACCCTGAATGTGGTTAACCGGAAAACGTATTGTTCAACATTTAAACTAAACAACTCCTAACTTAACCAAATTTAACGTATTGTTCAACATTTAAACTAAACAACTCCTAACTTAACCAAATTTCATTGTTAGCTGGGTCAAATAACTTATGAGTTGTGGCATCAACTATGTTTAAGAAAGAGTCTAAACCATTTGATTAGCTCACAAATAGTTTCTTTCAATTCTTAGCCGAATCGAATTCATCAAAAACTCAAAAATCAAATAACAAATGATTCATAGACATGCTAGTTGCAAGAATAGAAAGCAAATGAGTAATCATTATAATGAAAAGAAACCCACTCGAACTTTTACTAGGGGTGATAATGGTTTGGTTAGAATTGATTATAGGCTAAAACTAAAGTGATAACCATAATATCGATAAATATGGTTTGTAATCGAACCATTCAGTTAGCCCCATGATTTAAAATATAACTTATATTTCACGTCGACGTACTAGTAGTGGTCTTGGAAGTCGATGGTGCCATTCGAGCCATTGTTAGGCGTTTGTGAACCTTTATATAGATCGACGACATAGTAAAATTGTATTACAACCATATATAGTGCTTTACTTTCGAGATTGATGATACACGAATCATGTATGTGGTTGTGAGACCTATAAATGGCATTCCTTAAGTTGCTTCTTTATGGCAAAGCTAGGGTATTTTGCGACTTTACAGTGGGGCTCGGTGCTCACTTTACATGAATTAAATTGTCAATTAGATTTACGTTGTTACATAAAATCAAGAATTCACGTATTTAAACTTTATATTATTAGAGAATAATACAAATGGATATTTACGATAAAAGGTATTAATATAACTTAAGGATTAAGTAAATACATGTATAAATACATATACCAAAACCCTCCTACAACATTCGTTAATTACTTGAGTTTTTTCATTCGTTTCTCACTTACTCATGGCTTCACCATCAACTTCCAACAACATTAAGTTCCACTATAGTTATTGTGGTACACTCATATATAGCGAACGACGACAAACTTAGATACGTCGGTGGCACAAGTAAGATTGTTACGGTTGATCATGATATATCGATTTTGGGCTTACTCATGAAGTTGTGTGTGACATTCACGAATTTCGAAGTATAATTCTATCGTCACGTATTCGTTTTATTTATTATGTTTATGTATGATCCTATTGTATTCCTTTTTATGTTTTATCGCATTCGTATTTTATGAGTATTGTATTCGTATTTCTCGTATTTTATGGGTATCGTATTTGTATTTTATGCGTATTTGTGTTTATCGGGTATATAGTATGTGATTCGAATCTTTATGTCGGGAACGGATAGTCTAAAGTGCCTTTAGTATAAGTCTAGTATGCTCTTATGATAAGTTTAGGGGAATTATGCCTTAATTATATGATTAAGATTAACGTTTAAAAATATTTCATTTTTAGTCCTTTCGGAAATTTTATTACAAAACTAGTCCTACGCGAGAAATTCTATTACAATTTTAGTCCTATTCGGATTTTTATTACAAAAATCGTCCCTCACCTAACTTTTGTCTTATCTAGATCTGGATATTTGTCCTTATCCTCATTATTTCACCTATCCACTCTCTCTCTAAAAACACACACAAAACACACACACAAAACCTCCACCTTCTCTCTAACTTTTCCGGCGATCCAACCGTCCAATTTCAAATCCGAGACCGGATTATTGATCACCATCATCACCTCTATCTATCCTCCAAGTTTCATTACGATCGGGTAAGTATTTCTCCATTTTGGTTCTAAACTTTGTTATTTTGATTGAAACCCGAAAATACCACTTCCCACCGTCAAAACTTAGATTTTATTGTGGATTATTGTATGTTATCATATTCTGGACATAGGGTTCCAATTTGGGGTCAAATAGACATCTAGAACACTCAGAAATCGATTTCCGAATGTATTTTTCGTAAAAACTCAGTTACATGCACGTAACTGTAGTTACATGCACGTAACTGATCATCTGAGAGTTACGCTCACGAAATTACCATTCCCTCACGTAATTAGGGAGTTACGTGACCCCTAAATCACGTAACTGTCATCTCTGGCACGTAACTCTCATCAGATTTGCATATCTAGTCCTTTTGACGCGTAATTGTTCACGAAATTAGTCCTTTTGTCACGTAATTAGTCCCTTATGCACGAAATTGCTTTCTAATTCACGTAATTGAAGTCTAAGTCACGTAAGTGACTTGAAAGTCACGTAATAGACTTCATCCTCACGTAACTCCCACAGTTACGTGATTGGTCCCTGAAATTCATAATTTATCACGTAATTGGTCCTTTTCACGTAAGTCTTCACAAATTAAACCATATGCACGTAATTATGGCTTCATATTCACGTAATTGGTTCCCTAAGTCACGTAAGTGACTTGGATGTCACGTAATTCCCTTGCGGAACACGTAACTATGGTCCTTATGTTCCGTAACTTCTTGTTTTGTCCCGTAACTCTTATATAGCACGTAACTTGATACTTACGTGACTTGTAGTGCACGTAAGTATGAAAATCACGTATCTAGTCTGTTGACTTTCCGAAACACTCGTTATTCCGTTATATTGATATTCCTTTCGGTTATTTTAAAACCCGTATAAAACGTTAATCATTAAGGCATAACCCTACTAGACTTAGAGATACTTAGACATGTTTATTTACGTGATGTATAGGGCACTTAGACGTTGAAGCTTGACGGTATTGTAGTATTTCCCGACATATAAAGATTTGGATTGCTTTGCTATCAGTGAGTTATTCGTTGCCCTTTTTACTTCTTTTACATTTTTGGGCATGATTAGCGTTAAACAAATATATTTTTATGGTATGTATGTATTATGTCTATGTATTATGGTATGTATTTTGGATATGGATGCCTTAGGTTAGCATTACCCAACTCGTTCCGCCTTTGTGGTAGAACGAGGCCCCGTATACACACCTGTTAGCTTTTGCCGTCGGAAGTATATATAGCGCTATATGGGTCTAACAAACCCTCATCCTAATACGTTATTATGATAAGGGAGGAGCCCTGTCCGTGTTAGTGATGTTATGACCGAGTATTATTATCGAGGACAACCTAGCGTAATGCACTAGGTGGGGTTAGTTGCCATTATTATTGTTGAGGATCAGGTGTATCGTATTTACCAAAGGCTATTATTATTCTATCCAGTATGGTATTATTTATGAACGGAGTATGGTATCATTTCCGAACTGAGTATGGTATTATTTTATGAACCGAGTCTGGTATTATTTTATGAACTAAGTATGGTATTTTTATGAAATGATTATGGTATTTTATGTACAAGTATGAGTATTTTATCAAAAGGTTTCGTATACTTCACGCATATTTCAAAACATCATTTTCAAATGACTTATCTTCAAACCGTATCACTTTTGGGTCAAAAGCTATTGAAAACCTTTTTTTTTACTATTATGTTTTCAACTACTATTGCGAATAATTCACCAACTTTATGTTGACGTCGTATTTTAACGCTTTTCAGGGATTTGAGGTTACACCTTTTTGTTGCTATGCTTTTGGCTACGTGGATCTTTTGCGTGGATTTATTTTGCTGTATTTAATTCCTTAGTATCCCAACGCTGTAGCCGTATTTTGATATTATTCGGATGATTGTATTAAGTATTCTCTTTCAAACTCTTTTATCTATGTTGATGATGTATTGTTTACTTATGTTATGTAACCTTGAATCTCTGATACCGTATACACTGCGCACCTCGGTTCCGCCATTTCTATGCGGGGTGTGACATTGTGGGTTGAATCTTGCCCACCAATGTGTATAAGATGTAAGTTTTCCGATGAAGATTTAGACACATTATTTCATGTAAAGTCTGATGAAGATCTTAGATGTATCATTGAAGAATATGATCATTGTCGTGAGAAGTTGAGGATTTGAGCCATCCTTGATGATTCAATAAGGATTAAAGTTTGAAGAGCGTTTGTCGTTTCATGTACTACTTTTGATGGATTGTGTTGAGTTTGCGGTTCTTATTTAGGTTTGTTTAATTAGGGTTTCATGTTTGTTTGTTCTTTCATGAAACAAATATTAATGTTGTTGATTTGTAGATGGTTGTTTATCTTCTAAAGCACATTAGGATGTTAATTTGTTGATTAAAGATATTGTATTTTCATCGGAGGTCGAATAACTTTTGTTGATTTGCAGATTGTTGTTTATGTTTATGTTTATCACTGTTTTCTTTTACACGGTTTAAAAGCAAATTAAAACGAAAACCCCGACCCTAATGGGATTAACCGGAAAACGTATCTTGAAAATCTAAACTAAACAACTCCTAACGTAGCCAACATTTTTCGTTTTTAGGTGGGTCAAATAACTTATGAGAAGTTGTATCAACAACGTTTAAGAAAGAGTTTAAGAAAGAGTCTAAATTAACAATATGAACTAAAAATATTAGCTCACAAACAGTTTTTTTTGAATTCTTACCCAAACCGAATTTATCAATTAACTCAAAAATCAAATAACAAATGTATCATAAACATGCTAGTTGCTGGAATAGAAAGCGACGAATAGGCATCATAATCAAAGAAACCCACTCGACCTTTACTAAGGGTGGATCATATGCATAGACACTTGTCAAGATCACGATCGAGAAGAGTGCTCTTGGGAAAGTCTTATTCGGTTTCTCAACTTCTTCGATCATTGTACTTACTGACAATGGTTCGGTTAGAATTGGTTATAGGCTAAAACTAAACCGATAACCAATGCGGTTATATTTTGCAAACAGAAGAAAACAATTCTAAATAGGTACTCGATGTTGACAACCTTGAGTTGAATAGTTACATTGTCAAGGACAAGTTCCTTTTTCTGGTTATTAAGGAACTAATTAATGAATTATAAGGTGCTAAAGTGTTTTCTGACCTGGATTTGAGATTTGGCTATCATCAAATTATAATAAAGGATGAACATGTGCATAAGTCACTTTCGTCAACACATGAAGGTCATTATGAGTTCATAGTTATGTTTTTTGGTTTGACTAATGCTTCATAAAACTTACAAGCCTTAATGAATGAGGTCTTTAAACCATCTTAAAGGCATTTTACTTTGGTATTATATTATTTGATGACATTATGGTTCTAGCACGTTATTATAGAATTTTAATTCAAGGTAAGCTAGTATTAGCCAACCTTTGACAAAACTTCTCTTAAGTGGACATAATAAGCACACATGGCTTTTGAGGTTAGTTTTCTATCTTATATTTCCATGTTTTAAGCCTAGCTGATTTTAACAAGGAATTCTAAGAGCACACGGCATGATCGATAATCGTGATTGTGGGTGATTCAGAGATTTTTTTGCTGACGTGGGATCTAGAATCATGATTATGAGTTTTTTGGTGATGTGATAATGATGATTGTGACTGGTTTTGGAAGACGTAAGACCCCCAATTTATTTTTTATTTTATTTTTTAAACATTATATTAAATTGAAAACATTATATTAAATTAAAAACTAAATAAATATATCTTAAAATAAAAATTAAATAAATATATCTTAAAGATAAACACTAATATTAGGAAAAAATGAAAAAAAAAAATGTAAATACCAAAACTTTGGGGCAAAATATGTAAATACAAAAAAGAAAAAGTTAAAAACATGAAATCATATCATCTTCTTAATTAGAAAACCTACAAAAGAAATTTTTTTTAGGTTAAATCATTTTGTTGAAAATCAGTTTAAATATCTTGAATATCTTAAATTAAACCATTGGAAATGATTTTTAAGATCTTAAATTGAGAAAATAAAATAAAAAATAAAAAAAACAAATCCAAAACGATTCGTTGTAAAGACATCGAGCCCCGAGAACGAGACCCACAACGAGCCATCTCAGTGTGGTAACGAGGGAGACGCTCGTTGTAGGTGTAACAACGAACTGATAACGATGTCATACCTCGTGCTCTAAACAACCTTTAACATCTTGAGGTATATAAATCCTGAGTTTCTTACTTCTAGTCTAAATTTTTCTATGAGATGACGAATTTTCGAATTTGGATACAAATGGTATGAAATTTCGAATATTTCATATAGTTTTATAAAAGATAGTGTAGTGTTTTTTTTATAAATTTTATACATTTATGTACATATTTGAAGATTTAGTTACTTATTTTTATAGTTTTACATAATATCCAACATTGTCACGCGTACTAAAATTTTAAACAATAAGAATGATTTATTTTCTTTTATATTTTTTAATATTAGATAGCCAAAATCATTATATGAAATTTTTGATATCTGAATTTGAATACCCCTAACGATCAATTTACCATTTGAAAAGCGAATGTGAAGCCCTCTAGCCGAGTAAGATAACTGAAAGTTTCAGGCTAGTAAAGTCCGTTAGTGGGGGAGTTAACCCGAAGATTCGTCAATCAATTCTTTGGAAACGACTAAAAAGAGCAGGGCTTGTCCGGGGCAAGGGACGCAGGTATGAAAGATGAAGCTTGAAAGCGGGGGAGTTCTTCTACTACATGTTCAGAGAAAGACTAAGGTCATATAAGTATTTGTATGGTCTTTATTTTTTTGGTGGCGAGAACATTCTTGCTACAAATGAAGAGGGAAGAGGTCTGCAAGTTGTATCATGGCGACAACACATAAAAATAGTTCATGAAGTCCACTCTTAGGTCATGATTTAAGTGGTAACTTATCTTTCACGTCAAAGTTTTTGAAGTGGTCTTGGAAGTCGATGGGGCTATTCGAGCCATTGCTAGACATGTTTTAACATTAGTAGATTGACTACATAGTGCTTTACTTTCGATATTGATGATATCCGAATCATGTATATGGTAGTGAGACCTATAAATAGCGTTCCTTAAGTTGCTTCTTTATGTCACACCCCGCATATGGCGGAACCGAGGCGTGCAGAGAATACGGTATCAGAGATTCAAAGGTTACATCAACATAAGTAAACCATACATAATCAACATAGATAAATAAGTTTAAAATAGTATGCTTATTACAATAATCCGGAAATATCAAAATACGGCTACAGCGTTTGGGATACTAAGGAATTAACAAAAGCAAAATAAATTCCAAGCAAGTAATCCACGTAGCCACCAAGCATAACATCAAACAGGTAACCTCAAATCCCTGAAAAGCGTTAAAATACGACGTCAACATAAAGTTGGTGAATTATTCGCAATAATTAATAAAAACATAATAGCATACAAGTTTCAATACGTTTTGACCCAAAAGTGTTAGGATTTGAAAATAAGTCATTTGAAAAATGATGTTTCAAAATATACGTGAAGTATACAAAACCTTTTAATAATATACCAATACAAATATCATAATCAAGTCATAAAAATACCATACTGGATAGATAATAGCTTTAGATACATACGGTACACCTGAACCATAACAATACTGGCAACTAACCCCACCTAGTGTCTTAAGCTAGGTTGTCCTCGAATTCAACGGTCATAACATTGCTAACACGGACAGGGCGCATCCATCATCCATCGTATTAACAATGAGGGCTTGTTAGACCCATATAGCGCTATATATATAACCGGCGGCTAAAAGCTAACAGGTGTGTATACGGGGCCTCGTACTACCACAAAGGCGGTACAAGTTAGGGTAAGACTAATCTAAAGCATTCATATCCATAATACATAATCATAATATATAATATACCATAAAATACATTTATACAACGCTAATCATGCCCAAAATGTAAAAGTGGTAAAAAGGGCAACGAATAACTCACAGAATAGCAATGCAATCCAAACAACGATACGTCGGGTAATAATATAATGCGGTCAAGCTTCCACGTCTAAGTGCCCTAAACATCACGTAAATAAATATGTCTAAGTATCTCTAAGTCTAGTGGGGTATGCCTTAACGATTAACGTTTTATACGAGTTTAAAATGACCAACAGGAACATCGATTTAACAAAATTTCAAACGTTTCGAAAATACAGCAGCTAGTTACGCTCGCGTAACTGGGAGTTACGCACGTAACTCAGTTACGTGATACTAGATACAGATACGTGATATAGCTATAGTTACGGGATATAGATATAGTTACGTGAAGAGTTACGGGTTACAGATATAGTTACGTGAATAGTTACGGGTTCGTAACTGAGTTACGTTCCCGTAACACAGTTACGTGACGTAACTGGGTTTTACGAAAATTTACTTTCGGGATACGGTTCTGAGTGTTTTTAGGTGTCAAAATTATCAACTATTGAAACCCTATGTCCAGAATATGTTTAGGTACATAAACCCTCAATATATTTCGGGTTTTGATGGTGAAAAGTGGTGTTTTGAGATTAAATCTAAAAAAATAAAGTTTCAAACAAAATTGAAGAAATACTTACCCTATCGAGATGAAATTCGGAGGGATGATGAAGATGAATATGGTGAAATTGAATTTCGACGGTCGGATCTTGAGATATTTTAGAGAGAAGGGAGAGCTTGTGTATGTGTGTTTGTGTGTGTTTTTTTCTAGAGAGAGAAAGGAAAGGGTGAAAATGGTGTGTGAGTAGGTGGAGGTAGGTGGATAAGACAAAATGGTTGGTGTAGGATAAGACAAAAAGTTGGTGGGATACTTTTAGGACCATTTTTGTAATAGAAAACCCATAGGACTAGATTTGTAATAAAATTCTTGAAGGACTAAAATTGTAATACTTTTTAACGTTAATCTTAATCGTATAAATAAGGCATAAAACCCCTAAACTTATCTTAAGAGCATACTAGAATTATACTAAAGGCACTTAGAACTAAACGTTCCCGACATAAAGGTCCGAATCTCATAAAATACAAATACGATACTCATAAAATACGAGAAATACGAATACGATAAAACATAAAAGGGATACAGTAGGGTCAAAACATAATCATAAATAAATAAAACGAATACAGGTCGTTAGAAGTATACCTAGAAATTCGCGAATGTCACAGTCTCCCCAAGTAAAAAGAAATTTTGTCCTCGAAATTATCACTTGGTACTACTTCCGGGGGAAAGGTGAGGATACTTCCGCAGAATTTCATCTTCGCGTTCCCACGTGAACTCAGCTCCAAAACGGGAATTCCAACGAACCTTGACAATCGGGATCTTACTTCGTCGTAGACGTTTAACATCACTAGCAACGATCTCGATCGGTTCCTCAACGAAATGAAGCTTATCATCGATCTGGAGTTTCTCAAGCGGAACTAATAACGTCTCGTCAGCCAGGCATTTCTTCAACTGAGATACATGAAATACATTATGTACGCTGCTCAGTTCTGCCGGTAAATCTAGTCGATACGCAGCTGGGTCGACGCGGGCTAAAATCTTGAACGGACCCGTGTATCTCGGACTCAGCTTGCTGCGCTTCTGGAATCGGACAACCCCTTTCCATGGAGATACCTTCAATAATACCATATCCCCAACACTGAACTCAAGAGGCTTCCTGCGCTTATCAGCATACTTTTTCTGTCGATCTCTTGCAGTAATTAATCATTCCTTGATCTTGAAGATCTTGTCAGTGGTCTCTTGTATAATCTCCGGACCAGAAATCTGACTATCTCCAATTTCTTCCCAACATACAGGCGATCGACACTTGCGGCCATACAAAGCTTCAAAAGGTGCACACTTGATACTCGTGTGATAACTGTTGTTGTACGAGAACTCAATCAACGGCAAATGAACATCCCAACTACCACCAAAATCAATTGCGCAGGCTCGTAGCATATCTTCCAAAGTCTGAATAGTTCTCTCACTCTGACCATCGGTCTACGGATGATAGGCGGTACTCATATCTAACCTTGTACCCATAGCAGTCTGGAATGTCTTCCAAAATCGCGAGGTGAAACGAGCATCACGATCGGAAATAATCGATACAGGGACTCCGTGTTTCGATACAATCTCTGCAATATATAAACGCACGAATCTCTCCATCGGATAATTCTCACGAATCGGTAGGAAATGAGCAGACTTCGTCAATCGATCAACAATAACCCAGATACTGTCATAACCACTCGAAGATCTCGGAAGTTTCGTAACAAAATCCATAGTAATACGCTCCCATTTCCACTCGGGAATCTTCGGTTGTTGGAGTAGCCCATACGGTTTCTGATACTCAATCTTCACTTTGGAACAAGTCAAACATCGACTAACATACTCGGCTATCTCACGCTTCATACCCGGCCACCAATAGAACTCTTTCAAGTCATGATACATTTTGTCGGAACCCGGATGAATGGAATAGTTAGACTTATGGGCTTCGTCTAGAATCAACTGACGGATACTAATCGGAACCCAAATACGCTCGAGGAAATACAGAACTCCATCCTCCTTCGGTTCTAATTCCAACCCAACTTATACAACCTTTCCTCTTTAACACGGTCCTCTGTCATAATACCCTCTTGTGCCTGAATAATCCGAGCCTTCAAGCTCGTCTGAATAGATACCATCATAGAACGGATACGGACTGGTTTGACTGTTTCCTTACGACTTAGTGCATTAGCAACAACGTTCGCCTTACCAGGGTAGTAGCGAATGTCGCAATCATAGTCGTTCAATAACTCAACCCAGCGTCGTTGTCTCATGTTCAGCATCTTCTGATCGAATATGTGCTGAAGACTCTTGTGGTCGGTAAATACAGTACACTTGGTCCCATACAGAAATGCCTCCAAATCTTCAATGCGAATACGACGGCTCCCAATTCTAGATCATGTGTCGTGTAATTCTGCTCATGGACTTTCAACTGACGTGAAGCGTAAGCAATAACTTTACTATTCTGCATAAGCACACAACCCATACCCTTGTGCGAAGCGTCGCAATAAACAACAAAATTCTCGGAACCAACTGACAGACTAAGAATAGGAGCGTCACACAACCGCTGCTTCAATACTTGAAAGGCTCTCTCCTGATCGGAACCCCAAACGAATGGTTCACTCTTCTGTGTCAACTTTGTCATAGGTGAAGCGATCTTGGAGAAGTTCTCGATGAATCGGCGATAATACCCAGCAAGACCCAAAAACGAACGGATTTCGGTCGGAGACTTTGGTGCAACCCAGCTTTTAACAGCTTCAATCTTAGCAGGATCAACGTGAATACCCTTCGCGCTAACCACGTGGCCAAGAAATTGAACTTCGGATAACCAGAACTCGCACTTAGAGAATTTCGCATACAACTTTTCCTTTCGAAGCACTTCTAGAACAAGACGCAAATGCTCTTCATGTTCCTTGCGACTTCGGGAATAGATCAGAATATCTTCGATGAATGCGATAACGAATTTGTCAAGATACGGACGACAAATACGGTTCATTAGATCCATGAATGCTGCAGGGGCGTTTGTCAGACCAAACGGCATCACCATGAACTCATAATGACCATATCGAGTACGAAAAGCGGTCTTAGGTATATCATCTTCCTGAACTCTCAACTGATGATAACCAGAGCGAAGATCGATCTTAGAGAAATAGCAAGAACCCTGAAGTTGATCGAATAAGTCGTCAATACGAGGAAGGGGATAACGGTTCTTCACAGTCAGCTTGTTTAACTCCCGATAATCAATACATAAACGCATGGAGCCATCCTTCTTCTTAACAAAGAGGACAGGAGCACCCCACGGGGAGAAACTAGGACGGATAAAACCCTTATCGACCAGTTCCTGAATTTGCTTTGACAACTCGAGCATCTCGGAAGGAGCCAAACGATACGGAGCTTTAGCAATAGGCGCTGCTCCAGGAACAAGATCAATACGAAAGTCGATTTGTCTCTGGGGAGGGAGTCCAGGAAAATCTTCGGGAAAAACGTCAGAATACTCGCGAACAATCGGTACACCATCAATCTTTATCGTAGAATCTTTCTTCATCAAGTGAGCGAGATATAAGGAACAACCTTGACGGATATAGTCGCGAACTTTCAAACTAGAAATGACTTTAAGGCGTTTCCCTGTCTTGTCTCCGTGTACGTGCATCTGATCTCCATCCGGCTTCTGAACACGAATAAGCTTCTCATGACAAACTATTTCGCCTCTATGCTTCGCTAACCAATCCATTCCGATTACGACATCGAAACTACCGAGTTTCATAGGAATAAGGTCGATGGAAAAAGGAATATCGGCTAATACGAGGGGAATATCACGAATAAGTACTTCTCTAACACAAGCACATCTACCATCAGCTATTTCTACCTCATAAGCAGGCTCTAAAGGACTAGAAGCACGGTTTACTAAGGGGCGGAAATCACTTGATATAAAGCTTCTATCGGCACCCGAATCAAACAAGATAAAAGCAGGATAATCATCGACAAGAAATGTACCAGTGACTACAGTAGGATCCTGGTGAGCTTCAGAAGATTCCATGGAGAAGGCTCGGCTTTTGGCAGGATTTCCTCTCGCACTAGTACCAGCACCATGAGTAGGAAGGGAAGTAGATGATACAAGCTTGGGACACTGATGACGAAGGTGACCTACTTCTCCGCATTCAAAACATGCTCCAGTAGCCATTCCGCAAAACTGCTCGGTGTGGCCTAACTTCTTGCATCGTTTACAAACCCAACAAGCCACATTTGCTGCATGAGCACTGCCGCACGTACCACACTTCAGACGCTTGCCCTAATAACCAGATCCAGAACCTGTCAAAGCATACACTTGAGGAAGTTGGGGTCTCTGATCCTGACCACGACTTCTCTTCCTCGAACTACCCATATCTCTCCTATCAGATCTACCAGAATCTCTTCGGCTCACAACCGGCTGAAGAACACCACCACGGATCATACTTGCGGTCAACCGACCAGCAATATCAACCACACTCTGTAGAGTACCCGGACGGTGAGAAATAATGTGGTCCCGCATAGTCTGGGGCAAACCTTGAGTGAATCGTTCGATTCTCTCATCCTCCGTGCGAACCAAACGAGGAGCCAAAACACACAAATCGTAAAATCTATTCGCATACCCGCGAAAATCAGATCCTTGCATAGTCAGGTTCCACAACTCATTCTCCAACCTCCGCGTCTCAGATGACGGCACATACTCCTTTCTCATCATAACCTTCAGGTTTTCCCAACTCATCAAGGCAACAGCAGCTCGGCCCTGAACCCGTTTCAACGAGTTCCACCAGGTGAGGGCTTTACCCTGGAACAAGAACGTAGCATACTTAACTTTGCTTTCCTCAGCACATCCCGAAACATCAAACACAGACTCAATCCTCTCAAACCACTGCAGGGTAGCAACCGCATCCTCATTACCCTTAAACTCAGTAGGTTTGCAATCCAGAAAAGTCTTATACGAACAGCCTCGGGGTGGATCCTCAATAACAATACTCGGTCCACCGGCTCCCACATGCACTGCTCTTCCCACATCAGAACCATCGCGCCCAGACGCCGTACCTTCTGATCCAATACCCTGCATCACGGGTTCTTCAAACCCTATGTCGGCATCCTGCACCGGTGTCTCCTTGAGCTGTGACACAATCACCGGTATTGCCGCTGCAATCTGCTCCGCAATCAACTGACTGATATTCGGAGTAGTGGTAGTAGCATTGGGGGCAGCAGTGGTATTCTGAGCCGTAGCACCCGTTCTCGTACTGGCGCGACCTCGCCTCGTCGACCTTCTCGTAGCAGTGACGGCCGGAGTAGACCTAGCAGAAGCTCTCTTTGGTGGCATCTTCTACGAATGTCAAACAGAATAAATCAGAACGATAACCGGATGTGCGACTAAAACAAACAGGCCTCAAAGCATAAAATGCAAAATAAAAGCACATAAAGCATACAAATCACATACATGCTCACAAAAGAAAGAAATGCGCACATAAAGTAAATCAGATAGGTCCAAAAGCCTAGGTCATAGTCTAAGTGATTCCGTAAGGTCACTTAGTTCGCTATAACCATTGGCTCTGATACCAACTTCTGTCACACCCCGCATATGGCGGAACCGAGGCGTGCAGAGAATACGGTATCAGAGATTCAAAGGTTACATCAACATAAGTAAACCATACATAATCAACATAGATAAATAAGTTTAAAATAGTATGCTTATTACAATAATCCGGAAATATCAAAATACGGCTACAGCGTTTGGGATACTAAGGAATTAACAAAAGCAAAATAAATTCCAAGCAAGTAATCCACGTAGCCACCAAGCATAACATCAAACAGGTAACCTCAAATCCCTGAAAAGCGTTAAAATACGACGTCAACATAAAGTTGGTGAATTATTCGCAATAATTAATAAAAACATAATAGCATAAAAGTTTCAATACGTTTTGACCCAAAAGTGTTAGGATTTGAAAATAAGTCATTTGAAAAATGATGTTTCAAGATATACGTGAAGTATACAAAACCTTTTAATAATATACCAATACAAATATCATAATCAAGTCATAAAAATACCATACTGGATAGATAATAGCTTTAGATACATACGGTACACCTGAACCATAACAATACTGGAAACTAACCCCACCTAGTGTCTTAAGCTAGGTTGTCCTCGAATTCAACGGTCATAACATTGCTAACACGGACAGGGCGCATCCATCATCCATCGTGTTAACAATGAGGGCTTGTTAGACCCATATAGCGCTATATATATAACCGGCGGCTAAAAGCTAACAGGTGTGTATACGGGGCCTCGTACTACCACAAAGGCGGTACAAGTTAGGGTAAGACTAATCTAAAGCATTCATATCCATAATACATAATCATAATATATAATATACCATAAAAATACATTTATACAACGCTAATCATGCCCAAAATGTAAAAGTGGTAAAAAGGGCAACGAATAACTCACAGAATAACAATGCAATCCAAACAACGATACGTCGGGTAATAATATAATGCGGTTAAGCTTCCACGTCTAAGTGCCCTAAACATCACGTAAATAAATATGTCTAAGTATCTCTAAGTCTAGTGGGGTATGCCTTAACGATTAACGTTTTATACGAGTTTAAAATGACCAACAGGAACATCGATTTAACAAAATTTCAAACGTTTCGAAAATACAGCAGCTAGTTACGCTCGCGTAACTGGGAGTTACGCACGTAACTCAGTTACGTGATACTAGATACAGATACGTGATATAGCTATAGTTACGGGATATAGATATAGTTACGTGAAGAGTTACGGGTTACAAATATAGTTACGTGAATAGTTACGGGTTCGTAACTGAGTTACGTTCCCGTAACACAGTTACGTGACGTAACTGGGTTTTACGAAAATTTACTTTTGGGATACGATTCTGAGTGTTTTTAGGTGTCAAAATTATCAACTATTGAAACCCTATGTCCAGAATATGTTTAGGTACATAAACCCTCAATATATTTCGGGTTTTGATGGTGAAAAGTGGTGTTTTGAGATTAAATCTAAAAAAATAAAGTTTCAAACAAAATTGAAGAAATACTTACCCGATCGAGATGAAATTCGGAGGGATGATGAAGATGAATATGATGAACGATAAACAAGCTTCAAAATTGAATTTCGACGGTCGGATCTTGAGATATTTTAGAGAGAAGGGAGAGCTTGTGTGTGTGTGTTTGTGTGTGTTTTTTTCTAGAGAGAGAAAGGAAAGGGTGAAAATGGTGTGTGAGTAGGTGGAGGTAGGTGGATAAGACAAAATGGTTGGTGTAGGATAAGACAAAAAGTTGGTGGGATAATTTTAGGACCATTTTTGTAATAGAAAACCCATAGGACTAGATTTGTAATAAAATTCTTGAAGGACTAAAATTGTTATACTTTTTAACGTTAATCTTAATCGTATAAATAAGGCATAAAACCCCTAAACTTATCTTAAGAGCATACTAGAATTATACTAAAGGCACTTAGAACTAAACGTTCCCGACATAAAGGTCCGAATCTCATAAAATACAAATACGATACTCATAAAATACGAGAAATACGAATACGATAAAACATTAAAGGGATACAGTAGGGTCAAAACATAATCATAAATAAATAAAACGAATACAGGTCGTTAGAAGTATACCTAGAAATTCGCGAATGTCACACTTTATGGCGCACAAGCAAAGGTATTTTGAGACAACGTTCAAATTACACGAATTATATCGTTAATAACATAGATTTTGATTTTAGTATCATAGTTCGTTAAGGATGTACTTTAATTAAGAAATGCAAAACTAAACTAAGTACACTATTACTAGTGGAATTAAGTTATAGTTATAACAGTTCAAAAATATAAATATTTTCATTGTAGAATTTAATAAATTTAAGTCGGTACGTATTACCTATATAAAATGTTAAGACAAACAACAAACACCAAAGTGTATCTTATTTAAATTAATTACATTATTACATAATATCAAGAAATCACGTATTCGAGAAACTTAAGGATCACGATACCTTAAGGATTACTAAATACATATATAAATACATATATGTAAACCCTCCTACAACATTCGTAACATTGGTTAATTACTGTTTTTTCATTCGTCACTTACTTACTCTCATGGCTTCACCATCAGCTTCCAACAAGATCAAGTTCCACTATAGTTATGGTGGCACGCTCATAGCGAAAGACGGAAAACTTAGATATGTCGGTGGAACAAATAAGATTGTTACGGTTGATCATGATATATCGTTTTTGAATTTACTCATGAAGTTTTGGGTTGAATCTCGCCCACCAATGTGTATAAGGTGTAAGTTGCCCGATGAAGATTCAGAAGCATTATTTCAAGTAAAGTCTGATGAAGATCTTAGATGTATCATTGAAGAATATGATCATTGTCGTGAGAAGTTGAAGATCCGAGCCATCCTTGATGATACAATAAGGATTAAAGTTTGAAGAGCGTTTGTCGTTTCATGTTCTACTTTTGATGGATTGTATTAAGTTTGCGGTTCTTGGTTACTTATTTGATTAGGGTTTCATGTTTGTTTGTTCTTTCATGAAACAAAGATAAACGTCGTTGATTATCATATTGTTGTTTATCTTCTAAAACACATTCTGATGTTGTTGATTAAAGATTTCGTATTTAAATCCATTCGTACAGTCATGTTACTATTTTTGGTTTATTTATTTAAATAGTTTATGTTTATGTATGTTTATATTTATAAGGGACATGATCGTATAAATTTAGAGAAGACTAATACATAATAAATAATAACAAACTCGATTTAGAGAAGACTAATACACGGGGATTGAGACTCCAAACTCGATTCATCGAAGATACTGGTTTTGTTACATGTTGAGTATTGGATGATGAAGAAGTGCGGAACATATATTGAACAAGGTTTCTCCTTGATCGTGTGATGACTATTGTAGAACATTGTTAACATATTTGGAATTTCCAAAGAGCCATGACTACCGGACCGAAATGGGTCCAACCCAAAACACATGTTAAAAGGCAAATCGAAACAAAAACCCCGACCTGAATGTGGTTAACCGGAAAACGTAGTGTTCAACATCTAAACTAAACAACTCCTAACTTAACCAAATTTCATTGTTAGCTTGGTCAAATAACTTATGAGTTGTGGCATCAACTATGTTTAAGAAAGAGTCTAAACCATTTGATTAGCTCACAAATAGTTTCTTTCAATTCTTAGCCGAATCGAATTCATCAAAAACTCAAAATTCAAATAACAAATGTTTCATAGACATGCTAGTTGCAAGAATAGAAAGCAAATGAGTAATCATTATAATGAAAAGAAACTCACTCAAAGTTTTACTGATAACGGTTTGGTTAGAATTGATTATAGGCTAAAACTAAACTGATAACCATTTTTCGATAAACATGGTTTGTAATAGAACCATTCAATTAGGCCCATGATTTAAAATATAACTTATATTCCAGTCGACGTTTGGAAGTCGATGGTGCCATTTGAGCCATTGTTAGGCGTTTGTGAACCTTTATATAGATCGACGACATAGTAAAATTGTATCACAACCATATATAGTGCTTTACTTTCGAGATTGGTGATACACGAATCATGTATGTGGTTGTGAGACCTAGAAATGGCATTCCTTAAATTGCTTCTTTATGGCAAAAGCAAGGGTATTTTGCGACTTTACAATGGCGCTCGGTGCTCACTTTACATGATTTAAATCTTCAATTATGTAGATTTAGATTTTAGTGTAGCATGTCGTTAAGAATGTACTTATGTACGGGAATTATGAAAAAAAAAGAAAAAAAAAACTACTTATTACTAGTTGTGTTAAAAGTTATTTTCGTAAACGAATTCAAAGTATAAATATTTTCATAATATAACATAAAATGTTATTTAGATTTACGTTGTTACATAATATCAAGAATTCACGTATTTAAACTTTATATTATTAAAGTATAATACAAATTGATATTTACGATAAAAGGTATTGATATAATTTAAGGATTAAGTAAATGCGTATACCAAAACCCTCCTACAACATTCGTTAATTACTTGAGTTTTTTCATTCGTTGCTGACAGGACCGTAGCGTGGACATGTGTGAGGTTGTCGACCGCTCCGGGCCCCCAAATTTCTAGGGCCTTCAAATTTGTATGTCTCCTTTATATAGCTTCTATATTTATTTAGTTTTGAGGTTCAAATATTTTTTGATATAAGAGAAAATTCAAAACAAATTTGGTAAAAGTAAAGGTCAAAGGAAATTTTGGTATAAAAAAAGGCCTAAAAAAATTGTTAAAAGAAAAGGCCCAAAAGAAATTGAAACATAAAACCGATCAGATTGTTCTAGTTCTAGGCATTAAATTTGGAGGTGCCAACTGCATCATTGCCTCATCGGGAATTCCAAACGCCTAAACGATTTCACCAAGACCCAAAATCACAACAATTAGCAATAATTACTCATAATCATCTCAAACGGCCAGTGAATTCTGGTTTAATTCTTATTTTTGATTCTGAATCTATTCCCCTCATGCTTGATTCTGAAATTTGATTTCAATCACCCTTACTCCCTCTGCTCGGCTCGATACCATTAACACGAAAGTTGTACTAATTTCGCAAGCAAGTTTTCTCATAATAATATGTGTGATGTAGATGTAAATGATTTGTTCACAGAACTCGAAGTATTGCAAATGACTTTGCCAAATGTGATTATGACCGCATTTGAAATTTTAGAGTTTATTAAAAAAAAAGGTTTTTATCTAAATGCTTCAATTGCATATCGAATTTTATTAACTATACCCGTTACCGTCGCATCGCTCGAAAGAAGTTTTTCAAAATTAAAATTATTAAAAAAATATTTGAGATCATCAATGTCACAATAAATATTGAACGAGTTGGCTATGTTATGCATTGAGAAAAATATATTGGACAACATTAATATTGATACTATTATTGATGATTTTGCATCTAAGAAAGCTCGAAAATGTAAACTTTAGTTCTAGTTTTTTATTTTATTTTATTCTATTGTAATATGTAGTTGTTAGGTTGTTTGGCTAATGAGCTATGTCTCATAGCTTTAATCATTTCCATAGGTAGAGAGTCCCCATCCTTCAATTATAATAACTTTTTCAATTAATAAAAAATTTCGGAAATCAACCATAGACGTGTTTTAACAGTAGTAGATCGACTACATAGTAATATTGTATATTACAATGATAGTGCTTTACTTTCGAGATTAATGATATCCGAATAATGTATTTGGTAGTGAGACCTATAAATAGCTTTCCTTAAGTTGCTTCTTTATGGCGCACAAGCAAAGGTATTTTGCGACTACGTTCAAATTACACGAATTATATCGTTAACAATATGGATTTTGATTTTAGTATCGTAGGTCGTTAAGGATATACTTTAATTAAGATGCAAAACTAAACTAAGTACACTATTAGACTACGCGGTGTGAGGCGTTGTAAGGCTCCATCACGCCGCCACGTAGACGGATAACGCCCACCATCCACTCCGGTAGGGCGTTATAGGGCGTTTTCAAGGGGCGTTATGGGCGCGGCGTCATTCTGCTCACGGGGTGATGGGCGCTTGTTCATGAGGGAGAAAAATCAAATTAGATAACAAAATAACAAATTAGATAACATAATACAATTATAATTGGGATTTTCATAAAGCTTATATGAAATTGAGATGATTAATTGACTAAAAGTACGATGAATTTGTTACCGGAAAATAGTGAATTGGTGATGAGATGAACGGCGGCGATTGGTGGTTTGATGGGAATTGGTTTAGAAAGACATATTGTGAAACCTAATTAGGGTATAAATAAAATGGTGTATGTAGAAATGGGTTTTACTTGGGCTTCGGGTTGGTGGGATTATGGCCCATTAAGTTGTTTTTGCTTAGAGTTAACATACATTTTATCTACATATTATAACTATTAAAAACTATGTCCTATATAAATTTTATCTACATATTATAACTATTAAAAACTATGTCCTATATAAATTGAAGTGTTTTTTAAAAAATTGTATTTTTTTAACGTCTTTTAGTTTAATCGTAATATGTTTTTTAATAAATTGTAGTGTGTTTTTTTGTATTTTTAATAAAAATACAACTTTTTAAATTTCATTTATATAAAAAAAAAAAAAAAAAAATACAACTTTTTAAAATCACACCCTCTTTTCTACCAATCACCTCTATCACTCAACATCATCACTCACCACTCCACCCATTTTTATCACTCCACATCATCACACATTTTTTCTAAAATCACGCTCTATTTCCTACAAATCACCTCTATCACTCCAAATCATCATCACTTATCACTTACAACTCCGCATAGTCTTACTAGTGGTACTGAAAGTTATATTTATAACAATTCAAAAATATAAATATTTTCATTGTAGAATTTAATAAATTTAAGTCGGTACGTATTACCTACTATTTAACTATTAACCTATACAAAATGTTAAGATAAACAACAAACACAAAAGTTTATCTTATTTAAATTAATTACATTATTACATAATACAAATAGATATTAAATATTTACGATAAGGTATCAAACTTGAGGATTACGATACCTTCAGGATTACTAAATACATATATAAATACATATATGTAAACCCTCCTACAACATTCGTAACATTCGTTTATTACTGTTTTCTCATTCGTTACTTACTTACTCATGGCTTCACCATCAGTTTCCAACAAGATCAAGTTCCACTATAGTTATGGTGGCACACTCATAGCGAAAGACGGAAAACTTAGATATGTCGGTGGAACAAATAAGATTGTTACGGTTGATCATGATATATCGTTTTTGGACTTACTCATGAAGTTTTGGGTTGAATCTCGCCCACCAATGTGTATAAGGTGTAAGTTGCCCGATGAAGATTCAGACGCATTATTTCATGTAAAGTCTGATGAAGATCTTAGATGTATCATTGAAGAATATGATCATTGTCGTGAGAAGTTGAAGATCCGAGCCATCCTTGATGATACAATAAGGATTAAAGTTTGAAGAGCGTTTGTCGTTTCATGTTCTACTTTTGATGGATTGTATTGAGTTTGCGGTTCTTGGTTACTTATTTGATTAGGGTTTCATGTTTGTTTGTTCTTTCATGAAACAAAGATTAACGTTGTTGATTATCATATTGTTGTTTATCTTCTAAAGCACATTCTGATGTTGTTGATTAAAGATTTCGTATTCAAATCCATTCGTACAATCATGTTACTGTTTTTGGTTTATTTATTTGAATAGTTTATGTTTATGTATGTTTATATTTATAAGTGACATGATCGTATAAATATAGAGAAGACGAATACATAATAAATAATAATACAAACATTGAACGAATGGATTTGAATCCGAACACGGGGATTGAGAATCCAAACTCGATTCATCGAAGATACTGTTTTTGTTACATGTTGAGTATTTGATGATCAAGAAGTGAGGAACATATATTGAACAAGGTTTCTCCTTGATCATGTGATGACTATTGCAGAACATTGAACATATTTGGAATTTCCAAAGAGCCATGAGATTTTTTGGCCGGAATGGATATATTTCCACCGGAATTAGCCCCGGTGGATTTCAACCAAAAATTTTTAGAAATGTAGTAGAACCGGACTTGGGAAGTCCGGCACTAGCCACATCAGCACAACACGTCAGCTTTCCACTAGCAACAATCCTAGTCACCACCTGTGTGTCAAGAGCCGGAGTTGGGAAGTCCGGTTCTTGAAGAAAATTTGGGCGGTTTTCTAAGGTGGTTTCCGGTTTTGTTAGGCGGTTTTGGGGTTTAGTTTTATTTTTTTAGTTTTGAAAATGGTTAAGTGTTAGTGTTTAGGGTTAATTATATATGTAATTTGATGATTTTTATGAAAATTTTCAAATTGTGTTTTGTTAATATGTTATTGTTTTAGAGTTTGTAAAAGTTAGATTTTTATTTCTTGTTTTTTTGGTGTGTTTTATTCTATGTACAAAATGCCAAAAAATCATTTTGGTTAGTTTTTTTGTTTTGAAAATGGTTATGTGTTAGTGTTTAGGGTTAATTATTTATGTAATGTGATGATTTTTATGAAAAATTCCAAATTGTGTTTTGTTAATATGTTATTGTTTTAGAGTTTGTAAAAGTTAGATTTTTATTTCTCGATTTTTTTGTATGATTTATGCTATGTACAAAATGGACAGAAATTATTTTTTTTTCACAAAAAATAACAACTTAAAAGTAAGAAATGGCCCTCTTAATAACAAGTGATTACACAATAAGATAGAATGGAGAAATTACGATACAACACTAATTTCGGTTACGTGGGCAATTCTGGCTTCGGCTGTTGTGACCCGTTTGTCCACAACCACTACAGTGTCGGACCCTACTTTCACTTGCACTTCCACTTGCACTTCCGCTTGGCTGGTCCATCTCGTTACGGATTCTTCTTTGTTTCTTTCTTCCCCGTTTTGTAATTATCATTCTTGAATCCGCCACGATGGTCCACTCCGGTTTTTTCCAGTAGTCGATGTGTCGTAATGGCCGAAACTGTGCGTTATATTGCTTTCTCCATTTATCAGCGCTATACCATTTTGCATCCATTATAGGAGCAGCTTCATGGTTTCTTCGATTAGGAGCGTTCACGTATCCATCAACAGCCATGGCATGGGAACAAGCAATCCTTTGCATTTGCCACTTTCCACAAGTACAAGACATTTTTGAAAAATCGACTGTGTATGTGTTTTCCCCACCCATGCTTGTGGGGTCATTTGTGCGACACTCATAAATACCCTTTGAGATATCGAAAGGTGTTACCCCCTGATGAGTGGCATATGATTCCCGACCAGTGTAGAGATTCCACATGGCTGTTGCAAGAGGTGAATTGCACCCTGTAGATTTCTCGAAGTTTTGGACAAAGTGTGCTCTAGAAAGGTTGAACGTACCTTCTATACATGCCTTGATAGGCATCATGCGCACTGTGCGTATCACATTGTTGTACGATTCTGCAATGTTTGAGGTGGTGTTTCCCCAACGTACGTAGCCCTTATCGCGCATCAATGTCCACTTACTCAAACCAATTTGTTTCAACCAATTCCAAGCTTCTTCATTTATCGCTCTCACTTGACTAACAGCGTATATATACTTTCTCCGCTGAGTCGCAGTGCCGACCTGCCAACACCATCTCTTCAACTTCATGTCTTTAAACGTCGTCATAAGGTTACTCCTTATGTGTCTTAGACAGTAACGATGATGCCAGCCATCCATTGCAGCCATTGCGTTGATCAAACCCGCATGACGGTCTGAAATCACACACAAGGCTTCCTCTTTATGAATTACGGCAACATGTTCACGGAAGTTGCTTAGAAACCATAGCCAGCTGTCATTTGTCTCATTATCAACCATGGCGAAAGCAAGTGGAAGTATATTCCCGTTTGCGTTTTTCGTCCCGGCTGTGAGAAGCTTCCCTCGATAGTTTCCTTTCAAATGGGTGCCATCGACAACCACATAGGGAATACAATGCTTGAATGCTTGGATGTTTGGGCCAAAAGCCCAAAAAACATACCTAAAAAGAAAACTGTAATCGTTAGAAGGAGTATTACAATTCACTATAATCATTAATATGAATATTAGAATTAAAATACGCAACAAAATTGGGAGAGCCCTAAAGCAAATAGCCTCTATGGTCATCATTGTCCACATATTGAATAACTCCCGTTTCAAAAGGAAACGGACCACATGCATCCGTTCAAATAAGTCAAATATGGATTGCGTAAGTTATTCAATATGTGTTCAATACAGTTTACCACAAATAACAATTTATATCCAATATCATTAGTGTCTAACATATCAAATAACAATTATTATATGTCAATATATGCAGTTTACTTTTGGCTATATCATAATATCCTGTTGGAAATTGAAAAAATACATACCCAAATGTTTCTGGACTGTTTTGGTTTTCCTTTTGGCCATGTAACCATCTAACGATTGTACCGGGGTTTTGCTGGACCAATTCATCAATGTACGCCGGAAGCTCAGCAAAATTGCTCTCCCATGTTCCGTAGAGCCTTTCAATGGCTATTCTACGGGCATTCCAAGCTTTACAGTAAGACACATCCACATTCCAATGATCCTTGGCAGTGGCAATGATATGTTTTACCTTGTAGGTAAGGTCCAGCTTGATTTGGTGGCCGATTTTTGTTGCAATCATGCTGGCTGACAAAGAACGGTTGTTATTTCTTACGACCGATCCTAGACAAGTGTGCCTTGGGTTCCATCTTGCCAGCTTCCATAATCCCTTACTGTTTCTGTTTGAACCCCTAGCAGTCCACTCACATGGATACCGGTGTTCGTCGTCTTCGAATTTCGGACTCGCTGTGAAGCAAATTGCTCTCCAAGCCTCTGGCCTCGAGTCCAGCAAGTACATCTCCCTGTTATTTTTTAGCAACCAAGTTCTGATTGCATATACAAATTGTGCCTTGCTTTTGAAGTACACACCGGTTCTTAGGTCATCTCCTTCACGCCAGTAGTCCACTATTTCCTCCTGTTCGTTGAACATAAAAATCTGACAGAAAATCCAGAGATTAAACCTTGTCCAGTGAAAATGCCACGTAGGATTGAGATAAGGATAAGAGCCGGTTTTGGTAAATCCGGCTTATCAAAAGCATTTTGTTAAAGGTCTGTATGATGTGAACTTTTCACTGTATCACGTCAGTATCGTACCTTATGTCATAATAGTCTGACAGAAAATCCAGAGATTAAACCTTGTCCAGTGAAAATGCCACGTAGGATTGAGATAAGGATAAGAGCCGGTTTTGGTAAATCCGGCTTATCAAATGCATTTTGTTAAAGGTCTGTATGATGTGAACTTTTCACTGTATCACGTCAGTATCGTACCTTATGTCATAAAAATCTGACAGTGGAATCAATGCTTTTACAGTCTTTTATTAATAGCCGGTGTTTGTAAATCCGGCTTATTAAAAACTATTCATATGAACTTATTATATATAATAACACACTGTAACCTTATTATATCTCTCTCTAGCATATCCTGCAACAAATTTAATCTCATAAACATGGCTTCATCCAGTAATTCTTATTCCACTAACTCCAATATCATCGACATCGTTTTCAAACATCTGGAGGAAGATAAAAAGCGTCTGGAAACACTAAAGTCCCTTATTAAAAGTTTCCAGAAAGCTGATAACGAAAAAACCCAACTCATACAATCAATTCAAGAAGACCCAAACCTATCAATTTTAGAACAAGATTATCTCAACCACCTTCGTCTCCAGTGCGTGAAAGACTGGGAAAATACGTCCAAATGTGGCGAGTTGATCAGTCGGATTGATCTTCAAGTAGAAGAGAAAAATGACTTTATACAACGAATTTGCAACATAAACGAAGATGTAGATGCGGTCAACGTCTCACAAGCTATCATACCAGCTCAGAGCGTTGAGCAATATTTCCTTGAAGGTGATAGAGGAAAGAACGAAGAAGACCGTGAGCAATCTGCACATCCGGCCGTTTATATGCAAGAATTATTAAGATTTTACGTTAAATACATTTGTTGGTTTTATTACTCTGCAAAACGTATCGGACCATCGGCACATGAACCTCCTCCCGGGTATGATGCACAACTTTATTACAAAAATGTAACTCAATATCCGGGTAGTAAGGAAAACTCTGCTGTGTTTCTATGTATGTTTATTCACTACACGGTCACTGGTGAAGTCTCAAGTGTAGTTAGAGCTGATGTATCCAATGAACAAGTAGTTGCTTTCAGGAGAAGGATGACAAATGTACTATATGCAAAACGTAAAATGTAATTGTTTTCTAATGTATGCCCTTGTATTTTCAATATTATGTTGTTTTTTTTAAATAAAATTTTTTATTAAGAAAGTTGATTTGTAATTTCAATATTATGTTGTTTCTTTTAAATAAATATTATATTGTTTCTTTTAAATAAAAATTCTATTAAATAAATATTACATTGTTTTTGATAAGTTAAAATTAACGGTTTCTGAAATTTGATTGCCGGAAAAAGTAGCGGTGATCGGTGACGGTGAAATTTGAATTGTATCCAATGCAATCAATTATAAACGTTACTTGTTTGTCAGCTAGCTTCGGAAAGTGATACAACTAGGGAGACTGTCTCCTGTAGTTAACATGCACACATATATTGTCATGTTTTCTGTTAATATGTTTTTATTTAATATTTAATGTTATAAAAGATATTGATATAAACAAATATTAAAGCAGGATACAAATATTTATATAAACAAATATTAAACACAAACACCAACACCAACTTTTTATTAATGAACAAAATCAAACATAGTTCAATACAACACAATAGGTAAACGTACTACTGGGGGGGAGGGGGGCGGGGGCGGGGGCGGTAATATAAATGACTGCCGGTGAGGCATCTCGTTGGTTGTGGGATCCTGGTTGATCTTCTGGGTTCTTCATTATGTGGGTTGGGTGGCTGGTCAAACCCAAAATCACCAAAAGCCTGAATCTGAACCGGGCTACTATCATGATAATGAGACCGGCGTGCAACCATTTCGGTACTAGGGTCCCTTTGGAAATATGGTTGTACCCAAGGTCGAAACCCATCGCCATGAAAATTGGGTGACAACGAAAGCCAAGTAGAGTCATGGGGATGGGGAGGGGTAGGGCCAGGGGTAGGCGTACGCATCAACTCGTTGATCATGTCTAGCCCATGCTGGGTACCACTAACTCCAGCCTCAAACTGTTGTGTACTACTACCTCCATGCTGATACTGGGAAGCACCACCATCTGCCTGAGAACCACCACCATCTGCTCGAGTATGCTGCCCGTACTGGGAACCACCCCAACCACCCTGATACTGACCTCCATATTGGGGTGGAGGAGACGGAGGACGTGGATAATACGAAGGTGGGGGAAACGAAAATTGTTGCGATCCATAGTTCATCCGGTCCGGATTATGTCCATATCCCATAGCATCATTAGGGATTTGAACAAAATCCTGCCACATGGCGTTGTTCCCCACTCCACTATCCATGTTATGTCGAGCACGATCGTGGATTTCCCTCAACGCCTCGTTCTGCAAAAAAATTAAAACATATAATATAAAATAAATGTGATATACATATATGAATATATAAAACAAAATAAATACGCATAACATATTACCTGTACTTGCTGGACACCGCCCCATTGTGGATACACGTTGGGAGGGTCAGGTGCACCCGGGTTCGTGATGACTAAGACAGTGCGCTGATAATACCACTGCATATAGCCAGGTAGAACACCTCCCCCCTCTGGTCCATCAAAGTGATAGACATGGTTGTGTCTATCATTCCAACACGCTATCTGAGCCTCTTTCTTCTGCTCCCAGTCTGTACCTCGTCCCCCGCTAAACGAACCCGCATGGTTCCTCTTGTGCACTCTAGCTGGAAATATAAACAAACTTTCGGGAACCCCTTGCCCGAATCCAAACTGCCTGCATACTCGGTTCGGTTGATGAGGTTCCGCAGCATACCACCAAACAAGCTATCCGCTATACGCCCATATCCCGATGTCTCTCCGGCAATCATACACAAGGCGCCCCAGTACATCGGTATAAGGACACCAAATAAACTGGCCCTCTTCCAACGCGGTGAAAGCGGCACGGTATGCAACCAACACATGAGCCGGTGTCTGTGTGTTACTAAAGTTACCAAACCGGCGATGCCACCTAATATACAAATTAATAATCGTAAAAATTTGATAAAAATAATAAATAGAATAAAAATAATACATAGAATAAAAATAATAAATATATAAAAATAATAAATATATAAATTAATCTAAATTAATCTAAATTAATCATAATAACAAATATAATAAAAATGTAATGTAGAGATAAAAACATTACTTTTCACCAACGCAGTGTGTGTAAATATGCTGTACACCCTCCCGTATGATCCTACGGGGCGCAGTAAGGGGTATTCTCTCCCAGGCCCAAAGCTGAAGCAAGATCAACGGGCCCTGAATACCTTTCACATCCGGCTTCTCCGCAGCATTACATAGTTGTCGGTACAAATAAGCCAACACTGCGGAGCCCCAGCTAAGTCTACCACCTTCAGTTAGGTCGTCTATGTTTTCCAAAAAATTAAGCGACACATCATACGACCTTGAATCACTGAACAGGTGCCCACCCGAAAGAGCCATAATATAAAGTCTAGCTCTTTGCCTGCTGTCCCCTTTGGGATTTTTAATTTCATCAACTAGCTTATGGATTGTTAATCTACCACCTTCAACTTCCCTCTCCTCTGCCTCAAACCCAAGATAGTCATAACAATTAGTCACCCACACTTCCGCGCTTTTACACTCAAAAACTCCGGAAACCACCGGCCCGTCTACAGGCAGCCCCCAAATAACTTGTACGTCTTGTTACGTAACAGTCGCTTCACCGGTGGGAAAATGGAAGGTGTGCGTCTCGGGACGCCACCTCTCGACCAAAGCCGTAATCAGAGCGTGGTCGATCTTATGGTAACCGGTGCGTAATACACCGTCAAAACCAGCGCTGACTATCCAGTTTCTCACTTCCTCCGGAATATTCTCGGTCTCTGCCCAAAATCCGGAATCACACCGTCTAGCTTTTATGGGAGTAGTATCATCTTCCAATTTGTTAAATAGACGGGCAGCACGGTGGTGGTTATCATTTTGTAAGTACAGCAACTCATTGTTTCGAGGGATTGCGGATGCTACAAATTGCGCCATTTTGTGTTTTGGTTTGATTTTGGTCGGATTTCTTAAGTTTTTGCCGGATTGTTTTTTTGTGTTGTAAGGTTTTTGTGTTGGTGTTAGTATTTATGATTTTGGTAGATTTTTGTGTCGCTGCATGGTGAATATTTATGATTCTCAAGAACCGGACTTGGCAATGCCGGTTCTTAAACGTGGCAGTAATTCATTGGTTATTGCTAAAAGGACTGTCGGTGTAATTAATGTGTCGCAGAAAAAGTGCCAAGAACCGGACTTGGGAAGTCCGGCACATGCATTGTGGATTTCCACGTGGAAAGTGATGCTGACTGGGCGACGACTCAGCAATTCTGTAGTGCAAATCCGACGTGGCCAGGTGATTTGGCAAGAACCGGACTTGGGAAGTCCGGTTATACGAGATTTCTAAAACTTTTTCGTTGAAATCCACCGGTGCTAATTCCGGTGGATAAATATCCATTCCGGCCAAAAATTCGAGCCATGACTACCGGACCGAAATGGGTCCAACCCAAAACACATGTTAAAAGGCAAATCGAAACAAAAACCCCGACCTTGAATGTGGTTAACCGAAAAACGTATTGTTCAACATCTAAACTAAACAACTCCTAACTTAACCAAACTTCATTGTTAGCTGGGTCAAATAACTTATGAGTTGTGGCATCAACTATGTTTAAGAAAGAGTCTAACCATTTGATTAGCTCACAAATAGTTTCTTTCAATTCTTAGCCGAATCAAATTCATCAAAAACTCAAAAATCAAATAACAAATGTATCATAGACATGCTAGTTGCAAGAATAAAAAAGCAAATGAGTAATGAAAAGAAACCCACTCGAACTTTTACAATGGGTGATAATGGTTTGGTTAGAATTGATTATAGGCTAAAACTAAAATGATAACCATAATTTCGATAAACATGGTTTGTAATCGAACCATTCAGTTAGGCCCATGATTTAAAATATAACATATATTTCACGTCGACGTACTAGTAGTGGTCTTGGAAGTCGATGGTGCCATTCGAGCCATTGTTAGGCGTTTGTGAACCTTTATATAGATCCACGACATAGGAAGAATCGATCACAACCATATATAGTGCTTTACTTTCGAGATTGATGATACACGAATCATGTATTGGTTGTGAGACCTATAAATGGCATTCCTTAAGTTGCTTCTTTATGGCCAAAGCAAGGGTATTTTGCGACTTTACAATGCCGCTCGGTGCTCACTTTACATGAATTAAATCGTCAATTATGTAGATTTAGATTTTAGTGTAGCATGTCGTTAAGAATGTACTTATGTACGGGAATTATGAAAAAAGAAAAAAACTACTTATTACTAGTTGCGTTAAAAGTTAATTTCGCAAACGAATTTAAAGTATAAATATTTTCATAATATAACATAAAATGTTATTTAGATTTACGTTGTTACATAATATCAAGAATTCACGTATTTAAACTTTATATTATTAAAGTATAATACAAATTGATATTTACGATAAAAGGTATTGATATAATTTAAGGATTAAGTAAATACATATACCAAAACCCTCCTACAACATTCGTTAATTACTTGAGTTTTTTCATTCGTTACTCACAGAGCCGTAGAATGGACATGTGCGAGGTGATCGACCGCTCCTGACCTCCAAATTTGTATGTCTCCTTTATATAGCTTCTATATTTAGTTAGTTTTGAGGTTAAATTTTTTTTTGATATAAGAAAAGATCCAAAACAAATTTGGTAAAAGAAAAGGTCCAAAGAAAAATTTGGTATAAAAAAAGGCCTAAAAAAATTGGTAAAAGAAAATGCCAAAAGAAATTGAAACATAAAACCGATCGGATTGTTCTTGTTCTAGGCATTAAATTCGGAGGTTGCCAACTGCCTCATCGCCTCATCGGGCATGCCAAACGCCCAAACGATTTCACCAAGTCCCAAAATCACAACAATTAGCAATAATTACTCATAATCATCTCACACGGCCAGTGAATTCTGATTTAATTCTTATTTTCGATTCTGAATCTATTCCCCTCATGCTTGATTCTGAAATTTGATTTCAATCTCCCTGACTCCCTCTGCTCGGCTCGATACCATTAACACGAAAGTTGTACTAATTTCGCAAACAAGTTTTCTCATAATAATATGTGTGATGTAGATGTAAATGATTTGTTCACGGAACTCAAAGTATTGCAAATGACTTTGCCAAATGTGATTATGACCGCATTTGAAATTTTATAGTTTATTAAAAAAAAGGTTTTTATCCAAATGCTTACATTGCATATCGAATTTTATTAACTATACCCGTTACCGTCGCATCGCTCGAAAGAAGTTTTTCAAAATTAAAATTATTAAAAAACGATTTGAGATTATCAATGTCACAATAAATATTGAATGGGTTGACTATGTTATGCACTGAAAAAAATATATTGGACAACATTAATATTGATACTATTATTGATCATTTTGTATCTAAGAAAGCTCGAAAATGTAAATTTTAGTTCTAGTTTTTTATTTTGTTTTATTATATTGTAATATATAGTTGTTAGGTTGTTTGGCTAATTAGACATGTCTCATAGCCTTAATCATTTCCATAGGTAGGGAGTCCCAAACTTCAATTGTAATAACTTTTTCAATTAATAAAAAATTTCGGAGATCAACCATAGACGTGTTTTAACATTAGTAGATCGACTACATAGTAATATTGTATATTACAATGATACTGCTTTACTTTCGAGATTAATGATATCCGAATCATGTATTTGGTAGTGAGACCTATAAATGGTTTTCCTTAAGTTGCTTCTTTATGGCGCACAAGCAAGGGTATTTTGCGACTATGTTCAAATTACACGAATTATATCTTTAACAATATGGATTTTGATTTTACTATTGTAGGTCGTTAAGGATTTACTTTAATTAAGATGCAAAACTAAACTAAGTACACTATTACTAGTGGTATTGAAAGTTATATTTATAACAATTCAAAAATATAAAAAATATAAATAGTTTCATTGTAGAATTTAATAAATTTAAGTCGGTACGTATTACCTACTATTTAACTATTAACCTATACAAAATGTTAAGACAAACAACAAACACCAAAGTTTATCTTATTTAAATTAATTACATTATTACATAATACAAATCGATATTAAATATTTACGATAAGATATCAAACTTGAGCATTACGATACCTTAAGGATTACTAAATACATATATAAATACATATATGTAAACCCTCCTACAACATTCGTTAATTACTGTTTTTTCATTCGTTACTCACTTATTCATGGCTTCACCATCAGCTTCCCAAAAGATCAAGTTCCACTATAGTTATGGTGGCACGCTCATAGCGAAAGACGGAAAACTTAGATATGTCGGTGGAACAAATAAGATTGTTACGGTTGATCATGATATATCGTTTTTGGATTTACTCATGAAGTTTTGGGTTGAATCTCGCCCACCAATGTGTATAAGGTGTAAGTTGCCCGATGAAGATTCAGACGCATTATTTCATGTAAAGTCTGATGAAGATCTTAGATGTATCATTGAAGAATATGATCATTGTCGTGAGAAGTTGAAGATCCGAGCCATCCTTGATGATACAATAAGGATTAAAGTTTGAAGAGCGTTTGTCGTTTCATGTTCTACTTTAGATGGATTGTATTGAGTTTGCGGTTCTTATTTAGGTTTGTTTAATTAGGGTTTCATGTTTGTTTGTTCTTTCATGAAACAAAGATTAACGTTGTTGATTATCATATTGTTGTTTATCTTCTAAAGCACATTCTGATGTTGTTGATTAAAGATTTCGTATTAAAATCCATTCGTACAATCATGTTACTGTTTTTGGTTTATTTATTTGAATAGTTTATGTTTATGTATGTTAATATTTATAAGTGATATGATCGAATAAATTTAGAGAAGATGAATACATAATAAGTAATAATACAAACATTGAACGAATGGATTTGAATACGAACACGGGGATTGAGAATCCAAACTCGATTCATCGAAGATACTGTTTTTGTTACATGTTGAGTATTTGATGATCAAGAAGTGAGGAACATATATTGAACAAGGTTTCTCCTTGATCGTGTGATGACTATTGCAGAACATTGAACATATTTGGAATTTCCAAAGAGCCATGACTACCGGACCGAAATGGGTCCAACCCAAAACACATGTTAAACGCAAATCGAAACAGGTTAACTGGAAACGTATTGTTAAACATCTAAACTAAACAACTCCTAACTTAACCAAATTTCATTGTTACCTGGGTCATAATCAAATATTTGATTAGCTCACATATAGTTTCTTTCAGTTCTTAGCCGAATCGAATTCATCAAAAACTCAAAATTCAAATAACAAATGTATCATAGACATGCCAGTTGCAAGAATAGAAAGCAAATGAGTAATAATTATAATGAAAAGAAACCCTCTCGAACTTTTACTAGGGGTGATAATGGTTTGGTTAAAATTTATTATATGCTAAAACTAAACTGATAACCATAATTTCGATAAACATGATTTGTAATCGAACCATTCAGCTAGGCCCATGATTTAAAATATAACTTATATTTCACGTCGACGTACTAGTAGTGGTCTTGGAAGTCGATGGTGCCATTCTAGCCATTGTTAGGCGTTTGTGAACCTTTATATAGATCGACGACATAGTAAAATTGTATCACAACCATATATAGTGCTTTGCTTTCGAGATTGATGATACACGAATCATGTATGTGGTTGTGAGACCTATAAATGGCATTCCTTAAGTTGCTTCTTTATGGCAAAAGCAAGGGTATTTTGCGACTTTTCAATGGCACTCGATGATCACTTTACATGAATTAAATCGTCAATTATCACTACAAGAAAAAGGTCTTTTAGCGACATGCTTAGCGACGTTCATAGCGACATATTATGTACAGCGACAATAACAACGATAGGAGAAAATATGTCGCAAAAAAATTGCGACGTGGAAAGTATGTGTCTTAATATACGTCTCTATTAGTAAAGATGTGTGGTTATCTGTGTCTCTACCGAAGTCGCTAATTTTGATGTGTAGTTATCTGTGTCTCTACCGAAGTCGCTAATTTTGAGGGACGACGCTATTTACATCTCTACAAGCGTCGCTGTTTTCTGTAAGATGACGTTATTTGTGTCTCCGATGACGTCGTTGATCATAAATACGAGGCCACCTCGTCACACCCATTTTTGTTCCTATTTACATCCTAATTATCATAGATGAATATTTTATTATATATAATAAAATGAATATGTAGATTTAGATTAATTTTAGTGTAGCCTATCGTTAAGAATCGTCAATTCCTAGTGGTATTAAAAGTTATTTTCGCGAACGAATTCAAAGTATAAATATGTTCATAATATAACATAAATGTTAAAGGTAAACAACAAAACACCAAACTTTATCTTATTTTGATTTACGTTGTTACATAATATCAAGAATTCACGTATTTAAACTTTATATTATTAGAGTATAATAGAAATTGATATATATTTACGATAAAAGGTATTGATATAACTTAAGGATTAAGTAACTACATGTATAAATACATATACCAAAACCCTCCTACAACATTCGTTAATTACTTGAGTTTTTTCACTCGTTACTCACTTACTCATGGCTTCACCATCAGCTTCCAACAAGATCAAGTTCCACTATAGTTATGGTGGCACACTCATAGCGAAAGACGGCAAACTTAAATATGTCGGTGGAACAAGTAAGATTGTTACGGTTGATCATGATATATCGTTTTTGGACTTGCTAATGAAGTTGTGGGTTGAATCTTGCCCACCAATGTGTATAAGGTGTAAGTTGGCCGATGAAAATTTAGGCGCATTATTTCATGTAAAGTCTGATGAAGATCTTAGATGTATCATTGAAGAATATGATCATTGTCGTGAGAAGTTGAGGATTCGAGCCATCATTGATGATTCAATAAGGATTAAAGTTTGAAGAGCGTTTGTCGTTTCATGTACTACTTTAGATGGATTGTGTTGAGTTTGCGGTTCTTATTTAGGTTTGTTTAATTAGGGTTTCATGTTTGTTTGTTCTTTCATGAAACAAATATTAATGTTGTTGATTTGCAGATTGTTGTTTATCTTCTAAAGCACATTAGGATGTTAATTTGTTGATTAAAGATATCGTATTTTCATCGCAGGTCGTATAACTTTTGCTAGGGTTGTTTATGGTTATGTTAATGTTTATGTATGTTTATATTTATAAGTTGTTGATTTGGAGATTGTTGTTTATGTTTATGTTTATCACCATTTTCTTTTACACGGTTTAAAAGCAAATTAAAACGAAAACCCCGACCCTAATGGGGTTAACCGGAAAACGAATCTTGAAAATCTAAACTAAACAACTCCTAACGTAGCCAACATATTTCGTTTTTACGTGGGTCAAATAACTTATGAGGAGTTGTATCAACAATGTTTAAGAAAGAGTCTAAACCATTTGATTAGCTCACAAACAGTTTTTGGCAATTCTTACATGTCACACCCCGCTCAGGCGGAAACCAGAGGTGTACAATGTATTAGGTATCAGAAGACCAAGTATTACATTGAATAAATAATATAACAATAAGATTACATTAGATGAAGTTTAGGAGTTACAACAATACTGTGACGTCCCGTCAATTTGAAATACTTATGTTACCGTTATTATTTATATTTTATTCGCAATTGATTTCGACCCTTGCATTTCGCTTTGTTTTGCTAACGATTTACTGTTAATGAGTATCGGGTTTTCTGTATTTGCTGATTCGTCCTTCGAGACGTAATAATATTATTTTATCTAAGTGCCAATTAGTTAGTATTCTCATAAATATAAGTTAGAAGGTTTATGCCAAATTTGTCGGTTATCGGATCCTTTATCCTCGAGATATCGTGCTATTGCTCTTGTGTGCTCCTTTACCGAAATCGTGCGAATCTCGAAATCGAAAGTGAAATTATAATATTAAATGAACCTAATATAAATTAAATCAAAGTATGAACAATTCTAAGTTCAACGCAAAAAGAATCGGGAGTTTTCGATGAACGAAACTCCTTCACGGTCGAAAACAAGTCTGCTGAGCCAGCCGACCATCCAACAGCTGGCAGGGATTCAGTCGGCGGCTGAATCCATCCAGCCGACGGCTGGATGTGTCTGGTCAGCTTTGGTGACTCATTTTTGCATGAAATTTGAGTGGTGCAACTTGTCTAAACCCGATTGGACCAACGTTTCTGCCAGAACTTACTTCCCCAATGTGATATTATCATTTCCTTTCCACTTTTTCTTCATTTCACACAATCAAAAACACACACACTCAAGAGTTTCTCTCTAACTCTCTCTACTTTGTTCTTCATTTTCTTCTATTGTGGCTGTAAATCCCAGCCATTATTCACCATAAAAACACCATCAACATCACAATAATCGGTTGTATTCATCAAAAGGAGCAAGAGGCGGTGATTCTCTCGGTTTGCTTCTTGGGTTTTCATCATTTTTGGGGTTTAATCTCCATCAAAATCATCATCTAACAAGCTAGATCATCTTGCTTTCGGTTTTCGTGGGGTATAATAACTTCCTTCCATCGTTTTTATTTACATTTTAACATTTTTATTACATGCATGTATCATCTAACATCAAATAAATGTTTTTATAAAAGTTTTATGGTGATTTATCTAAGAACATATTTTTATAAACTTTTTACTAAGATCTTGATATAAAAAGGTGTTATTTGAAGAAATAAATGGATATTATTAAAGGTTTTTATGTTGCATGTCGAAATCTACCGAAAATACTCTTGAAAACGCTTAAAAACGATAAAATAACAAAAATCCGGAGCTGTCTGTCAGCCTCTAGCCGACGGCTGGATTATCTCAGCCGGCGGCTGGATCAGTCTGTCCATTCAAATCTTTCGTTTTGCTAATTTTCGGTGGTTGTCTTGTGTTTTGGAGGCGGATATTCTCATCACTACACCACTGAAGTTGTCATTCCAGATCCTTGTCCAAATCAAGCGGGTGTTAACGGTATAATTTGTTGTCCTTGTAAATCTTTTGATTTCATTATATTCGTTATTCGGTTTTAGCCTTGAAAACGGTTAGGAATAATTATTAGACCAACACTCGTCGTATTTTATCGGATTGGACTGAGATTTGGACAATAATGTTAAAAGTATAATCTAACCAAAGTATTATATTAAACTTATTATCGTATTATGTACTATGAATAAGGTTTAAAATGCAATTGTTGTTAAGCGGGAAAGTGTATAAATTTTGGACGAATATTTTAAGACGCGGAAGCGCTGCCAAAATTTCATCTCACGACTTTTTACGACCTTTAAAACACTTATATAAATATATGGTATGCAAAAGTAACATATTTTACAATAACATTGTCTTTGGACTCAAAGACACCAACGCAATCACAAATGTCATAATATTACTTAAAACGGATGTTTTCAACCTTTTTGCGTTATATTAAACTTCGCCTCAATTTGATCATTGTTTTAAGACATCAAAATATGTTCTGCGAACTTTATAAATGGTTTTGAAAGGCATTTTGCTCTAAGCATATTGGTAAGAAAAGACTTCAAATTATTCAAAGTGTCAAATTGGACTTTTAAATTGATTTTGACTTTAATAAGTCAACATAATTGACATTTGACTTTTATAAGTCAACATAATTGACCTTTGACTTTTATAAGTCAACATCTTTAATCTTGGTCAATATAATTAACATTAGTAATAATATTCTTTTCGACTCGGAGTCGTCACTTGTTTCCAACGGTCGCTGTTGACGCGAAGTATCGATATCTTGTCGATCGACCCTTTTTCTGGCGCGGAACATCGTCTTCTTAATCCGTCATCCTTATTCGATTTATTAAACGTTGGAATGTTGTATTAAATTTAATCTTAATCGACAAGGCTAAACCGGACCTAGACTTGTAGAGATACTGAGATTATGTTGTTTATTGTTTTAAGACACTTAGACGGTGGAGTTATAGCTCCGTGATAGTTTATCCGAGATTTGCTGAAGCTTGTATTGTGAGTTATTCGTAGCCCTTGTCTTTACTATTTTTAGGGCTGTAAAGCGTACTTTAAAATTTGTTTGTTTAAATAGTAGGCGTAATGTATTTCTTGTCTGCTTAAATGTTAGACGTCATCTTGTCTGCTTAAATGTTAGACGTCATCCTGTCTGCTTAAATGTTAGAAGTCATCTTGTCTGCTTATATGTTAGACGCCATCTCGTCTGCAAATTGTTAGACGTCATCTAGTCTGCTTAACACTAGACGTTATCATGTTTACTAATAAATTGTTAGACGTTATCTTATATCTTGCCTACTAAACTTTTAGATGTTTTTGGATTTCTTGTCTGCTTAATCGTTAGACGCTACTAATTACCTTTTTACCTAAGCGAATAGGTCCACCTTAAACTTGTCGTTGGGTCAACTCTTACTTAAAATTTCGAATAATTCACCAACATGTTGTTGATGTCGTTTTAACGCTTTGCAGGAAATTGAGGATTTCCATTGATCATGCCATAGTTTATTTTCGGATCGCTTGCTTTTGGGAAATTTGAATTTGAACTCTTTATTGTAATTTCCATGACGATCCTTTTGTTGATTTCTTTTGGAATTGTATTTGTACTAGGCGTCTTACCGCCCTTGACTTATTGATGTATTTTGTAACATTTGGCATGATCTATTTAATTTGATGTTTTGTTTATCGGTTATATTGTTGTAATCTTGACTTTGATATTATAACTGGAACGCTCCGTGTTTCCGCTTCCAAGCGGGGTGTGACAGAAGTTGGTATCAAAGCCAAAGGTTATAGCGAACCGAGTGATTTTAACTGAGTAAATCACTTGGACTATGACCATAGGCTTTTTAAAATCGATTTTTACTCTGATTGCAATGTGTGCACTATTTTTCATACGTGTTTAATTTCGCGTTGTGTTTTGGCATTTGGCCTTGTTTTTGTGTTGCACACATTTTCTGATCAAGTCTTTTTCTCTTTTAATTTAGGACGATGGCGCCTGAGAGGAGAGTTGCGACACGAAGTTCCGCGCGACGTGCTACTGCGAACGCGAGGGCTAATACCGCAAATCCGAAAGCGAGAACTAATACTCCGAACGCGAGGGCTAATACGTCGAACGCAAGAAGGAATAATTCTGAGAACGATACGACTCCTGACATGGCACATATGATTGCTCAACAGTTAGCGGCAATGATGCCCGAGCTTATAGCTCAACTAAGGGAGGGCACTGCCCAAAGAACTGGTGGTGGTTCGGGTTCTGGAAATCCCGAACCGATTGTTAATAATGAGGGCCCTGAGGTAGAGATCACTGGATCAGGTAGGGCAAAGGGCTCGACCCAACGCGCTGGGTGCACGCTGAAGACTTTTATGAGCTGTAAGGCCCCAGAGTACAGAGGCAATGAGGGAGCGACTGGAACGCTCCAGTGGATGGAAAAGATGGAATCTATTTTCGATGCTATTGACTGTGCGGACAAAGATCGAGTCCGATTTGCTGCGTTTGTATTTCAAGGAACGGCTTTGACCTGGTGGAATTCAATCGTGAATGTGCGAGGCCGAGCTGAGATCAGCAAGATGACTTGGGAGCAGCTAAAAGAGTTGATAATGTATTTCTTGTCTGCTTAAATGTTAGACGTCATCTTGTCTGCTTAAATGTTAGACGTCATCCTGTCTGCTTAAATGTTAGACGTCATCTTGTCTGCTTATATGTTAGACGCCATCTCGTCTGCAAATTGTTAGACGTCATCTAGTCTGCTTAACACTAGACGTTATCATGTTTACTAATAAATTGCTAGACGTTATCTTATATCTTGCCTACTAAACTTTTAGATGTTGTTGGATTTCCTGTCTGCTTAAATGTTAGACGTCATCTTGTCTGCTTATATGTTAGACGCCATCTCGTCTGCAAATTGTTAGACGTCATCTAGTCTGCTTAACACTAGACGTTATCATGTTTACTAATAAATTGCTAGACGTTATCTTATATCTTGCCTACTAAACTTTTAGATGTTGTTGGATTTCTTGTCTGCTTAATCGTTAGACGCTGCTGATTACCTTTTTACCTAAGCGAATAGATCCACCTTAAACTTGTCGTTGGGTCAACTCTTACTTAAAATTGCGAATAATTCACCAACATGTTGTTGATGTCGTTTTAACGCTTTGCAGGTAATTGAGGATTTCCATTGATCATGCCATAGTTTATTTTCGGATCGCTTGCTTTTGGGAAATTTGAATTTGAACTCTTTATTGTAATTTCCATGACGATCCTTTTGTTGATTTCTTTTGGAATTGTATTTGTACTAGGCGTCTTACCGCCCTTGACTTATTGATGTATTTTGTAACATTTGGCATGATCTATTTAATTTGATGTTTTGTTTATCGGTTATATTGTTGTAATCTTGACTTTGATATTATAACTGGAACGCTCCGTGTTTCCGCTTCCAAGCGGGGTGTGACAAATACGAAATAAAACAATACAAATATAGTACATGGCCTAAATAGAAACTAACTACGTCTAGCTAAGTCTCTTCGAAAGTCCATACGTTATCCAAGGCAAAAATAGTAACTCCATAATCGATGCAAAACTCAACCTCCTGAAAAGCGTTAAAAATACGACGTCAACATAAAGTTGGTGGGTTATTCGTATTTTTGTAAAAACATAATATTTTGAAGATTTTGATCCATTAGAAATATAGTTAGAAATCAATAGTAAAGATTTGACAATATCTTGAATTATAACAATGTACGATATATGCATAAACCTTAGATATTCATCTTCACCTGAACCTTACAACAAAGGCAACATTAAACCCTCAGTCTTAGTGTGTCAAACTAAGATAGTACACGAAAATTAAGCGGTAATAACATCCCTTCACACAGTGAATGATGAGGGTTCGTAAAACCCATATAGATCTATATATAAATACTGGTGGCTCAACTAGAGTTAACAGATGATTGAGGGCCTTATACTACCACCAAGGCCATATAAGTTTAAAGCAACACTAAATCTAAAGGCATCATAATCTAAACATGCATAATCAAGATACATAAAATTTAGTTAACGCTAATCATTCCCGAAGTAAAATTTATAAAGTAGTAAAAGGGCATCGAATAACTCACGAATCAGCGATAAGTATGTTGGGTAGACACAACCTGGAGAATAATACTCCACCGCCTAAGTGCCCTAGCATAAGACATAAAAGGTCTAAGTATCTCTAATGTAATAGGTTTAGCCTCGTATTAATTAACGTTATATTAAATATTAGAGTTTAGAAGAGTTTAGACGGATGATAAATATTTAGGATTAATGTCGTCCAATCCACCGGCGATAAGTCGTAGCGAGGTGACGAATAAAAAGGTATTTGATATTTCGAGTCGATAGTGACTTCTAGAAATATCGATCATTTAAGTTTATAAATATGATTAGATAGGAATGATATCCGAGCCCAAAGTGACTACCAGGAATATCGTTGAAAGGAGTATTAGATTTAGTCAAAGTCAACCAAAGTCAAAGTCAACTGAAGTCAAAGCCAACCATGTTATAAGTCAACTAAGTCAAAGTCAATATCAAAGATAGTTGACTTGGTCAAAGTCAACGAAAGTCAACCGTTTTAAAGAGGGAGTCAAGGTCAACGAAAGTCAACCTTTGACCAATTTGAATATTTTAAAGATATAATTTGAATATTTGAGTGAAATATGATTAGGAATCAGTTTATAAAAGTTATTAAAAAAGCTTAGGTTTAAAATCGAAGATTTGATCGTTTTCGGAGAAATAAACGATTTAACGTTAAAACGGACGTTTTAAAGTATCTAATAGTAAATAATATGTTGTTTAAGATTGCGTTTTATGTTTTGAGTCCAAAACATATGTTTAACAGTGTATAATACTTTACGTATACTAAAATAGGTTTACGTATACTTCATTAATATATATTTTAGTTATATTTTGTTAAGTTCGTTTATAATATAAAATGATTTTGTTAAATAAAGTTATTTAGTCAAATAACTCATAAAACTCATAAAGTTATTAGTCAAATTAAGTCATTAATAAAGTTATTTAGTTAAATAACTCATAAGTAATTTATATAAAATATACATATTCATACATATACTTATTTTACAAGATTTTAGTTAAGTTTTGTTAAGTTTGTTTATAATACATATTATGTATAATATACCTAAATTTACAAGTCCACTAAGTGTAAGAAAGTGTTGGAACATTTTCAGAAAGAATTTACTAATAAACCTATATGTGATTATCCGGTTTTAAAGTAGTTTAACATACGTTTTCGGTTAAGTTTTCTAATAACCTATTAACATGGCAAGTTATTAAGTTTTAGAGAAACTTTTAGATATCAAGTTATTTTAGTCATTTTAACCATATAATCAAGTTTTTAAGATAGTTTAGGTGATAAAATAAAGGATTAAAAAGGAAAACGTAAAGATGAGGAATAGGGCTGAGAAATACCGACCGAAACCGACTGGCCCGACCGAAACCGACAATACCGACCGAAACCGAAACCGAAATAGTGCATCCGGGGCGGTAGTCGACGTGAATAATCACCGTTTTCGGTATTCGGGTCGGGTCGGTAGAAATACCGACCAATACCGAAAAAGCTCGATTCAGCCCGAAATATAAATAGGGTTATGTTTTTTGTTCTCTGTGACTGCTGCGGCAGCTAGGATGGTGCCACTTATTGCTTTTATGATCTCAGATGCTAGGATGAGGGTTTCTTGAGGACATGTACAGGGTTTGCTTTCATGATCTCAGATGTTAGGATGGTGCCACTTATTTCCTCTAGATAGCCATCGGTATGGAAGATGGATATAAAGATGAAAGTAGATGAGAGGCAATATTATATATATATCCATTACCTCTTTATACAGTATTCTTTTAAATATAAGACAATTAGGTAAAGTGCTTTTGGTATACTATTTACCTTAAGTTTTTGGTCTAACATTACCAAGCAAACTATAATCTTACTTTCGTCAACGATTAGAGGCATAAGGTTCGATTCCATCGCAATATATGACTGTTTTTTGTTCTTTGTTTTCGGTATTTTCGGTTAATTTCGGTATTTTCGGTATTTTTCGGTATTTTTACCGAACCGACCGAAGCAAATTCGGTTCGGTTTCGGTTTGATGTGTTGCCTATTTTCGGTTTCGGTATTAATCGGTATCGGTTCGGATCGGGTCGGTATTGGCCCGATGCTCAGCCCTAATGAGGAATATGAAGATTTACCGGAAAGTTCTTGAATTAGCAAGTAAGTCTTGAGACTTTTTCTGGAAAGACTTCAAAGAAGTAGAGAGAGTGGAAACTCCAAGCAACAAGAAAAGACATGTTAGAATATGACTTTTAATGAAGAAAATGAAAGAATACGTTTATGATGGTTACTTACCGATTTCACCAAAATAGGAAGATCTCTTAGTTCCAAAAGCCAACCAAAAGCTTCCAAGGAAGGTGTTGAGAAAGAGAGCTCCAAGCATGGAAAAGAAACCATGAGTTAGAATAGATTTTTACAAAGAAAGCATTAGAGGAAAAAGGTTATATAAGACTTTCTTACCAAATTTTCCAAGGCTTGAACCCTTTCAATTCAAGAATAAGCCGAAAAATGGAACTTTGATGGATAAACTCCTTGCAAAAACATAAGAGTTTGGTTAGTAAACTCTTAGAGTCCAAGGAAGAAGATTAGTGTAAGAAAAGATGGATTTTCGAAGGAATATTACTTACCAAAGATTGTATGAACCAAGAGAAGACTTCTTGTGATCTTTCCTAACACAAATACCACTTTTGAATGTGGTTTAAGTCTCAACAAGTTCCTGGAAATTAAAAGAACTTGAGAGAGTTTTGTGTTAGAGAGAGATACAAAGAATGGAGAATGAAGTGAAAAGTGGTTTAAGGTTAAGAAATGGAATGAGAGATGATGTAAAATGGTCAAGGATCCACAATTTACTCATCCCACACTAATTAGGGAAAGATTTGGGCAGAAATCACATGGTAGCATGTGGTTTGGAATCTCAAGGAAAAGCAAAAACGTTTTTGTCAATATCTGATCAGCAGCTCAGTGCTGCGCACTGACGCACAATCAGACCAGTTAGTTTGTCCGTTAAAAGGACTGAATTTGTAACAGATTCCGTTAGTTCCCGTTAAAGGACTAACCTTGTAATAGATTTTTAGTTTGAGGGTAGATTTTGTAATATTTCAAACGTTAATTTTTCTCGAAAAGACGAAGGCTTTAAAATACCAATATTAACCTACGAGAATACTTATAATTGCTAGGCACTTAGGTACTATAACGTTTACGTCACGAAGGACAAAACAATCATTTAAATCCCGACTAAACCAATATCGCGTGAAACAAAATAAATACCAATAATAATAGGGTCAAAATAAAATAAATAAAAATAACGGTAGATGGTAAAACGCAAAAGTGTTACGAAATTTGCGGTTGTCACATTACCCGAATCGAATTCATCAATTAACTTAAAAATCAAATAACAAATGTATCATAAACATGCTAGTTGTTGGAATAGAAAGCAACAAATAGGCATCATAATGAAAGAAACCCACTCGACCTTTACTAAGGGTGGATTATATACGTAGACACATGTCAAGATCACGACCGAGAAGAGTGTTCTTGGGAATGTCTTATTCGGTTTCTCAACTTTTTCGACCATTGTACTTACTGACAATGGTTCGGTTAGAATTGGTTATAGGCTAAAACTAAACCGATAACCAATGCGGTTATATTTTGCAAAAAGAAAAACGATTCTGAATAGGTACTCGATATTGACAACCTTGAGTTGAATAGTTGCATTGTTAACGACAAGTTTCCTTTTTCCGGTTATTAAGGAACTAATTAATGAATTATAAGGTGCTAAAGTGTTTTCTAACCTGGATTTGAGGTTTGGCTATCATCAAATTATAATAAAGGATGAAGATGTGCATAAGTCACCTTCTAGGGATGGCAAAATCATCCGAAACCGATGGGGAAAACCGAAACCCGAGACAGTTGGGTCTGGTTCGGGGGCGGGTTGGCGGGTTTGGAGGCGGGTATGGGCACAAAAATATTTCTTTTGCGGGTTCGGGTATGGATATGGGTTTTGTCAAATACCCGCCAGATTATCCGTATCCGTACCCATACCCTTACCCATACACATATTAAGTCTTTTTTTTCTTTTTTTATTTATAAAAAATACATATTACTAATAATAACTTTTTATATTATATACTCTAATTGATTTCACATAACTTAAATTATATCCTTTAAAATAATCGTTTAAAATTTTTGAAATGTTGATAATGAATTAGGTATTTTGTGAGGTTTTAGTAATTCGTTAAGAATTTTTTTTATCCCTAACTCGATATTTTGTCTAGCATAAATGTAAATGGGTATACCCAATACCCGCGGGGAAACCCGAAAAACCGATGGGTAAAATTATATGGGTATCCGATGGGTATTGGGTTGGATATGGGTATGGGTTTTATAAATGGATGAGGGTACGGGTTTAGTGATATCCGACCCGAACCCGCCCCGTTGCCATCCCTATCACCTTCTACAACAGATGAAGGTCATTATGAGTTCATAGTTATGTTTTTTGGTTTGACTAATGCTTCATAAACCTTACAAGCATTAATGAATGAGGTCTTTAAACCATCTTAAAGGCATTTTACTTTGGTATTATTTGATGACATTATGGTGTATCAGTAAGTTATATGGAACACTTTTAGATAGTATTAGCGCCAATCAGGTTCTGCCTGGTTGGTAAGGGGTTTTCCTGATGAAGGAGAGGTCTCGAGTTCGAGCCTTTCCAGAGGGTTTCCTCTTTGGCGGGCATTGAGGGGTGGCTGGTAATGGTGGCACGATGATACTCCATTACTGGCCCGCAGGAGTTGCCGTTTCAAAAAAAAAAAGATAGTATTAGCACTTATGAGGAAGCAATTAACGATATAATCGGATGAGTAAAGTGTAATTTTGTTAAGCAACAAGCGGGGTAGCTAGAAATTCCTGCCAAGATAATTGTTACGGAAAAATGGCCTACTCGAAGAACTTTGAAGCACTTGAAAGGTTTCTTTGGTCTAGCACGTTATAAGCACACAAGGCTTTTGAGGTTCTCAAGTTTTCTATCTTATATTTCCATGTTTTAAGCATAGCTGATTTTAGCAAGGAATTCTAAACAACCTTTAACATCTTGAGGTATATAAATCTTGAGTTTCTTACTTCTAGTGTAAAAATTTCTATGAAATTACGAATTTTTGAATTTGGATACAAATGTTACGAAATTTCGAGTATTTCGTATAGTTTTATAAAAGATAGTGTAGTGTTTTTTATATATTTTATACATTTATGTACATATTTGAAAATTTAGTTACTTATTTTTATAGTTTTACATAATATTCAACATTGTGACGCGTACTAAAATTTTAAACAGTTAAAAAAGAGATTTATTTTCTTTTATATCTTAATATATAATAAAAGAGAAGCTTAAAATTTCATATGTCAAAATTTGAATCGTTACATCAGTTTTAAACTTTCATTTAGGCCATTAGATCAATTTGATGATTTCATTATATTTTAATTTCATTTTAACCTTTTTACTTTAAAAAATTTAGCCCTTATATTTAATAATATTCAATTAAAATTAATTAACTTTTTATTTTAAATAACTTAACGCGGTTACTTTAAATTAATATCTAAAAAAATATTTAACCTATATCTTTTAAGTATTTAACTTTTATTTTTCTTTTAGATATGCGTAACGTGTATTGAATGTTTTTTTTGTTATCGTGACATTGTTAAAATGCAACACATAATGTATGTTTATTTCTCTTTAATTTGTTTTTCTTTAACTTTGAGGTCATCTTGATAACATGCACGAATTGTCTTACAAAAATGGTCAATATGTATATGATATTTTTGAAGTAATATAATAATCTCAACTTCCACTACGCAATTATATTATTTCTTAAAAACAAAGGACTTAATCTTCGAGATAAATTCGCTTATTTATAAGCGAAACAACGTAACATTTGATAATATAATTCATTTTGTTTAATGACTAATAAGTTTCTATTAATCTTTCATTTATATTATATTTTTTTTGTTTAACATTATATTTTTTTCAATATAATTCCCCGCGTATTACGCGGGTCAATAAACTAGTTTCTTAATATTAGATAGCCAAAATTATTATATGAAATTTTGGATATCCGAATTTGAACACCACTAACGATCATTTTACCATTTTAAAAGCGAATCTGAAGGTCGTATAAATATTTTTATGGTCTTTATTTTTTTGGTGGCGAGAACATTCTTGCTACCAATGAAGAGGGAAGAGGTCTCCAAGTTATATCATGACGACAACATATAAAATTAGTTCACGAAGCTCATTGTTAGGCCATGATTTAAGTGGTAACTTATCTTTTACATCAAAGTTTTGGAAGTGGTCTTGGAAGTCGATGGGGCCATTCAAGCCATTGCTAGACGTGTTTTAACATTAGTAGATCGACTACATAGTAATATTCTATATCACAACGATAGTTCTTTACTTTCGAGATTAATGATATCCGAATCATGTATTTGGTAGTGAGACCTATAAACATGGTTCTAGGCGTGGCCTCGCCGTCACGAATCAGTCCATATCGTTGTCTTAAAGCGTAGCGTGATGTAAGGCGCGCTATAGCGCGTAGCGTCGCGCCTTTTCTTGAAGCTATTTGGACTTTTAGTTGGGCTTTTTCAGATTTGGGCTTTTTCACCTATTTGGAGTTTTGGACTTATTAGTTGGTGATCCATAGTATATCATCTTAGGATTATTAGTTGATATTGATAACTTGATTTTTTTAGTCTTAATTATTTGGTGACGGGATATATATGAAATATGCTATAAATATTGCCGCTATATATCACGCCTTAACAAACGCTATAGCCTCGCTATAGCTTGTAAGGTTTGAGGCGTGGCAGTGCCGCTACGCCACTCCTCACGCTATTTAGAACCTTGCCTATAAATGGCGTTCCTTAAGTTGCTTCTTTATGGCGCACAAGCAAGGGTATTTTGCGACTACGTTCAAATTACACGAATTATATCGTTAACAATATGGATTTTGATTTTAGTATCGTAGGTGGTTAAGGATGTACTTTAATTAAGATGCAAAACAAAACTAAGTACACTATTACTAGTGGTATTGAAAGTTATATTTATAACAATTCAAAAATATAAATATTTTCATTGTAGAATTTAATAAATTTAAGTCGGTACGTATTACCTACTATTTAACTATTAACCTATTCAAAATGTTAAGACAAACAATAAACACCAAAGTTTATCTTATTTAAATTAATTACATTATTACATAATACAAATAGATATTAAATATTTACGATAAGGTATCAAACTTGAGCATTACGATACCTTAAGGATTACTAAATACATATATAAATACATATATGTAAACCCTCCTACAACATTCGTAACACTCGTTAATTACTGTTTTTTCATTCGTTACTCAATTATTCATGGCTTCGCCATCAGCTTCCCAAAAGATCAAGTTCCACTATAGTTATGGTGGCACGCTCATAGCGAAAGACGGAAAACTTAGATATGTCGGTGGCACAAATAAGATTGTTACGGTTGATCATGATATATCGTTTTTGGACTTACTCATGAAGTTTTGGGTTGAATCTCGCCCACCAATGTGTATAAGGTGTAAGTTGCCCGATGAAGATTCAGACGCATTATTTCATGTAAAGTCTGATGAAGATCTTAGATGTATCATTGAAGAATATGATCATTGTCGTGAGAAGTTGAAGATCCGAGCCATCCTTGATGATACAATAAGGATTAAAGTTTGAAGAGCGTTTATCGTTTCATGTTCTACTTTTGATGGATTGTATTGAGTTTGCGGTTCTTGGTTACTTATTAGAGGGTTTCATATTTGTTTGTTCTTTCATGAAACAAAGATTAACGTTGTTGATTATCATATTGTTGTTTATCTTCTAAAGCATATTGTGATGTTGATTAAAGATTTCGTATTCAAATCCATTCGTACAATCATGTTACTGATTTTGGTTTATTTATTTGAATTGTTTTTGTTTATGTATGTTTATATTTATAAGTGACATGATCGTATAAATTTAGAGATGACGAATACATAATAAATAATAATACAAACATTGAACGAATGGATTTGAATCCGAACACGGGGATTGAGAATCCAAACTCGATTCATCGAAGATCCTGTTTTTGTTACATGTTGAGTATTTGATGATCAAGAAGTGAGGAACATATATTGAACAAGGTTTCTCCTTGATCGTGTAATGACTATTACAGAACATTGAACATATTTGGAATTTCCAAAGAGCCATGACTACCTGACCGAAATGGATCCAACCCAAAACACATGTTAAAAGGCAAATCGAAACAAAAACCCTGACCCTGAATGTGGCTAACCGGAAAACGTATTGTTCAACATCTAAACTAAACAGCTCCTAACTTAACCAAATTTCATTGTTACCTAGCTTGGTCAAATAACTTATGAGTTGTGGCATCAACTATGTTTAAGAAAGAGTCAAAACCATTTGATTAGCTCACAAATAGTTTCTTTCAATTCTTACCCGAATCGAATTCATCAAAAACTCAAAAATCAAATAACAGATGTATCATAGACATGCTAGTTGCAAGAATAGAAAGCAAATGAGTGATCATTATAATGAAAAGAAACACACTCGAACTTTTACTAGGGTTGGTTAGAATTAATTATAGGCTAAAACTAAAATAATAACCATAATTTCGATAAACATGGTTTGTAATGCTTCATAAACCTTACAAGCCTTAATGAATGAGGTCTTTAAACCATCTTAAAGGCATTTTACTTTGGTATTATTTGATGACATTATGGTGTATAGTAAGTCCATGGAAGATCATATGAAACACTTTTAGATCGTATTAGAACTTATGAGGAAGCAATTAACTATATAATCGGATGAGTAAAGTGTAATTTTATTGAGCAACAAGTCCGTGGTAGCTAGAAATTCCTTCCAAGATAATTGTTATGGAAAAATGGCCTACTTGAAAAACTTTGAAGCAGTTGAGAGGTTTCTTAGGTCTAGCGCCTTGTTATAGAATTTTAATTCAAGGTAAACTAGTATCAGCCAACCTTTGACAAAACTTCTCAAACTAAATACTTTTAAGTGGACATAATAAGCACACAAGGCTTTTGAGGTTCTCAAGTTTTCTATCTTATATTTCCATGATTTAAGCCTAGCTGTTTTAACAAGGAATTCTAAACAACCTTCAACATCTTGAGGTATATAAATCTTGAGTTTCTTACTTCTAGTCTAAAATTTTCTATGAAATGACGAATTTTCGGATTTGTATGTTATGAGATTTAGAAGATTTCTTATAGTTTTATTAAAGATAGTGTAGTGTTTTTTTCTAATATATTTTATACATTTATGTACATATTTGAAGATTTAGTTACTTATTTTTATACTTTTACAAAATATTCAATATTGGGACGTGTACTAAAATTTTAATCAATTAAAAAAATGATTTATTTTCTTTTATATTTCTTAATATATATTAGATAGCCAAAATCATTATATGAAATTTTAGATATCCGAATTTGAACACCCCTAACGATCAATTTACCATTTAAAAGCGAATGTGAATGTCATATAAATATTTTTATGGTCTTTGTTTTTTTGTGTGGCAAGAACGTTCTTGCTATCAATTAATGAAGAGGGAAGAGGTGTGCAAGTTATATCATGGCGACAACATATAAAAATAGTTCCTGAAGCCCATTGTTAGGCCATGATTTAAGTGGTAACTTATCTTTAACGTCAAAGTTTTGGAAGTGGTCTTGAAAGTCGATGGGGCCATTCGAGCCATTGCTAGACGTGTTTTAACATTAGTAGATCGACTACATAGTAATATTGTATATTACAATGATAGTGCTTTACTTTCGAGATTAATGATATTCGAATCATGTATGTGGTATTGAGACCTATAAATAGCGTTCCTTAAGTTGCTTCTTTGTGGCGCACAAGCAAGGGTATTTTGTGACTACGTTCAAATTACACAAATTATATCGTTAACAATATGGATTTTGATTTTAGTATCGTAGGTCGTTAAGGATGTACATTAATTAAGATGCAAAACTAAACTAAGTACACTATTACTATTGGTATTAATAGTATTGAAAGTTATATTTATAACAATTCAAAAATATAAATATTTTCATTGTAGAATTTAATAAATTTAAGTCGGTACGTATTACCAACTATTTAACTATTAACCTATACAAAATGTTAAGACAAACAACAAACACCAAAGTTTATCTTATTTAAATTAACTAGTTTATTGTCCCGCGATAACGCGGAAAAAAATAAAAATTGAATCACAAATTTTATTTTATGTAGATTTTAATTTATTATAAGAAAATAATGTTGTACGTATAATACATATATATACCTTTACGTTTATACAATATTGTTTATAGTTATAATAACATATACACTTTTATATTTATATATATGTTTTGATATTTTGTATCAGGAGATTTTAGAATAATAATAAGGTAAATTATAGTCAAAATTTAACGATAAAGAAATTATAATTATGTTTTTTATTTTAGTAGAGATTGAATGAAATAGAGAATGTAATTATGTATTGTAAGAGGGTGTAAAATGAAAATAATTTTTGATGATATCATCAATCTGATCTAACGGCTGAAATCAAAGAAGTTAACCCATCCAACGGACCTTACTTTGTCATGTGGCATTTAAGGCCCCTCTTTTATTATATATTAAAGATATATATTAAAGATTACATTATTACATAATACAAATAGATATTAAATATTTACGATAAGGTATCAAACTTGAGCATTACGATACCTTAAGGATTACTAAATACATATAGAAATACATATATGTAAACCCTCCTACAACATTCGTAACATTAGTTAATTACAGTTTTTTCATTCGTTACTCACTTATTCATGGCTTCACCATCAGCTTCCCAAAAGATCAAGTTCCACTATAGTTATGGTGGCACGCTCATAGCGAAAGACGGAAAACTTAGATATGTCGGTGGAACAAATAAGATTGTTACGGTTGATCATGATATATCGTTTTTGGATTTACTCATGAAGTTTTGGGTTGAATCTCGCCCACCAATGTGTATAAGGTGTAAGTTGCCCGATGAAGATTCAGACGCATTATTTCATGTAAAGTCTGATGAAGATCTTAGATGTATCATTGAAGAATATGATCATTGTCGTGAGAAGTTGAAGATCCGAGCCATCCTTGATGATACAATAAGGATTAAAGTTTGAAGAGCGTTTATCGTTTCATGTTCTACTTTTGATGGATTGTATTGAGTTTGCGGTTCTTGGTTACTTATTTGATTAGGGTTTCATGTTTTGTTTATTCTTTCATGAAACAAAGATCAACGTTGTTGATTCTCATATTGTTGTTTATCTTCTAATGCACATTATGATGTTGTTGATTAAAGATTTCGTATTTTCATAGGCGGTCATAGACTTTTTTTGGTTTATTTTTTTGAATAGTTTTTGTTTATATTTATAAGTGATATGATCGTATAAATTTAGAGAAGACGAATACATAATAAATAATAATACAAACATTGAACGAATGGATTTGAATCCGAACACGGGGATTGAGAATCCAAACTCGATTCATCGAAGATACTGTTTTTGTTACATGTCGAGTATTTGATGATCAAGAAGTGAGGAACATATAATGAACAAGGTTTCTCCTTGATCATGTGATGACTATTGCAGAACATTGAACATATTTGGAATTTCCAAAGAGCCATGACTACCGGACCGAAACGGGTCCAACCCAAAATATATGTTAAAAGGCAAATCGAAACAAAAACCCCGACCCTGAATGTGGTTAACGGGAAAACGAATTGTTCAACATCTAAACTAAACAACTCCTAACTGAACGAAATTTCATTGTTATCTGGGTCAAATAACTTATGAGTTGTGGCATCAACTATGTTTAAGAAAGAGTCTAAACCATTTGATTAGCTCACAAATAGTTTCTTTCAATTCTTAGCCGAATCGAATTCATCACAAACTCAAAAATCAAATAACAAATGTATCATAGACATGCTAGTTGCAAGAATAGAATCATAATTTCGATAAACATGGTTTGTAATCGAACCATTCAGTTAGGCCCATGATTTAAAATATAACTTATATTTCACGTTGACGTACTAGAAGTTGTCTTGGAAGTCGATGGTGCCATTCGAGCCATTGTTAGGCGTTTGTGAACCTTTATATAGATCGACGACATATTAAGATTGTATCACAACCATATATAGTGCTTTACTTTCGAGATTGATGATACAGGAATCATGTATATGGTTGTGAGACCTATAAATTGCATTCCTTAAGTTGCTTCTTTATGGCAAAACCAAGGGTATTTTGCGACTTTTCAATAGCGCTCGGTGCTCACTTTACATGAATTAAATCGTCAATGTAGATATAGATTTTAGTGTAGCATGTCATTAAGAATGTACCTATGTACGTGAATTACGATAAAAGAAAAAAAAAAAAAAAAGAAAAAAAAACTAGGTACACTTATTACTAGTGGTATTAAAAGTTATTTTCGCGAACGGATTCAAAGTATAAATATCTTTAATCTTTAATGAAAGAGCGGTTTTAAATGGCACATGACGAAATAAGGTGCGTTGGATGGGTTAACTTTTTTGATTTCAACCGTTAGATCAAATTGATGATTTCATCAAATATTATTTTCATTTTACACCTTTTTAAAATACATAAATACATTCTCTATTTCATTTAATCTCTACTAAAATAAAAAACATAATTATAATTTATTTATAAATCGTTCATTTGTATAATTTACCTTGTTATTATTCTAAAATCTCATAATACAAAATATCAAAACATGTGTATAAAGATAAAAGTGTATGTGTTATTAACTTATTATAACTATAAAAATATGTATATAAACGTAAAAGTATATATATGTATTATACATACAACATTATTTTTTCATAATAAATTAAAATCTAAATAAACATAAAATTTATGATTTAATATTTTTTTTTTATTTTTTTTCGCGCTATCGCGGGACAATAATCTAGTTTTGATATATAATATAAAAATGTTAAAGGTAAACAACAAAACACCAAACTTTATCGTATTTAGATTTACGTTATTATGTAGATTTAGATTTTACCATGTATAAATACATATACCAAAACCCTCCTAATACATTCGTTATAAATACATATACCAACGATTCTGAATAGGTACTCAATATTGACAACCTTAAGTTGAAAAGTTGCATTGTTAAGGGCAAGTTTCCTTTTTCCACTTATTAAGGAACTAATTAAATGAATTATAAGGTGCTAAAGTGCTTTCTAACCTGGATTTGAAGTTTGGCTATCATCAAATTGTAATAAAGGATGAAGATATGCATAAGTCACCTTCTACAACACATGAAGGTCATTATGAGTTCATAGTTATATTTTTTTGGTTTGACTAATGCTTCATAAACCTTACAAGCCTTAATGAATGAGGTCTTCAAACCATCTTAAAGGCATTTTACTTTGGTATTATTTAATGACATTATGGTGTATCATAAGTCCATGGAAGCACACAAGGCTTTTAAGGTTCTTAAGTTTTCTATCTTATATTTCCATGTTTTAAGCCTAGCTGATTTTAACAAAGAATTCTAAACAACCTTTAACATCTTGAGGTATATAAATCTTGAGTTTCTTACTTCTATTCTAAAATTTTCTATGAAATGACGAATTTTCGGATTTGGATACAAATGTTAAATAATTTCGAATATTTCGTATAGTTTTATAAAAGATAGTGTAGTGTTTTTCTATATATTTTATTCATTTATATACATATTTGAAGATTTAGTTTCTTATTTTTATAGTTTTACATAATATTTAACATTGTGACGCGTACTAAAATTTTAAACAATTAGAAAAATGATTCATTTTCTATTATATTTCTTAATATTAGATAGTCAAAATCATTATATGAAATTATAGATATCCGAATTTTAACACCGCTAATAATCAATTTACCATTTGAAAAGCGAATGTGAAGGTCATATAAATACTTTTATGGTCTTTACTTTTTTTTGGTGGCGAGAACGTTCTTGCTACCAATGAGGAGGGGAGAGGTCTGCAAGTTATATCATGGCGACAACATATAAAAATAGTTCATGAAGCCATTGTTAGGTCATGATTTAAGTGGTAACTTATTTTTCACGTCAAAATTTTGGAAGTGGTCTTGGAAGTCGATGGGGCCACTTGAGCCATTGCTAGACGTGTTTTAACATTAGTAGATCGACTACATAGTAATATTGTATATCACAACGATAATGCTTTACTTTCGAGATTGATGATATCCGAATCATGTATGTGGTAGTGAGACCTATAAATGACTTTCATTAAGTTGCTTCTTTATGGCGCACAAGTAAGGGTATTTTGCGACTACGTTCAAATTACACGAATTTTATCATTAACAATATGGATTTTGATTTTAGTATCATAGGTCGTTAAGGATGTACTTTAATTAAGATGCAAAACTAAACTAAGTACACTATTACTAGTGGTATTGAAAGTTATATTTATAACAATTCAAAAATATAAATATTTTCATTGTAGAATTTAATAAATTTAAGTCGGTATGTATTACCTACTATTTAACTATTAACCTATACAAAATGTTAAGACAAACAACAAACACCAAAGTTTATCTTATTTAAATTAATTACATTATTACATAATACAAATAGATATTAAATATTTACGATAAGGTATCAAACTTGAGGATTACGATACCTTCAGGATTACTAAATACATATATAAATACATATATGTAAACCCTCCTACAACATTCGTAACATTCGTTAATTACTGTTTTTTCTTTCGTTACTCACTTATTCAATATTCATGGCTTCACCATCAGCTTCCCAAAAGATCAAGTTCCACTATAGTTATGGTGGCACGCTCATAGTGAAAGACGGAAAACTTAGATATGTCGGTGGGACAAATAAGATTGTTACGGTTGATCATGATATATCGTTTTTGGACTTACTCATGAAGTTTTGGGTTGAATCTCGCCCACCAATGTGTATAAGGTGTAAGTTGCCTGATGAAGATTCAGACGCATTATTTCATGTAAAGTCTGATGAAGATCTTAGATGTATCATTGAAGAATATGATCATTGTCGTGAGAAGTTGAAGATCCGAGCCATCCTTGATGATACAATAAGGATTAAAGTTTGAAGAGCGTTTATCGTTTCATGTTCTACTTTTGATGGATTGTATTGAGTTTGCGGTTCTTGGTTACTTATTTGATTAGGGTTTCATGTTTGTTTGTTCTTTCATGAAACAAATATTAATGTTTTTCTCTAGTTTTATACAATCATGAAACTGCTTTTGGTTTATTCATATAAATTGTTTATGTTTATGTATGTTTATATCTATAAGTTGTTGATTTGCATATTGTTGTTTATGTTTATGTTTATCACCATTTTCTTTTACACGATTTAAAAGCAAATTAAAACGAAAACCCTGACAGTAATGGAGTTAACCGGAAAACGAATCTTGAAAATCTAAACTAAACAACTCCTAACATAGCCAACATATTTCGTTTTTAGGTGGATCAAATAACTTATGAGGAGTTGTATCAACAATGTTAAAGAAAGAGTCTAAATTAACAATATGAACTAAAAATATTAGCTCACAAACAGTTTTTTTCAATTCTTACCCGAATCGAATTCATCGATTAACTCAAAAATCAAATAACGAATGTATCATAAACATGCTAGTTGATGGAATAGAAAGCAACGAGTAGGAATCATAATGAAAGAGACCCACTCGACCTTTACTAAGGGTGGATTATATACATAGACACATGTCAGGATCACGACTGAGAGGAGTGTTCTTGGGAATGTCTTATTCGGTTTTTCAACTTCTTTGACCATTGTACTTACTGACAATGGTTCGGTTAGAATTGGTTATAGGCTAAAACTAAACCAATTAACCAATGCGGTAATATTTTGGTTAAGGTTCATTTTGGGTCCGGTTTATGGGTCGTGAACCACCAACATTTTGGACATATCTGGCCCACAAAAACTGTCATGTTAAAAGTAAGGCCCAACATACACTTTTATGGCTATCAAAGTAAGGGCTAAGTGCATGAGAATGTAACAAACTTTGTGCGATTTGCTATTGTATGTATCCAACTCTCAAAATCTCTATTGTATGTATTCAACTCTTATTTTTTCACAAATGATGTGACGGACCGCATTTTTGCTGACGTGTAACCGGTTTTTTAAATTTAACATTTCTCAAAAAAATCCGGTTCTTACATCATTTGTTAAAAAATAAAAGTTCAATACACACAATAGAAGTTTTGAGAGTTGGATACATACAATAGCAAATCGAACAAAGTTTATTACATTCTCATTCACTTATCCCTCAAAGTAATTATTTAACAAGTTTCCAAGACTAATGGATAAATATCAGCCCAACGTTTTTATTGGCCCAAACTCAGAAAAAGACCTTAATTAATATTAAATAGTTATAGTTATAGTTAATTAAGAAAGGTCTATTTGATAAGTTAATTTATTTGATTTCACACTTTAAATCAGATTGATGACATTATGTATATGTGGGTTTTCAAAATTAGGATTTTGATTTTAAAATAGTCATTTGGGGTTTGATGGAGTTTTTAATGGACGAAATTTCTTTTAGTAGCGTTGTTATAACATTCTTAATGCTATTCTGACATATAAGGTTTTGAAACATAAACATTACACACTAAAATCGTGAACTATTTTTATTTTACACCATTTTACAATAAATAATTACATTATCTCATTTAATCAATCTCCATTAAAATAGAAAACATAATTATAATTTACTTATAGAATCGTTCAATTTGGACTATAATTTACCTTATTGTTATTCTAAAATCAACTAATATAAAATATCAAAACATGTCTATAAATGTAAAGATGTATATGTTATTATACTATAAACAACATGTGTATAAACGTAAATGTATAAATGTTACTATACGTATAATTTCTTATAATAACTTAAAATCTACATAAACATAAAATTTACGATTCAAATTTTATCTTTGTCCACACTTTCGCGGGACAATAATCTAGTATAATATATATTACGTGGATAAATTTTTATAGTTTAACTAGGGACAAAGTAAAAGAATGTTGATTTTACAAACACAAATTTTTTCAAAAAATAATATAAATATAACTATTTTTTATACTATGAAAATAACAGCCGACTCTATACTGACTTTACACCTACCTATAACTTGCTCATTGGCTCATCTATTATACAAGTCATGAGTTACATGCTATATTAAGGTATCATAATACCCAAGTAACAAAATGTAATATCATTACATAATGACAATTTATTGAAAAATTTATTACATTTTCTTTCCAATTCCTCAATTCTATTAATTAATATATAATTTTACCTTTTTTATGTTTTGACCACTAGCAATCAATGGTATTTCATCATTAAATGCCAAATTTAATATAATAAGATATAAATGATATAAATAAATATAAGTTTTAATTCTTTTTTAGCTATAAGTCTCTTTGTTTTTTCATAATTAAATTTAAATAACAATAAATTAGCAAAAAATTATTTGTAAAAAAAAAAAAAAAACTTTTGGATCCAACAAATTGTCAAATTAACAACGAATTTGACTCGTTTGATTACACATGCCTTATTTTTATTTGTATAAAATTATGGTTTCATGCATGTAATTCTCATCTAGAAACAGTCATAAATCAAGTTTATTAATTTTAGTTTTTTTAACTTTGATTTTTTCAATTTTTTTTCCCTTTCTTTTTGGGTCTGAGATGTTGAAGTTTAATAAATCTTACCCAGTTCTTAATTTTGCTTAATTCATATTAAAAATCAAAACTTTTTAATATTTTTGTTGAATTTTTGAAGTTTTTCTTGTTTTTTGGTTAGTGTAGTTAAGGTGTTTGATGTTATGTCTCAGAGAAAAAAAATGTTTGGATCAGTTAATGTAGTAAGGTAACTGATGTTTTTTTAGTGTTGTTTAAATCGGGTAATTTTCGGTTTTTCGAGTTTGTGTGAAAAGTTGTGGAAATGGAACAAGAACATGATGAACTAAGATTTGTTTGTAAGTTGTGTGATAAAAAGTACCCGAGTGGGAAATCATTAGGTGGACATATGAGGTCTCATGTTATGTTTGCTAATGTTGCAAACGTTGCAAATGTTTCGAATGTTTCTAATGTTGCAAATTCGTCTGAATCTGATGAAAAGTTTGCGGCTTTGATGATTGCGAATGGGAGTGGGAGTGGGAGTGGGAGTGGGAGTGGTGGGAGTGGGAATGAGATTGGGAATCCGAGTTCTTACGGGTTAAGAGAGAATCCTAAGAAGACTTGGAGGGCGGTTGGTGCGATTGGTACGGTTGGTCCTACGACTTTTACGTTCCAGAATGAGAGAATTTGTAAGCAATGTGGAAAAGGGTTTCAATCTTTAAAAGCTTTGTGTGGTCATATGGCTTGTCATTCTGAAAAAGATCGAAACTTTAAGGATTATGATCATTCTTGGACAAGTGAAAATCTTGATCATGAAGAAAAAGTACTAATCGATAGCCATTCGGATAGTGATGAGGAACCTGAGGAACCAGATTTTGAAGATCCGACCCGTGTGACAAGATCCAAGACTAAAAGGTACAAGAAAGTTGTAATTAAACCGTATTCGTTTCCTAACAATAATACTAATAGTAATAATAGTAATTATAATTACGGGTCATCATCTATTTCCGAGATTGATGAATTTGAACAAGAAGAAGTTGCTATGTGTTTAATGATGTTATCGAGAGATTCGTCTAATTGGGGTGGAGTAAATTCAGTTGTGGAATCATCTGACAACAATTCGGCTCTTTTTGAAAATTCAGCTAAAAAAGTCGAGTCTGATATTTCAGTTGAGGAATTACTTAGAAACGGTGATCCAAACAAGAAGTCGAAAGGGGTGTATGATAAGACCCGAGAGTTTACTTATGAAGAAAAACTTGAAATTCGAAGAAATTTGTTTAAGGAATTTGGGTATCGTGATTCTTTAAAGAAAAGAATCCGCGATGAAGATGATGCATATAATCCTGAGTTAGAACGAGAGCCTACAAAAAAGAGAAATAAATACGAATGTTTAACTTGCAATAAGGTTTTTAGTTCATTTCAAGGGCTTGGTGGGCATAGACCATGTAGTAAAAGGAATAATGCTTTTGTGTCGAAAAAGGATAGTGGTGAAAACAGTTTCGAAGGTCAATTTGGTCATACTCGAAAACCAAAATATGATAAGAAAATAAAGGCGAAAAAAACAAAAGGGCATGAATGTCCTATTTGTTTTAGGATGTTTAAATCAGGGCAAGCTTTAGGAGGTCATAAAAGGTCTCATTTTATTAACGGGTCAATTGATCATTTTACCGCTTATGATCATGTTGCTCCATCGTCTTCTGATATGATCGATCTTAATCTCCCTGCTCCAGAAGAAGACTAGACTCACAAACGGGACAAGTTGGTAAAAACTTTATGTTGGTTTTTGTTTAAAGTTGCATTTCATCAAATTCTTGTTATGTTTCTTGAAAACATGTTCAATTTTCAAGATTTTGAGTTAAGTTATCAGTTTCGTTTTCTTTTTAAATGGTTACTTGATATAAAATCTCGTGATGTTTTTGTTTCATTACTGGCATGATTATGTTTTTGGTTATCTCGATTTCTGAACTTTTGACTCTTGTATCGCACTAGACGTTAGTAATGTAAATGATACGTAGTCATCTACAATACAATCATGTATCTGTTTGAATCTTGATGTCTATTTGCGAAACAAATAGACACCAATATAAAATAAAATCAAACGGATACATGTGGTTATATAAAATATACACAAAAAGTCTTAGGTTGAGACCGGTCTTAGGCCCGACCCCAAAAAATCCTGGTCTACTGACAAATTGACCCATATTTGCATTCTATCCTCATTTTAGAGCACAAAGCCTGGTTAAAAGCCCGAGTCTCGTTAACCCAGTTCTTCGATTAGCCCAGTTATACGACCGCTTAGGCCTGAATGTCTTATCCTAAAAGTCCAGTCACTTGAGCCCATTACAACGGCCCATTACTTATAACATATATGTAGGTAAAAACTTTAGAGATGTTTATATTTCTAAGTTTCAAGCTTTTTAGAGTTTGAACAATCTTGTTATGTTGTGTTTGCATCTATTGCAATAGCACCCGAGTTCTTCGAATTGAATTTCATGAGTTTGAATTATGTTCCTCGATTCAAATGATTATTTGACTTTGAAGTAATATAAGATCGACAATTTTTCTTGAGTTCACTTGCTATATGTTAGTTTGCACGCGAACTCCTTAATTAAAACCAAAGATCAAATCCTTATTATGTCTCAATTTTGTTATAAGAAGTATGTGTGTGAACGATCTAGCTCCATAGTTACGTTTGAGTTCAGTTGTTAGTTAAAAGTTGTAAATTGTAACCAAATTAAACCCTATCGAAAAACCTCTAGAGAGCATTACACTTTCAAGTAAGATTTGTCCACAAACACTACAAAGATCTTGAAATGAGAACAAAATTTAAAACCTCCAACCTAAGACTTTCGTCATTTTCAAACCTTCAAATACGAGGGAATTTTCAAGAACTCTCAGTGTCTCCAACCAAACTCAACGTCGTACTTGTTGTCAATCCCGCTGACGTTGAAAAAGTGAATTTTCAAGCATTAGGAGATTGATGATAAGTGAATCTTGTTTTATCAACTCTAAAACATTTTGTGATCATACTTCTCCTTTTATCTTATTTAGAATTCATCTCGAGTGTAGACTTTTTAGTTCAACAAACAATAATCGTATCACTTCATTTTGTTACAGAAGATAATTTATAAACCAATAATATTGATAGATATACCACTAAGTTTATTATATGTGCTTACACTATGATTTTGATCTATTACATTATATAGTGAATATACGAGTATTATATATATTAGTAATATACCCGTACGATGTCGCGATGATAATAAATTGTTTAAATTTTTGGTGAATAATTTTCTTCGATGGTACATATTTTATTAAAATTGAACGATCAACATTTTCGGTTTGTAAACATTTAATTAGTTAAATTCTAAAGATTAACTCTATTTATTTAAAATTTTACACAATACAATTGATTGTTTATAAAAAAGAAAAATCAATTTTTTAAAAATTTTGAAGTATGTAATTATATGTGGTAAGTGTTATAACGTTATAATTTTAATTATTTAATAACTGATTAATTAAAATGGTAGTTTATTAATTTTACAATGCTTAAATTTCAACATCATATACTCAAATGCTTTATAATGTATATAAAATAGTGGCGTAAAAAATCACCTTTCTTTTGTGTTAAGGGACACCCCGAACACATCACATATACGAGTAGATTAGAAAATAGAAAATAGTTAACAAATCAAAAACAAAACTTTAGCTAAGAATGATGTCAACTGGTAGAGGCGGAATGAAACTTATAATGTAGTTTTCGTTTGAGAATTGTCGTTATAATGTTAACGATCTTGTGTTACGGTGCTAGGTCTAAAACATTATCTGCCTTTTTGGTATATTGTCTGTTGTTAGTTGTTACACAGTGATTAAAATCTTAAAGTAATTATAAACAAAAAACAATAATGATTAAAATTATAAAAAACAATAATTTTTATAACCTTTGAATGATTTGTAGCCCTACATAAGATTTGTTGCCTTGAGTTGCATTTGCATAGTTATAGTTAACCTTTTGTATGATTTATCTTCACTTTTTCAATCTGACTAGTCGCGAAACAAATATCATAGTACCACAAAAATAATATAAAACCGCGATCTCACGACTTAAGGAAAGTTCTTACAACTTAATGATCTAAAAACCGACAGAAGCTTAAAGATAAATAAATAAGAATCAATAATCATGATACAAGAGTTGCACAATTGTCAAGTGTTTAACTATATCGAAATGTACTTTTAACATATAGTTTTTCAATCTCGTCTTATATGTTACTGAGACGAAAAACCAAATAATTGAATATGGATACAACATATATGTAAGTCTTGAGATTTAATGATCTCAAAAGTGATCAAGAATTGGTAATTAGTGGACTCATTGAGTGCCTCTTCATCAAAAGTTTCATTTGTGATCTTGGTGGGATAATTGCGAGTGCGCGCTAATCTCCTGCAATCACCAACTTAAGTTATTACGGATCTAATTTGTGCTATGTAGTACATGTAATCATGAAAAGTAAGCTTGAATTATACCATGGGCCGTCCTATATTATGTCGTATTACCTTAAAAGTCCTTAATCTTGGATCTGTAATCTTGTTTTGCTGATAAACTACAAAAATTGCAGCCTGTAAACTGAAAATTATTCAACTTAGGAATCATACGGACGGAAAATTACTTTAGAAGCTTAATAAACTTTACATAATCAAAGACGATTTCATCTCAGTTTTCGAACAAACATTACATTTGTATCATGTCATTTTCGTAACAACTTCGTTATATTTATAGTTATAGACTTGCCAACCCTATAATATACTGTTGCGCTCGCGTATAGGGTGGTACGAGTGAGTTAATGTTGGGTCACAACATATTAATTGGTTGGTTAACACTTTTTGATTACCTAATTTCTACATCACAAATTTATATATCTTTTTTTTTTTTTGGTATTTTAGGTAGAGAGCTAATTGAATGTTCAGAAATATAATGTTTAAACTTTCCTATAATAGGTTTTACCTGTCAGAAATGGTCATGGGGAGATCTTTAATAACGCGGACAGGGTAAACTACAAAAATTGCAGCATGTCCGCATTATCAAAGATCTCCCCGTGACCATTTCTGAACCTTTTCCCTGATCATCCCAACTAATGTTTATGCAGAAAGGTTCAAACATGAAATTTCTACGAGTACATCGGGACGTTTTACCGTAAGGCCATATTGTTGATGGTTATTTCATAATATGATAAAGGAAGGTGGGAACTTTAAATATTTTAAGTGCACGAGTGACCAATATAATATAAAAAGGTAAGGTAGCAAATAAGTGATGGTAAAGTGGTCTTCTAAAAATGAACTTTTTTAATCATTGTGATGAACTTTGGCAAACAAAATCAAAGATTTTTTTCTGACTCAAAGCTAACAATCATGAGCATGCTTTCTATAGATAATAATTTAAATAATATATCAGGTATCAAATATAAATTTGGTTCTTTAAGACTAATATTCAGCTAATTTTTTTTTTTTTGGAACGACATAATTGCATTAGAAAGCCGATAGCAAGAAGGTAACGCAAAGTTACAAGGGAATTAGTTCAAGAGAATACAAGGGGAAGTTTGCAATATATTGCAGATGACATGACGCTACACATGACATCTATTTATCGGTTACTTTCTACTTTCTGATAATGTTGAAGAGGCCGGGTGTTTAGTAGTGTTAATAAGACCTTAAAGGGGTCGTTTGCAATTGCTAATTAAATTTGACTCTTTGTTTATTGCGTTTTGATAGAACAATATGTTGTTTTTTGGATGTTTGAGATCGCTTATCCAAACTGCTTATTTGTTGCGAAAAAAACTGTTTGAAGTTGTTTATTCCAATAATAGCCAGTTCTAACAATCAATCCAAAACACCACTTTGTTAATAAGACCTTAAAGGAGATAGAAAAAACGAGAGGTTGAAAAAGAACGAGAAAGAATAAACTTTGTTACGGAGTTGTTAAACACATTGAAAAAGGATTTTGGATAGAGTTCTAATAATGTGGTCTAATACATGCATGAGATAATGAATAATCATTACAAATCGAGTTCTCTAGGACCACAAATGGACCATATATGTTACCTTTCTAATACCACTTGTGTATAACTAGCTAGTCGACGACATATAAGGATTAAGGACCGTTCGTTTTGGCTTGCTTGTAAAGTTGCATCTACCAAAGTACATCCTCCGCTACATTATCTTAAAGTATAGGTGTGAAATGCTTAGAGAGAGATTCCGTGTGCAATCAATTCTTAATGATGTGCCACTAGCCAAACATACGTTTTATGTCCTACTTGAAAAAGGGCCAAAGACTATCGATTTGGGAGGGAAGCAAAAGTTAAAACTTTTTCAAGTATTCTTCTAATAGATAGAGGTGTTGTTTGTTATCATGGTTTATCAAAAACATTCAAGCAATGTTTAATCTTATATCTGTCGAAGGTCACATAAATGAACGGGTAAAACAAGATGAGTAATATATATGTCAAAGCTTGTACTTCTTTTACGGGTCAAAATGGGTCAAATTGGATTGTTTTTGTCAAAAAAATAGTTTTAATAAACATCGAATATGATTTAAAAAATTATGAATTTCAATAATCATAGATATTTTGAGTGATTTAAAAAATAATGTGAGCAGTTTACTACATATTTGACTCGTTAAAGATAAAATATAATCCGAATCCACCAATATTTATATATATATATATATAACTGTTGTCCCATCTTACATACCTAATGTGCAACCAAGAACCCTAATTATTTTATTAGTTTTATAATATGCCACATTGCCACTTGACAGTACTAATATTTAAGTAGTCAATGGTTTCGAAAAATTCTTATATAAACAAAAGCTTGATTATAGAAAATAGGAAGTAACGTACATTCAATTTAAAGACCAAGTTTATGAAATTGTACATACCTTTCGTATATCATTGGTTGCGCATTCTGGGAGGGACAATATCACCAAGTAAACCTTGATCGACATGAGAACTTTGAGATGATGCTTGAGGAAGTTTTTGTAATATATCTCCTGATTGGTTTGATACTAATTGTGGACGGGGTTGGGAGGAACCAATTGCACGGACTTGATCACGAAATTGAGCTGTAGAATAGTTTACAGGTTGTTGAACTAATGAATTAGGGGCCAATTGCCTTGCATAAGGAGCTTCATGGTGAGTTGATAATCCTCTTGGGAACCCAACGGTGTGGTGACAATGTTGGCCTTCATAAGTTGTAATGACAATTGTTGAGTCGTCTGATGAACGTTCAACTCTTTTCTTTACTGTACATTTGCTGTTTGTGCAGCGATAATAGCTCCTGATTCAAAAGTCAAAATACGACGGTTAGAAATCAAAGGGTTAGAACAAAATAACTTTAGGACCAAGCACCTTAATGAATAAAAAATAAATCTCATTAAGGAATTTGTGTTTCTCTAGAGGTGCCAATATGGACATGTCGGATAAAATGTCTTATAATGTTGAATGCATCCAAAATAGGCATTCAGCAACTTAATTAACCCGCTCGACTAATTCCACTTTTACCTATATGTATTGATTCGACTCGTAGATAAGTAAATATCTCAAGACCGACACCTCTACGCTCTAAGTTAGTTCTTAAATCTCATGGTTTTCTCACCACCTCATGCATCTATACTCAAATTTAATTTATTGTATGTTACAAAATACTAATAAAAAAATAGCTAAGAGAATTGAAAGCATAGCAATATGATGGAAAAAGAAGGTGCATGACACTCAGAGTACTAAGAAATGAACTTTCTTAATCGGCAAGCCAACAATTTTTTCACACGGGACAAGTAACGGGTAACATTATCGAGTGAATTTTTTTGTATTACATTCCGTGGTAAATGTTTCTTGGATTAAATTTTATATGAGTTTATAGATTATAAGTGAGATATGAAATATAACCTAGGAAAAGGGCTATTTTTAACAGCTTTCTGTCCATATTTTCTCCATCTATAACCATCTTCAAGATGATCAATTTCACTCTTGGTCATGAATGCAAAACGCGGCTGACGGATTCTTTTCGGCCCCTTCTTTTTAACCTTACTCCTGAAAATCATTTCAAACAACTATTAACAGCTATTAAGTAGTTCATTAGTATAAACAACAGGAAAAGTCAAACCCAACAAGTTTTAACCTTGTATCTTATATGACTAATTAGATACCCAAGATCTTATTTCCGAGTAATTTATAACATTATTTTAGAACGAAAAAGCTTAATTAACACTTTATATTTGAATCTATCTTTATAAAAACCATGAACAAATAGAAGAAAAGACCTTAAGTTATATGGTTGTTGCAAGTGAAGAGTAGGCATTCAAAGACCATTTTCAAATTTTAAAACTCTTTTATTAGAAGTTAATACCAATAAGCAATACCAATAGTTTATGTAATTTAGCTTATTTTCACAAGTTCATTTTTTTCGGCTTATTTTTCAGTTTTACGTCATATTGAACCCTTTAGCTTCAAATAAACACACAAACAGTTTTATAAAAGAATAAATCGAACCATATAAGCTCAAAAGTTATGAATTATAACCAAATCTATAATTGATTTTAAATGTAGCAATATAGTAAGTTGATGTTAACCATTATAGTCACATTTATTAGGGGCCACAAAACAAATGCAAAACTAATTATATAGTTGATGTAATGAAACTTGACACCAAATACTTTGATTGGATTTTGCATTATGTTTAGTAACTTTTATGCAATTTTTTCGGAACAAATGAGCAAAAATATCAAAATATCGAAAAAGCATGTTTAACCATTTATATGTTCCTCATATACAGACACTCAACCTGCATATAATTCATGCACATATATAGATATATAGATATATAGATACATATAGTCATCATTTTATGTGAAAATCGCGGAATTGATGCTTTTCTAGCTTGAATTACATGTAATTCACAGAAATGCCATCTACAAAAATTTGTTTCAAAAATATATATTAAATTAAACAAAAATCTACTGATTTTTATTTATTTCAGAAAATTAGTAGCGCAGCTTGTTGACCGCTTGACTTATGTCACTTTGTAAATTCTTATATATAAATCCGTTATATATTAAAGAATTTATTCCATTTAAATTTTATCATGTTACGTTTGTTTAAACAAACGTGAGAAGAAAGTAATAGTGCAAATTCCAATACGGTGTCGTTTCAGCTGAAAACAACAACTACTATAACTAACTCACACTCTATCAGACGACGGAGGTATACCACCGGAAAAACCTTCACCGGAAGGTGTAGAAAACTCCGATCGATCCTCGGATGAACTCATCGTATCAGATCTAGCCTGCACGTCATTAGCACCTGCCTCCGAATTGATTGAAGTACCGACCACGTTGCCGGAATCATTCCGATCAAAAACTGCGTGTGGAGGATGAAAATTCCATCCGAAATCGTTTAACACGTTGGTTTCGTAATTGAAAGTGTTGTACTCGCCGGTTAACGATGTCCACGTAGGATCGGAGCTGAATTCTCCGGGGAGTTGAGTAATCTTATCTTTATCATCTCTGTCCATATGAAAATGTGAGTTTTAGAGAGGGAAAAAGTAGCTCTCGTTAGGGTTTTAGGTTTTAAGAGAGAGATAAAGTGAGACAGAACTCTGTTGAATTTTCAGTGGATGATTGATTGATTTTTTCTATAATATAATATAATATAGCCAATAAATTAATAAATTATCTGATTCGTTATGGATTTTTCGTAATACTTTTTTCTTGTAAAAGTACATAAATGTTAACCATATCAATAAAATTAGACCAATTGTTGCGAGTCTCGCGACACTATTCATTTTTTACGACACTATTCACTTTCGCGAGGACATTTCAAGTTTTTATTCGTCTGATTATGTTTCATGAAGTTCTCGCGATGAAAATGTGTCACAAAAAATCCGTCACGAATCAGATTATTGTTTTGAAAAATATTAGTGTTGAGTGATTGTTTTGGTGATTAATTCTAATTTATTTTCCGATCCTATGTGAGTGATTATAGTGAAAAGTTGGAAAATTTTTGTGTGAATATCATGTTTAACAAAACAAATACGATTTAGCAATTAATATTATTCAAAAAGTTATGAAAAAGTTATATGTATTTTTTTAATAATTTTCTGAACTTAGATACATTTTTTTAAGTAGATGTATTTTTTATAAACATGATGTATTTTATCCAATTTGGATTTTTTTTAATTATAAAAGATATATATAATATATTTAAGATAATATTTTTGTCAAAAATTTCAAAAAACGTTAGATTCATTTTTAATTTATATTAGATGCATATTTTTACCCAAAAAAAAAGTCGTCAAAATTATATCAAGTGGGTACCCTTGTAAATATAATTAAATGTTTGTCCTAATGTTATAATTAGTTTTTTATAAAACCTATTTATACTTTAAATATGTTATTTTAAAGTTTTGGTTTTTATTAAGTAAATTTTGGGTTTGTTTTTATTGTTTTTATATTTGAGTTTATTTTTACATGATCCTCTCTCTCTCTCTCTCTCTCTCTCTCTCTCTCTCTCTCTCTCTCTCTCTCTCTCTCTCTCTCTCTCTCTCTATATATATATATATATATATATATATATATATATATATATATATATATATATATATATATATATATTTATAAAAGTTTTTCTTCATTTAATAATTTTGGGACCTTCAAGCTTGTCTCAATGGTTATCATCTGTCACCTTGGAGTGGGTGACCTCTCAAAAAGATTTTATACCAATACCCGTGGTTGTCTCAGTAGAGGTGTTTTAACAGGATCAGGACTTCGTGCAGGGTGGGTCGGTCAGTTACAAAAGTGACTCGGGTTTGAAAGGGTCTGTCAATAATTTTTCTCTTTTTATATGTAATTTATAAAGTATAAGTGATATATGTAATTTTGATAATACTTTACTCTATAAATCATTATTTTGTTTTGAGTATATCTATTTTTTTTATTATATTGGGGAAGGGAGGAATAGGTAAACGATAATATTAAAAAATCTTTGTCAACATGTAAATAGTACGGAAAAGAAGGGAATAGAAGGATGAAAGGTTTTTTGTTAGTTTGTTACCACGTTCGCGTATTATTGCGTGATTGTTACTCGCGATGTAAATTTGTCATATAAGGTCAAATTAAATCAAATTGATTGGAATTAACCTTTAGTAAGAAAATGGTTTGTTACTTTAATTTTGATTTAAATTCTCAAACCAACTGATTTTATGATCGATTGTATCGAACCTAATTGGATTGAAACAACTCGGTAACTTATTATAGGAAGTTCGTACGATATTAATGATTCAGTTATTTATCATCAGAAAAAATGAAAGATTTTACGCTTAATTATAATAATCAATGTATTTTTCTTTTTACTATAATTAAGTGCAAAGACGGATGATTTGATTAGGAACCTTGCTTAAAAAACTAAAAAACAAGTGATGCTTGATAATTCGCTAAGAAGATTAAGGGGGTGTTTGTTTGAGCTTATATAAGGAGCTTATGGCTTATTGAATTTTCGGCTTATGTTTCATAAGCTCGGATTTTCTGGCTTATATAACCATTTATGGGATTATTACTATTTATTATGTCATAATACACAGTAATAAGCCCATAAACGGTTATATAAGCCGGAAAATCCAAGCTTATGAAACATAAGCCGAAATGACAATAAGCCATAAGCCGCTTATATAAGCCCAAACAAACACCCCCTAAGGGCAAGTTAAGACACATAGACAATCCATTTAATTCAACTCCGACATGAGAGTAAGAAATTGATTAGCCCAAACGATATGATGTCTATTTAAATGTATAAATAGATAAATAGATTGTGTGGTCAATCCCGATTATCGTGGTAAGACCAAGCTGACACTCAAAAGATCGACTATGATGTTCTAGTCAAACAACCTGGTCCGTCATGCCAGGTGGCCCAATAGAACATGCGTAGGTAAACCGTGGAGACATTTTTGAGATGTTGTAATACATACAAAATCTTTCCTAAAACGTGAAACTTGTAGTTTTATAGTCTAGTCTGGTATTCTTGAACCTTGTTCTGATTCCATAACCCTAGCTTGTTCTTGTGAGGTGCGTTTTCGGAGGTTGGCATGAGTGACCCGAAGCCTATAAACTTGTTTTGCTTTTTAACTCATTTAGAATGACCTCTAGGCCTCGTTATCTCTGATACTAAGTGATTTGAGTATTTGTTTGAATCGTAACTGGGAACATCATTATCTAGTTAAGTGTACTAATATATTGATTAGTTTATAAAATGAAAAATGATTTAAATTAAGGTTTTCGTGTTTACAATTAGGAGTATAAGAATCTACATGTAGATAATCATCGTATGAAATGTATATAACTCACATAGGAGTAGAATCAAATACAAAGGCTAACATTTGTAGAAAGTACGAAAAAGATTATATACAACATAATTTTTGTGCATCATGTCATATGTGCATGTCATGTCACCTGACACATAACATGATGCATATAAACGTGTATCTGTCACGTCATATGATATACAAAAAATGTAATACACAACTATGATTCACACCTATGATGTGACTATATCTTAGATTAGATGTATATAAAAACGGAAAAACAACGATTTTTTTTATAGTTATATAACTTAAAAATAGTAAAAACATATAAAAGATCATATATAAAATTATAAAAATATATTAAAATTTTGCGGTATTGACTTTTGAAAAACGTCTTATATCTCCCAATCTCGTCATGTCTTGAAACTTGACTATGCCACCACATTATTTTTTGCGTTATTCAGAACCTTGGTGAAAAGTATAAAACATTTAAAAAAGAAATACAAAAATTAAACAACCAAATAATTAGCAGGCTAAAAAGTAGTAATCCATTATTTAGGATATGAGTCATCAATATTCTTATTTATCTTGTTTTCAAATCATTATAGTTATAAATCTCGAAAAAGGTAGTAGACTCAAGGTTTTTAAAATACTATAATCGAGATACACATATATTTGTTTCATGAAGGTGAAGAAGACGAGTATGATGACGATTTCATAAATCGATAATGGATGAGGTTTCATGTACATGTTACTAGAGATGTCGAGTTTTTTTCACTTAGATATAAACAACCTAATTAACTGGGGTATCCAAGTGATGTTTCGTTTCCGAACCCTTTCCATGTCCAACATCAAGATGTTATCTAAGGAGGTTAGAAACCGAGATCATGACGTCTTTACCAGACATCATTAGCCATTTGGCCTCCTAGGTGAAACGTTATTTATGCGTAGAACCAAATTTGTAACTAAAGTTCCAAAATGAGGACCAAAATTCTTGTAATTGAAGTTGTTACATTAAATGAATATCTTATAAATGTTGTTTACAATTTTACCCTAGGCAAGTGTTGTCAATTTAACACTTTTAGAAAATAACTTTAACTTTTTTGTAAATAATTTTGTAAACGTAAACGGGTGAAAATAAATGAGTGTGTGTTTTCAAATGGGACAAATGATGGTAGAGTTTTTTTAAGTTTCTATTTTTTTTTAAGTATTTGAGTTCTTTAGCTTGTCGCTTCTTTCGGCTTTTAAACTTATCGTTTTCTATACCATCCACTCAAAACTCACTAGTCATGTCCATGGGTTTTTAACCTTTTCCCCCAATATATAACCATTTTATCATTATATAATAAAGATAGTGGTTGTTTTAGACACATACGGACAATATTTCTCTACTTGTTGATTTCAAATCAGTAAATGGAGAAAATGTTGTTTTCGGTAAATATAAGGGTGGATAAATAACATAAGAGGGTAAAATTTCAAACGGAAAAATCAGTTTCGAAAAGGTCAATTACAATTAACAGTTGAAGCACAATCTTCTAAGTGTTTCACAAGTGTGAATCACCGACCTTGTGTTTGGTATATTTATTAAGAGCAATTTAGTACAAAACACGGACCCTTTTCATAATTATTTTATATTCATTATATATATTTATCGAGTTATTTAGAATGTATACGATATACCTAATCCACATTTAATTATTTGGAAAGAAGTCATGTTTACTCACTTACTCTAATGTAATTATAAATCTCTTGTTAGATTTATAAGAACCCAAAAGGAACTCAAATAATACATTAAAATCTAATATTAGTTGAGGAAATAGAATAAATGAAAAAATATAATGTAAATATCTAATAGGTTATCTATACTTTATTTAGTCAAATAATTAGTCTCTACCATTATCATGACACTTGAGTAATGGATAGTATAAAATATAATTAAGAAACGTGATTTACAAATTGAATATTAAATTTGTAAATACTAAACTTATAACAATGCATGAACCTAAACTAAACTAACAAAATACATGTGCTAATTATATTATCTAACAATAAAATTTAATTATATAATTATCATTTATTATTTAAATAAATTGTTTAAACATCTTTATTAGTTACAAGAAAATATTGTAAACTTTGGTCACTATCATGCACACACGAACCCATATCTAAGTAGAATCGTACCCGAAACCTTAGGCTTTATGAGTCTCATATGTGACAAGTGATAATGTAGTTTTTAATGTGTCAATCCATATTAAATATGGAAGTAAGTTGATATATTTTAGTTAACATGATTTTGAAAATAACATCAGGCATAAGTTTTACAGAATTTATATCAAACACGGGTTTATTAGTAGCGACAATAATTGACACGACCTTAAACCAACACGACAATAAACGGATTCCTACTTTGTAACCCTTAGATCTGATCAGGTAATCTTTTTTTTTGATCAATTTGGCTTAAACATTTTGATATTTTTGTCTATAACTAACTCATAAATACGTGTGACCCAGTGACCGGTTTGTTAAACTGGTTATGCAAGTCACGCCCGTTTAACATGTTACATTGTCACAGGTTAGATTTGTATATTCCATTCCGGTTATGTCTTGTGGGTCATGTGTGGGTCGGGTAATTTCCACCCATAAAAATGACATTCTTGTGATCATTAGAGTAGTGATTAAGTAATTGGTTAGTTATTTATTGTGATTATAAGAGTTACACGTATAGCTTATTGTGTTCATTAAACTTTTCATGTAATAATTCATAATGTTTTCGTATAGGCTTTGGACCACTCTTTACTGATGTTGATTTCGTAACAGTTCTTATAGGGTCCTTAATTACGATTTATTTCATAATCGTCAAACTTTATTAAGTTATTAGTATATAAAAAGTGTTATTTTCTTTTTATCAAAGGGGAAAAAAGGCTTTATTTTTCAACTAATATAAGTAATAACCTCATAACAATATATGGTTAACTTCACCATGTATGAAAAATGCTATAATATTACCATATAATTCTTAATTATTTAGCTTTTAGCTTTTTGTTAATTTTAATATATTTGAATACAGGTACGGGGTGATGGCAATGTCGAAGCTTCTTATTTGTATTTTTGCCGTTTAAAAAAAAAAATCTTAATTATTTAGCAATAATTAGCATGAGGATAAACAAGTAATTTAAGCAAAATTTTTCCAATAATGACCATCAAATTAGAATAATTTTGGCCCACTAAAATGTACTCCCCTTATCCCATCCATCACAATGAAATTATTTTGTCTGTATTTATTTTTAATTTAGTAAAATTTTATTAATTAATTTAAATAAACGTTTTAATTAACTAATAATTCCATTAATTAATATTGATATCAAATCTAGACAAAAAAAAAAAGAAGAAGAAGTTGAAACTTAATAGTACTATTGAACTTTTAGATATAATAAAATTGCTAATGTTTAATTATTACTTCATGGTAGTTATGTGCAAAACATTTTTAATTAAAGCAAAAATTTATCATATGTTTACACTCATTTGTAAGATAATTATTATAATTATTATTATTTTTCTTGTTATATAAAAAATGTAGATAAAGTTTCTAAAATATTAGAGGGGAGCCGAAATATTATTTGTGCCTCACTCCTTTTTTATTATTATTATTATTATTATTATTATTATTATTTTAAAAGTTAAAAAACTTAAAAGAAAAAACATTATTTATTTAGCTCTAACAAGTTTAATATAACCTCTAAGACAAATAATTTTGAGATTGCAAATTCAAGTCAAATTAAAACGAAAGTGATATGGTATGTCACATGTGTTGTTGAAAAGTGGAAGTCATATTATTTCTTTTTATTTTACTTTTTAGAATTAAATTTATTTAACATATATTTATTTTTGTATTTAGACTTAGAACTTTCAATTTAACGAAAAGAGACACGTCTAGGTTATGTTGTTTTATACCACTTAAATACCGTATTAACCTATATTCAAAATTATTTGTTAGTTTTCGTCTAATCAACTTTAAGAAATATTCTTTTTCGACGACATGGTTTCAAGAATTGAGTTTCGAAAAGGAACTATTTTGTTTTGATTCAACAAAATTGTGGCTTTCTAATTTCACTCCAATCTTCTGGATGTCGTTGTTCAAAGTTCCAAAGACTGTTCTTGCTCTTATGGAAGCTCTTCGCGGAGATTTCTTTAATGGGGTCCAGGATAACGAGAAAAAAATTTCGTGGGTTAATTGGCCTAAAGTACTTTCGGCTAAGAAATCTGGGGGCTTGGGTGTGTCGAGTTTTTTTGCGCTAAATCACGCACTGTTATTTAAATGGATTTGGAGGTTTATTTCTAATGATAAGTCTCTTTGGTATCGTGTCATACTTGCTATTCATGGTCCGATTATCCAAGGTTGTTCTTCTGTTCCTCGTTCCATTTGGTGTTCTATTATTAAGGAGATTCAGAACATTAAGAATCAGGGAGTAGACTTAATCTCTTTCTGCAAAAAAAGAGTCGGTAACGGTATGCAGACGAAATTCTGGCATGATGTTTGGATTGGAGATCAGAAACTTAGTAATGTTTTCCCCCGTCTCTTTGCTCTGGATGAGGATAAAGAATGTAATGTCGCATCTAAATTCCAGGGTTCTATTGATTTCTCGTTTCGTCGGGCTATCAGGGGAGGTGTCGAATCCTTCCAGTTTGTGCAGCTTAGAGAGATGCTGGAAACTGTCACTCTTTCTAATATGGAGGATCGTTGGAGTTGGACTTTAAACGGTTCAGGTTTGTATCGTGTTTGTGATGTGAGAATTTACTTAGATGATTTTTTCCTGCCTAAAGATGCTAGAGGTACCAGATGGGTCAAGTCCATTCCTATTAAAGTAAACATTTTTGCTTGGAGAGTATCTCTTGATCGGCTTCCTTCTCGGGTTAATCTGATTCGTAGAGGAGTTCATGTTCCGTCTTCCGTTTGTCCTATTTGTTCTACTGATGATGAAGACATTACTCACCTCTTGTTCAGATGCTCTATGGCTTCTGATATTCATCGATTGATTTGTCGTTGGTGGGATCTCCCTTGGTCTCAACTTGGGTCATATACGGAATGGTTATCTTGGTTTACAGATATTAGGTTGGGTTCTAACATCAAATACATCCTCGAGGGTGTTTTCTATATTTCGTGGTGGTATATTTGGTCCTACATGAACAAGCTGCTGTTTGCCTCAATCAAACCTAGGAAAGATGTAATTTTTGACGATATTACTTCTAGTTCTTTTACTTGGTGTAATGCTAGAAGTAAATTTACTTTTACATAGGATTGTTGGCTCCAAAATCCTAATTTTATTTTCTTGTAATTGTCTAGCGTCTTGCTAGTTTTTAATAAAAGTCGTCGTTCAAAAAAAAAATTTCATATCAGAAAATTATCAATGCGACTAGCCGTTAATTTTTTTTGTAACTTGTCAACATCCCAAGTCTTAGAGACTACTAATTTGTAACTTACAGAAATCCCAAAAGTTGACATGTTGTTTTCTACCAATACCTAACACATTTCTTTACAAAAGGTTATGTCATATTTTGCTATAAATGTATATAAATCATTAAATCCCATATAATAAACATTTTTCAAAAGAAATGTTTTTTTTCATACGCATTATTCCCCCTCAATTACTTTTAACAACATTACATATCAATTTTCCTATATTAATAAGAATATAGGGTTTGTCTCATTGGTAGGAGATTGTTCTTTACTAGTGGAGGTCTTGAGTTCGACCTCTCTCTAGGGGTTTCTCCTTAGGTGATAACTAACTTTGGTGTAAGGTTCGTAGGTCGCATACTGCCCAATTGGATGTCACTGTGGCCCCAAATCACTAACGTTGCCGTTCAAAAAAAAAAAAAAAAAAGTTAAGAATAAAAGTTCGATAAAAATTTCTTCATTACTCATCCTTAAGCGTACACATCCAAATCCAATATAATACATGCTCTAGAAATAGTATAACGATATTTTGTTTTATTTTTTAATTTCAGTTTATATTTTTTGAAAATGCAAAAATTACATTGATCGACAATACAATAACTTACAATTTTGTTTCTTACGAAAAGCCAATTCACAATCTCTAGGTCATTGTATAATGATATCAGTGTGTAGTCTATACCATAAGGTTGAGCATCACATTAAGTGGGTGTTTAGAGGGTATTTGTGTAAGTTTATTTGGCGCGATTAAACTTATATTGAATAAGTAGCTTATGAGTTATAAAATACAAGTTTATGAGTTGTTTATTTTAAAAGTGTTTAGCTTAACATATTAGTTTTTCATGCAAAACAAGAAAGGAAAACTTACATAAGCACATAAACCATATAAAAGAAAATAAGCTTATGAAAACCCCCTTCATTCGGATCATAATTATTTTTGAATGACAAAATGAATAATTAAAATGGAGTGTTTAGAGTAGAGTTTGGGTTACAAAATCAATCTAGCCAAATAATTAGATTTTTCCTATCTCTACTAGAGATTCAAATGAACGAAAAAAGTTTAACGTCATCACATAGAGTGTCTCGTCTAGGCTTTTTCATATTTAATGTGAGTTCGTTTCTATACTGCCAAAGAACCGACATGGTCACACGTAGATGTGAGTTCGTTTCTATATTGCCAAAGAACCCACACGGTCACACGTACCACCGCTTTGAATTGTTTCATGTTGTATTTGTTAATAGAAACTTCCTCGTGTATACTGAGGCTACTGATCATTATGGAGAGAAAAAGATGATTGATGTCCCACCAAGAGGCTATTACACTCCATAATTCAACAACTATTGAACATTTATCGAAGATATAACTCTAAGTTATTCAGTTTAAACAAACACTAAAAATGGATTTATCTATCTTACATAAACTAATAAACTCACAACATAAACTAAAAAAAACACCCCCTTAGATTAGCTTGTTTATTGGGTTTAAAACGTATTAAAAGTTGAAAAATTCAATAAACTCAGATTTTAAAGAATATTTCAGACTTGAACTTATTAACTTATAGTATAGTTATAAACTCAACTATAAAAGCTTATATGACAATAAAACTATATGTATTGTCTTTTTAAATTTTAGAGAGGTTTATATATACAACAATCTATCTAATTCAAACGTCTCATACATTTTTAACCTGTTTAATATCTCTCTTGGTTTTAACTCAAACATAACTCAAATAAAGATGTTTAAGAAAAATGAAAGAAGAAAAAACAACTCGACCATTTATTAGAAAAGATTGGAAGAAAAGACTTTCATCTACTTCAACCGTTGAAAGAATCTAACAACCGGTCAAAACCATTGTTAGATTTATCTTTATTAAGTAATACAAGTATAAATCTAATCAGATTGTCAAACAACATACATCGGAAGCAATTGGAATCAAACACATAATAAATATTAACTAAGTTAAGAATTGTACCTTTTTTGTTCATTTACCTCGTTTAGTATTTATAGTGAAATCCTACTATAGGCTTGTACACGACACATTCTTTAGCAACAGACTTGTATGATAGTACACGTTTACAATCACCACAACTCTTGTCTAGCTTGCTTGCTTAAACCGTACTTGAAACTCACAAACCGAAAACCCGTTTGGGTTTGCAGAATCGATCGGCCAAAGAGGAAACAAGAAATCGATTTTCTTGTTCTCCTTATTCGACTATGGTGTAGAGAAATAAGGGACTTTATGTTCCTTATATAGCCAAACAATGTATTGGAATACATGTGTTTTATAACTTAGAAACCTCCATAATTACATAATACATTCTCTCAATTATTAAATATTACACTTAACATATTAAGTAATAGATAATAATTAATAAACGTATAGTCATGTGTAAATGTCGATATGTACAACCCCGTAGGCTCACATATTTATAGACAAACAGTTTATTTGACGTGTTCAAATAGCAACATATATCATTTTTGTTCTCGATCCATGAACAATATGAGCTCGAATCTTCCTTCATAATTCTTTTTTTATAATCTTCTCCTTAAAAAGATTATATAAGCAATAAAGTTTCTAGAAGTTAAAACTTTAATATTACAAAACATTTATTTATAAAAGACATATATAACGAATCATATTATAATTCACATTTTTATACGTTATGCAACTTAAAACGTTTAGTCAAGTCACATACCGCTAAAATAAAACCTTTAATATTTATATACATTTTCTTTCAAAAAAAAATCATTTACTAACATAAACTGTCAAGTCTTTATTAAAAGTGTTGGCCTACTTAAAAGACAAGCCCTAAATGGTCCTTCATAGACCTGCCCAAAAAACAGGCCGGGTCCTCCTAGGCCCACAACCCGTTTACCCATTACTTTAGTCTGTTTCTTAGTTCGTTTAAACTTAATCTATAATCTATAATGTATAAATATTAATTCGGTAATTTAGAAAACTTTCAAAATGACCCTTTAGACAGAACTTTTAATATGAAATTTTAAAAGGTTTTCAAGTAAGGGTTTGCAAAATTTGGTCGAAACCGAACCTCGTTATTTTTGGGTCTAGTACTCGGTTTATGGTATTAAACGAATTGGTTTTCGATCAACATTTGTTTAGTTTCGGTTCAGTGAGGTCCAAAAGCAGATGAGCTAGTCAAAAAGTTTGAGTTCATTTTAAGGCATGGTTCGGAATCAAATCATTTATAGACTTGTATCAAACCGACACCAACGGGTTGTTCTAGAGGGTTCACAGATTTGGGAGAAGGTTGCAGTTTTCATGAAATTCATAAGTAGTAGGGTTTGTATTCAACATATTTTTATTCATACAGTACAAAATGAATATATATTTACATGTATGATCTGGTAGACAACATGAACAATAGACAGATCAAAACCGTTTTAATCCTAAATCTGTAACTTAGAAACATACTAGCTAAACATAGTATACGAAAAAATTACGCTTCTTCTGTTGTCTTGAGCGGAATCCACTCCTTATTCGGTACAACTTCCTTCTTCGAACGAGACATGAATCCTAGAAGATATCCAATTAAAAGACTAAATAATACAACCCCGGCACCCTCTACGTACCATAAAACTGATGTTTTTCCTTCTTTATCTTCTACATCAGCGCTATTACTTTTGTCGTTGCTGACTTTATTAGTAGTTTGACCATTTACTACTTCCCCAGAGGCTAGGATTTCGACTGCATCATGAATCTCGCCATCGTGGTTTCCAATATACGTGAAAGTTAGTCTTTCTCTATTAGCGATGAGTTTGGTGTACCCAAACTCACCACCACGATATATGGAGTGGACCGGTTGTGGAAAGATTGGGAGTTCGGGGTGGCTAGATCTAGGCTCCCATATGGGCTGCCAGTCCATGCCCGCCATCCCAATCACGACATGTACCGGCCCACTACCACAAGTGTAATTATTTACCGGACAAAAACGTTCGTATCTGTGAACATGGCCCCATAGGGCGAGGTTTACCTTATTCTCCACAAACAAAGGTTCTAAATGCTCAAGCATTTTCTCCTTAATCGGACGGTCTCTTACCTCGTTACTTGTCGTGTACATCGGTCTATGACCTTGAACCACAACAAACGGTGTTTTCACCCTATCGACATTTTCTAAATCGTTTTTTAGAAAATCGTATTGTTTACTCCCTTTCAGAAAATTCGTTTCCGTCGATAAATACACAAAATGAACAACACCGAAATCAAAGGAGTAGTATAAGTTCCGAGTAGCAGGAGCTCGACTCCCGGTCGACTCGGAAGAGTTTCCGGGCATGTTGAATTTCATACTATACGGGATACCACATTCACCACCTCCGTCTTTTGCATAAATATACATGGCCCAGTCCGGTTTCCATGGCTGCAAAGGCCAATCATATTCATGATTGCCGATGCATACATGGTACGGGACTTTTGAAGCCACAGGTTCGATTTGGTTAAAAAAGTGGTCCCACACCCATGAATAGCCACGAGCATAGCTTATATCTCCAATGTGGGAAATTAACGCGGGTTTATCACCTAGTGCCTTGATGTCACGGGCGATCCATTTTAAGGTTGATATACTTTCGTCTTGTGTTCTTCTGTACGTGTTATATGGTACTGAGGTTCCCATATCTCCATATAAGAAAGCTATCGTTTCACCTGAATTTGGGTCGGGTGAAACAAAGTCGAACGTGTTGCTCCAACCCTCGGCATCACTTCCCACCTGATACATCAAAAAGGTACGATAAGTGTTATGTATAAAAGTATTAAATATCAATACTGAAATGAACGGATACTAAGTATAATTTTCGTAAGTAGAAGTTTGACATTCAAAGTTAAAGAAAGTCAAACGAACAAAGAATGGATGAAGTTTCCGAACCAAATTTAACTCGGTGGCAAATTTTGTATGTACATTAACTCGGTGGCTAAGCTATGAGTCCGCACATGACAGACCTGATGATCATCTCGTTAAACAAGAGAGATTTGCTGCAAAATTACTATCAGTGATCCTACATTACAGTTACTAACTGAATCGAACCTTATTTGCTCAATTTAGTGATCTCTTGAATCTTAATTGACCCAAGATTACGGTCTTTACGACATAAGCGATAAATATTCATCCAAGATTCAGTACTATTACACATCTTATGAACCCTGGACCCTGGACCCTGGACCCTGAACCCCATCAATGATTGGTATCTAAATAACTGCTTTTTATATCTGCTACAACGAGATCCAAGCTTCGAATCTACTCTAAGTATGCACCTAATGGAACTAGACAGTACACCAGATTCATAACTTTCCGATAACTAAGATGTCACGACCAATTTCTCAATTTAACGAAATAACAATCCACATCAATGAAAAGGCCTATGCTTGAAGCATAATAAGCATAAAACGATACAACATCAAAATCTTCGATTTCTAAGCCTATTAATCAATAAACAAAACCCAAAAGGCCAAAACCATATGTAGCGTAACGTAAAACCAACTATGTTCTACTTTAAAAAGCAAAAAGTAAATAAGTTACGACTCTAGAGTACATTTCGTTTAAACATTCCTATAAACTACAATCATAACAAGAGTGTCGAAATCCGGCCATGTGCTCTTTACTATTTGCTTTGTACGTCTAAAACACTACTTTCATGTACAAAATCGACATCCATATGCTTAGAGTTTTTAGTTAAATTTGATCATTGTTGCTACAATTCATATCTAATAATATATTGGATCATAAGAATTTATAAAGTGGCAGAAGGCAAGCGGGCAACAAGGTACGCCGCTAACCCTTTTCTAGAAAACTATTTCAAATTAACTTTCAATTTGTTACATTATATTTGTCATGTATATTTTATTACGTGACATCTATATAAGCTCACACGTCATCAAATAAAGATTATAAAGTCATATATACATATAGGTGGTATTTGGGATTAGCTTATGCGTATTGTGTTTAAACCAAAAACAAACTTAAAAAGTAAGCACCAAACTTCTGGCTTTAAAAAGTGCGATTCTAGTTATAAAAAAGCCAAAACGCTGGTGGTGTGTTTTAAATCCACACACCAATAAGTGCGTATTGTGTTCATAAATATGCACAACGCAAAACACACCTCAAATAGCAATGGACCGTAAATTCCCTACAATTAATAATAACTTTAAAGTAAAAAAAATTACCTTGTAATAGTACCTTTTTCCGGGTTTTAAATCAATCATCACACCATCATGAATAAAACCCGGATCTCTCCACCCAACGCTATTATTCGCGGGCGCATCACACATATCTTCCCTCTCATACCTCCCAACCCGACTCCCCACAACCCGATCCATCTTACCCGAACTCAACCCATATTTCACCACACATTCCCCCCCACCCCCACTCACAAACATAACCCTCATCTCCCCAACCCGACCCGTCAAAGCCAAATGCACCTGATCCGGCCCATCACCCGACCCACCACCTGACCCGTAACCCGACCCGAATCCAAATTCCTTACTTTCCGCTAACAAATGTTTCGGTTGCGGTAACGGGTTATTCTCATGATCTACCCGAGTCGGAACAATTTCCGACTCGGTCCATCTAAAGATCCGGACTTTATATCCGGATCTTAAATTAATCAAAGGGACAGTAACATAACCCGACCCGGATTGCCACGTGGGAGAATTATTTAAATAAACATACCCAATATAGTTTCTTAAAGACGAGTTGGGTGGTGAGTAGATACCGAGCCAGTCGAGTTGGGAAGGTGAGTCAACTCGTGACCAGGTGATGGTTACTGAGTTGTTTGATCTAGAGAGAGAGGTTTTAGAGAGAGAAAGTGATGGCGTGGATGAATTTGATTGGTGTATAAAATCAGTGAAAAATAATAATAATAATAATAATAAGAACATGATTGTATAAGAACTTGGTGAATTCATGGAATTTGTGATCTGGGTTTTTGGAAATTGGGTGTTTGGGAATTGGGTTAATGAGGAAGATGATTATGGTGGATTTAATTTGTGTTTTTTGGTTTGATTGGAAATGAAGCAAAATGGGGAAAAGATTAAAAGATGGGTGGTGTTTGGTTGGTTTGTTGTTGTGTCAGTGTTCTTGACATAATTGGGATGTGATTTGTTGAAACATTAAAGTGTGTTTGGGGATTGCTTTTTAGTTTTTTTTTGTTTAGTTATGTTAATTTTGGTTATTGTGTTTTTATTTAAAGATACTTAGAGCTTTCGTAGTTATAACATCGGAACCTTTGATATTATTGTCACTTCAGTGTAACTTAACTTATAACATAACACTAAAGACCTTCTAACCATAACACCAAATTCTGGATCCACCTATTTATATTAAATTTTATAAATATTATTAAAAAAAAATACATAACGCGCGTTACGTATGTAACGCGGGGCTTCATAACACCACTATAACACGGCCCGGCCAACCATGGCTCAAGCCATGAAGACATAACGCAGGGCATAACCCATGGTTGCATGCCCTTTTATAGTGGTCTATCGACACTAATATATTTCGTATGATTTTTGATAATAAAGATATTTGACGTAAGTAGGTGATTATCGAGGCTGATGTTTATGTATAAAAAATAATTTGGTCTACAGTTTGGTTTTATGTTGTATGTCTTTGGTGGAATACGAAACATTTTTAATACGTTAATGGTTGAAAACTTGAAACTGTTTTTTTTTTTTCATTTGCCTTTTTTTCACTTTTTTAAATTTTAAACCATGTTGCATGAAAAATTAAGCTATAATCGGTAAAAGGAAGTTTATGATTGATTTACGATACAATTTTGGCACAAACGGATATGTTAATTTACGGTATTTGGTATCATATTTTTGAATTTGCACTATTGGTACGGTTCGGGATTGTATCGTTGCACACGCCTAATATTATCTCTTTCATTTAATCCATTTGTCTTAGTAACATTTTTAGTTTAGGTTGTGATATTTATAAAAGAAAATAAGATAAAAAAAAAAAAAAAAAGAAGTTGTAGATTCCTGTATAAATGAAGGGTTCACTCATTTACTCACTTTGGTCTAGTTGATATCTAAAATGTAAGTAAATTATCTAACCAACAAAATGGTTATTGATTCAATTAGGTCTTGATAATTCGATAACAATTCTAAAACACATATCCAAACACCCTTAACGGCTAATAAAGGGTCACACCTCTCGTGGTCATGGGAATCATTATTCGACCCCTTTCTGACCTAAGAATCGTGTTTCTTATTTTATTTACAAATGGCGAATGGAACTTCTCAACATTCAAGGTGTGATTTATGTTGACGAAGCAAATGTTATTGCATCAATTCCTATCTCACTCACTTAGGAACCTGACAACCATATTTGGTACTACACTTCTAAAGGAAACTACCACGGTTAAGGTTATGGATCTGCTCATCGAACAAAAAATAAAGAGCTTTGAGCCAATAAAGACTAAGAATATTGACTCAAGAACTAATAGCTCCATTGTATAATTCAGACCTAACCATTAAGTAAGAAGCGATGGGAACGATGGAAAACCTCAATCGCTCTTGTCTTCTTCCTTGACGCCTCATTTTGGAGACAAGTTTGGAATCTTGAAACCATACCAAATATTAAGCTCTTTTAGTGGAAAGTTGTTTATTCAAGTGTTTTAGCCGCTCGAGAAATTTTGTTTCGTAGAAATTGGGTCATTCACTAGTATGTCATATTTGTCACTTGAAAGATGAAACAATAAATCACCTCATGCCCGAATGCCCATGAGTTTAGAGTTGTTTGGTTTGGTGAAAATATGTAATTATTGAAATGGATTCCGTTGCTTCGGAATCCTTCTCATCGACCGTAGAATGTTCCTCCATAAAGTCTAGTCGATCTTCTTAAAGATATTAAGTTGTAGGCATTCCAACTATAAATCTCTTTTTCGGGGGTCAATCGTAAATGCAATTATGTAACACATAATGTCTCTAAGTTTTGTTTTGACTCACTCTTCTTTACATACTATGTAATCTTTCTGGAACAAATTACTTCGATTGCAAGGTGTGAAATATAATAAGTAAAATTTTCCTATTTGTTTAAAAGAAAACAAAAAAAATGAGGGCTTAAATGGGTTTCCTTTTATAAATCTAAGAGTTAATTACATAAATTGTCCTTAAGGTTTATCTAAAATTATGGATTTAGTCCCTAAGTTTAAAATATTGCATAAATCGTCCACTTTTGGAAACTAATTACCCTTTTCGTCCCTAATTTCTAACAGACGTCCATTTTAGGGACGAAATGTGTAATTAGTTAACGGAAATTTTAACGACAAATTTTAACGGACATCTATTTTAGGACGAAAAGCGTAATTAGTTTCCAGAATTGGACAATTTATGCAATGTTTTAAAATTAGGAACGAAATCCGTAATTTTAGATAAACCATAAGGACGATTTATGTAATTAACTCTAAATCTAATAATAGTCATATTTAAATGGGCTTTCTTTTATAAGTCAAAAATTCATATTTTAATGGGCTTGAGTTTTACACACTCATTCACATTTTAAATAATATGTTTTTTTTTGCGGGTTAATGCACTTGAGGGTCAATCTACTATTCCAGATAATTCGATTGGGTGATTGAACAAAAAAAAAATATAACCCTTTCATTCTACTATCAAATAAAGTTTAAAATGATCACTCATGATTCAAAAAAAATTTAAATGGGTCACTTTTGCAACCTGTAACCGGCTAATAACAGGTAAAATTCAATTTATATTATATATATGTTTTTTATAGGTTACCATATGTACTTGTTTGACTATCTATTAAATTGTTTGACTTTTTTTTTAACTAATACCCATAACAATATCAAACAATATCAGCAGCAGCAAGTCATCAACAACATTAACATCAACAACAACAACGCCGTCAATCCCTAACACCGATCAATCTTCGAAATCCCTAACACCGATCAACCACATTAATATCAACAACAACAACGCCCGCTGTCAATCCCTAACATCAACAACAACAAAGCCGCTGTAAATACCCACCATTTCATCAAAATCCAACCATAGAACCAGCTGGTGATGGTTTCCATTTTGAACCACTTGAAACACCAGTAGGTGATAGAAGGTTAAACAGTTTAGTGGATACATCTGAATTTTTAAGGGAAAGATTAAACCAGCTGGTGTTAGGGTTTTGGGAATCGAAACCGAATAATTTGCAAATTAGGGTTGGGAAAGTGATGGAGAAGAACCAGCGGGATTGGTCGGGTGAGTGCTTATGGAGAAAAGACTCAACGGCGGAGCAAGCGGTGGCGATTTGTTCAGGCGTTGATGCGGCGGTGATTGTAGCGGCGAGGTCGCCGGATTTAGTTTGCGCGCCTGTGGAATATGAGTGAGACATCATTTTTTGTTATCAATAACGAGTGGTGGTAAACACGTCAAGATGATTGGATTTGAGCAGCCGCCATTGATCTTTTTTCCGTCTTTGTTAGTGTTTTTCGCAGCCGCCATTGATCGATCAATGATGATTGGATTTGATTGAACATGATGGATTAATGAAATAATCTGTAGCAGGTGTTTTTGTTGTTGGTAACTGAATCGAGATGTGCTTGTGTAATCTCTTTTTGCTTTTTAATTGAATTTTATTTTGTCTGGTTTTATAATGGTATCATTTGACATTTATGCCCTCTGCTTTTTAATTGAATTTTATCTTATGACCTGCTGTAACAAGTCGTGGTGGGTCCCAATGATCCAAACAAACGGTTTTATAAAGTTAGATGAATATCATATATAGTTTTTTTGTTCAATCACCTAATCGGATTATCTGAAATAGTAGATTAATCCTCAAATGCATTAACACTTTTTGTTGCTAACCAATCGTTTTTGCCATCATTAATGACTATGATATGAAAACTGAAAAGGCTTTAATTTTAATTTGTAGTGAACTAGTCATATTCATAGTTTCTTCTATATTCACATGGCCCTTAATTTGTTTGCAAAATTAAATTTTGGATAAATGAATTATTGTTATGATTGTATTGACTCTTAAAAACGAAAGTGACTTGACTATGATTCATTTCATAGCAATTTCGAAATTACATAAATCGTCCTTGTGGTTTATTTAAAATTATGGATTTCGTCCATAAATGTAAAACGTTGCATAAACCGTTCACTTTCTGAAACAAATTATGAATTTCGTTCTTAAAATGGATGTCCGTTAAAATATTCCATTAAAATCATCGTGAACTAATTACACATTTCGTCCCTAAAATGGACATCCGTTAGAAATTGGGGACAGAAAGCGTAATTAGTTTTTCAAAAATGGACGATTTATGCAACATTTTAAACTTAGAAACGAAATCCGTAATTTGAAGTGAACCGTAGTGACGATTTATGTAATTAACTCATATTAATATTATATTAAGTTTTAATAATAATAATGTTATCCTTCTAAAAATAATAACTGAAGTTGATTTTATTAATCTTTAGTCATTGTTTCAAAACTCATTGTAATTTAAGATTAATATTTCTAACAGTTGGTTTATATGTGCTGACCACGAATAAGGAAGGAAAGTGATTTTGATGTACATAATTTCTATAAAACTAACACTTGCAATATAATTAATGCTATCTTTTTCATTGTTTTTATTTTCTCTTATAATTGATTTTGGGTCATTATGTCGATATGGTGTATTGGCTTAATTTTTTCGAACTAGTGTCTAGCGACAACTCGTGTTTTGTAAATACATGAGTCTGTATGTGTGTCTATGCATTACATGACCAATACATCTCTAATCCAATTTTGTTAAACTCGGATGATATGTGTTGCCGTATTGGTACTAAATATAAGCAAATGCGTAGTTAGAATTTTGTAATGTGAGGACAAAATAAAGAGTATTCTTAAGCGGATTGTTTTTGTTCACGTGGAAAAAGTAAAAGTATTTTGATGTTGTAGGATCAAATTTCAAAAATATCTTAAGTATAACTATATTTTAAAGTTATGATAAAATTGTTATAAAAACAATTGCCTACTTTATCTTAAACCAAATATACTACATTTATCAAACCTGAGGATTTAGTTATGATATAATGGTTTGGTTAACATGTGTCCTAAGAGTATATGTTAAGCATAATTAATTATACAATAATTATTCTCGTAATTGGTAACGTGCATTTAATATTTAAAAAATATTCTTAAAAGTCTTTTTCAAAGTATATATATATACTAGGTTATTGTCCCGCGATACTGCGGAAAAATATAAAGTTTAACTCGTAAATTTTTGTTTATATAGATTTTAAGTTATTATGAGAAGATAATGTAATACGTGTAATAACATATATACGTTTACGTTTATACCTATGTTGCTTATAGTTAAAATAATATATATATATATATATATATATATATATATATATATATATATATATATATATATATATATATATATATATATATATATATATATATATATACTTTTACGTTTATATACATGTTTTGATATTTTTATGAGGAGATTTTAAGATAACAGTATGGTCAATCATAGTCTAAATTGAGCGAATTATAAGTAAAATAAACTTATGTTTTTTTATTTCAGTGGAGATGTAAATGAAAGAGAAAATGTAATTATGTATTGTAAGAGGGTGTAAAATTGAAATAGTCTTTGATGACATCATCAATCTCATCTAACGGCTGAAATCAAAAAAGATAACCCATCCAGGGAGCTTACTTCGTCATGTGACATTTAAGGCCCTTTTTTATTATATATTAAAGATATATATATAAAGAACCTAAAATGTCACGTAGAGTAGAAATCATTAGATAGTTTTATCTTTTAATGTAAATAATTAGATATTTTTGATAATGCCATCAATTATTAATTTCACTTTAACCCTTCTAACTTAAAGAATAACATTTTTTAAGAAGCGTTTGGTTATAAGTAGGTTTGGTAATGAGTTTATTAATGGATATAGGTTTGAATAAAAGGTAGAAATAGAAAAGATATGATAGATTAATTATGTTGTTTGTTTGAAATCTAGAAATGATATAAAATTATTATTATAAAAGGAAAATACTTAAAATTGTAGAATTAAAGATAAAAATCAAAACTCATCAAAATAGATAGGTTTGTAAAAACCTTCGGTATGTCTTTTCAAGGATTTAGATAAACCCATTACAACATAACAAACATTTAACAACACTATTAAAACCATACCCATACCCTAAAACCTCTCAACCAAACACACTCTTGTGTACATTATGATTAATTAAAATTAATTAACCCTCTTACTTCAAATAATTTTACTGTTTTCACCTTAAATAATGCAACACCTATATTTTTAATTAATATATAAATTTAATTTGTTTAAGTCGTTTATCAATTTTTCCGATTTAACATTTTTAATGTTTTTTTATTTTTTTTACCCTACATAACAATCCACCTATATGTGTCCTTCGAGGGACTTGAAGTCACGTTTGTATGTCACTCACATATCGTCAGACTATACGTTTATAAACAATATAAATTTAAAGATGAAGTTGAAGCTAAATTTGTACAACTGAAAATGAAAATAAATGATATATGAAAACACATCTTACGTTGTATTATATAACTAGATTATTGTCCCGCGATAACGCGGATAAATATAGAAAAAAAATTGAATCGAAAAACTTTATGTTTATGAACTTGTTCTTTTAAGTTATTATAAGTATACAATATTGCACGTATAATAACAAATATATATTTATGTTTATACAATGTTGTTTATAGCTATAATAACATATATACATTTACGCTTATACACATATTTTAATATTTTGGATTAACAGATTTTATAATAGTAATAATAAGATAAATCATAGTGTAAAAATAGACAAATATTTTTGTATTGTAGTGGTGTGGAATTGATAAAAGAATGCAATTATGTATTGTATAAGGGTGTAAATGAAATTTTTTTTGATGACATCATCGATCTAATCTAAAGATTGAAATCAAAATATCTAAATTATCCAACGGACCTTACTTTGCCATGTGGCATTTAAGGTCTCTCTTTTATTATATATTAAAGATTTATAATTCTTATTTACATAGTATTTTTAGTTTTAAATATATTATCATAATATTAAACTTAATGCTACGTGAGATTTAGACCATACAATTTTATATGTTGATGTCACTATTTATTAATTTCACTTTGACCATATTTATTTAAAATAAAATTATTCAATTTTATGTTTTAATTTTACTCTCATGAAAATATCTTAAAAGATAAATTGTATATGATCCTCGATTGGGTTTAGTTATATTTAGAGATTTTATAACCCTTTGTTTTCTTCTCTTTAACACGGGTGCCGTTAGTCGATAAGCGGTTTACTATATGTTTGATTCATAACACAAAACATAATACATTTGATGATTTGCCTAAGTTGTTCTAATATAAAGTTAATGAACACATATATTGATTGTCTCATGTGACATTGTTAAAATACAACACATAGTCTATGTTTACTTTTCCTTAGTTTTTGTTTTTCTCTAACTTTGAGTACATATTGACAACATGCATGAATTTCCTTAAATGAATCGTCAATAAGTATATTATATTTTTGAAGTAATCAATAATAATCTTATCTTTAACACCACATATGTTTTCTAAGAACAAATGACATAAATTTAGAAATAAATTCGCTTACGTATAAACCAAACGACCTAACATTTGCTAACATAATTTATTGTGCCTTTCTATAAATCTTTTTATATAGATTATATTATTTGTTTAACGTTATATTTTTTCCATATAATTTTACGCGGATCAATAATCTAGTTAAGTAATATATATGAAACTAGGAGAAGAGACTTTGTATAGTTAATTATGTTTAACATGTAAACTTAAGGCACATGTTAGTCAAATCCATAATAAAATACATTTATAATATTTATAAACTATAATCTTATATGTAAGATGAGATAATAAAGAGATTTTCATTTAATATTTGAAAAAACACTATATTTAGTTAAGGATCACATAGTTAATGCGGATTTTAATTAACATTTAACTCATTTTTCTCTCACCGGCCAATTATAGAATATACGTAAATGTGAAAACTACTTTATATAAAACTAAAATGATTACTTATTGTTATTAATGTTTTTATTTGTTTAACGTTATTGATCTTTTTGGTGTTTTTGGTATATACGTGTTAGATATTCTTTATTTTTGCAATATAAACCGTATTATCAAGGTAAATACCGATATTTCCCACAAGGTGTTACAAACTCAAAATTATTTTGTCGAAAACTAAGTTGTTTCATGTTTGAAGTCATACTAAAACATCAAATATTAAAGGGAGTTTTATATATTTTTGCTTAACTATATAGTTAGAATGTGCTTATTCTTATTAATAGAGTTGGATCCGTAACGATTATAACTTATAAACATTAAGAAGATAATCCAAGAAAAATAAATGATAAGAACTAAATTATTTGCAAGCAACAAATCATATTTTTAAGTAATTAAATTTTATATTATGAATTAACCTACGTATTTTAATTGGAAGATGTTATATGATTCTTTATAATATTAATATTTGTTATTTTCCTCAAATTATGCTTTTATATTATTTTTTGTAATTAAAATAATAAATACATGCAAATACTATATTGTATCCACCATTAAATTCAACTTTTATTCATCTTATATTTTATCACAAATGAAAAGTCCACATTATAACATAAGTTGTTATCACATATACGTAATTTAATGCACATTAGTACCATATTTTGAAAAGTATTATTTAAGAACATAAATTTAACACGTTAATGAATCAAAAGATATATATCATACATCCTTTTCTTTCTATCTTATAAATAAATACTCCCTCCATTTCATTATCACCATTTCTCTCTCAAAAAACCACAAAAAACGATGAATTCTTCTTCGATTCCACCACCTCAACGGAAAATAATCCTACTTATGTTACTCCTCCACCTCTTTATCATCGTCGTTACCGCGAGGAATACACTGAAAACCGCTCTCAACCATCATGATCATCATTACACCACCACAACTATTTCCAAACCGAAAAACTCATATCCTCCATGCTACCAATCTCAAATACTCCACCCAACACTTCCTCCTCAACCACCAATACCACCACAACACCTCCAACAACCGCCATCGGGAAATCAAGAAATCGATCCAAGATATGGTGTAGAAAAAAGATTAGTCCCATCCGGACCAAACCCGCTTCACAATTAAATCTTTTTTACAACCCATTTCATCAAATTACATCATATTCAAGTTTCAAGTTCACAATCTAATCTTCTAGTGTTTTTTTTTCTTTTTATTTATTTATTACAAATGTTATACTATTTCCATCCATGTTTTTGAATTTGAATTCCTATGTTACTTACAATATGTTGGTTTGGAAGCAACAAAAACAAGGATGGAAATAGCTTATTAGAAATAAGCACTATAGAAAATAGGTGTACTAAGAGTAATAATAATTGTACTTTGATTATATGTCTTTATAGGTTGGAGGTGGTATCAAATGAAGTCCATGAGTTGCATTAATTTTACAAACTTTTATTCATGAGAAAGATGGTGGTATAAATCAATGTATGGTTGTAGTTTTATATACTTTGAAGGGTAAAATGGTACTTTTATTTGTTTTATTTTTCAATATTTATTTATTGACTTTATGTTTTGTATATAGTTATTTGGTGCTTATGCCAATTAATGAAATCTAGTATTTGTTTATTTGTTTTTGACTTTAATTATTTGTACTTTTATATTATATTTATGATGTAAAAACAATAAATGAAAATATAGTTAGAGATTTATTGAAAGGGTATGAAACCCATGGAAATAAAATTTTGATATACTATATTTACAATTTATTGAAATTTTAAATCATGAAATAAATGCAGTATTTAATTTAAAATGCAATTAAATGATTAAATATTTAAAATGTTCCATGATATAAAATGTTACTAACATCAAAAGAAAAGGGAAACTAAATTAAGATCTTACTAAAAAAGAATATAGTTTTTTACAACTATACAAACCAAAAACATCATCAATTTTATACTATAAGTATTTTAAATACAAGATTTTCTAGTTATTAGTAGATTTTTTTTTAAATATAAGTAATTTGAAACTAAAACTATAGAGTTTTAAAAATAGAAAATCTTGAATAAAACATAATCAATTTTTTTTTAAATATAAGTATTTGTAAACTAAAACTATAGAGTTTTAAAAATAGAAATCTTAAATAAAAGTTATAGTTTTCATCATCTTACTAGACAACTACTCCATCTAATGTATAAGTTACGTCTCTTATTCAGGTTATAACTAAAATGTTAAAACATACCGAGATGGCGAGATCAAAACTCATTACGTCTTTATAATATACATAATTTTGTAAAATAAACTTTTCATAAGCTCATTACAAACCAACCATCTCATAAGTATTTAAATTAATATAAGACTTTCTAATACAAAAATATGAAAATTTTATGGGTTATAAAAAAATGTTGATGCTTAATAATTATTCCAAACGAGTAGGTTTACCCCGAGCGTTGTGGCGGGCCAACGTATACTTGAAAATAAAAAAAATATATTATTTTATCCTGCGTAAAGAAAATGTATTAAAAAGAGTTTTAAGTCATATCAAAAATATGTATTAAAACTGTTTGAAAAGAAGAAATGTTTGAAAAGAAGAAAGCAAAAAGTTACTTTTTATTTCGACCCGTGAACCGACCTAATCCGAGGCGACCCGAGCCGTGGCTGTCAAATGTTTATAGGTAATGTCAAATAAAGTCTATTTATGGATAATTTCTATGTATATTGGTTTACCCACAAAGTACACTTTTTATAAGAATTTGACAAAGTCATAAGATTTATATAAATTTGTTAATCAAATATTACGCTTATTTTCTATTTTCTTCTAGATGAGAATGCAAGTAAAGATCAATACGGGAAATAGTCAAATTATATATTTCAAACTAATATGTTTTTTTTTTCTTCTCTTTTTTATTTTTTGTTATTGAAACTATTCATGGGGTCACGACACATGGAGATATGTCCATCTCTTTGTTGTTACATTATGACAATGATATTTTTTTATTAATAAAAAATAAGTTTGAGAACTGTATTTCTCAAACTTTAGACTATTGATTAACGGTGTGTTTGGTATAATTATTTACAAACTTAAAGGTAAATGTTAAAGTTAAAGCTTATATATGCGGTCAATACTTATAAATACTAAAAAACGTAAGTTTTAATTAGTATAAAAAGTATTTATGTCAATTTGTATATCAAAATCTCAAACCCCCACATAAACTACTTCAAATAAATTATTATGCTTCAAATTTTTTTATAAATTACACTTAGGGCATTTTGATAGCTGATGACTGAGGGGGTTTGATCTTTGATAAGCAAAATTAGTAATTCAATACCACTAATATGCCGCACTACTATTGGCACTAGCTATAAGGAGTCTTGATCTTGAATTAAGCGGTGACATATTCGTCTTTTAAAATTAAGGCCCTGTTTGCGATTACCACAAACCACGCATCCGGAATCGGATCACGGACCCGGTCCGTGGTCTGCGCGTTTGATAAGGCATAGATGGCTCGGACTCGGTCCAGATCACGGACCCAAAACAAAGAGTGGGTCTAGGTTGAATAATTGCAGACTGGATCAGCAACACTTTTCAATTTAGATTGAGCTTTGTTTTTTAAGATCGGTTAGCAAATAACGTTCATCGGAATTGATGTCAGATGTTCTTAAGAGAAAGAAAACAAATATATTAATAGATGTAGTTACGAGGGTGATGTGATGGAGGTGTTCAACTCTTTTCTTCACATCATTGTCGATCTTTCCGGTATCCTCCCTAGCCCGAGTTACCAAGCAAGAAAATGATTACAGCAAAATATATTAGAATTGATCATGTAAAATAAAATAAAGAATAAAGGCAAAGAAACCCATTAATAAGTAGATGATTAAAAATGGCAGCAACATAACAAGTGAAACCTAAGATGCTAAAATAAAGCAATGTTACCGTGAAAACAAGAATATGTTGTTTGAATTTGTTTAATTTGGATTTTGTAAGACATTTGGATCTATGTTTAATTTAGATTTATAGTTAATTTGGATTTTGTACGACATTCAATATAAAAATAAACAGAAAGGTAAAATAGTCGTTTTACCCAGTCAGCATAGCCAGTCCGAGGCATAATCAAACTGTCACACCCCGCATAGAAATGGCGGAACCGAGGTGCGCAGTGTATACGGTATCAGAGATTCAAGGTTACATCAAACATAAATAAACCAAACATCATCAACATAGATAAGGAGTTTAAAGAGAATACTTATTACAATCATCCGAATAATCTCAAAATACGACTACAGAGTTTGGGAAAACTAAGGAATTACAATACAAAATAAATTCCAGCAAAAAGTCCCAAGTAGCCAAGCAAGCATAGCATCAAAATAGGTAACCTCAAATCCCTGAAAAGCGTTAAAATACGACGTCAACATAAAGTTGGTGAATTATTCGCAATAGTAAATAAAAACATAATTGTATAAAAGTTTTCAATAAGTTTTGACCCAAAAGATAAGATTTGAAGATAAGTCTTTTTGAAAAGGGATTTCAAAATATGTTTGAAGTATATAAAACCTTTCGATAAAAATATTCATATTTGTACCATACGGTACCTACATATTTGTACCATACGGTACCATAATCATATTTGTACCATACGGTACCATAATCATTTCATAAAATAGCAGCTTTAGGAACATACAATACACCTGACCCTTAACAATAAATAGTGGCAACTAACCCCACCTAGTGTCTCAAACTAGGTTGTCCTCGATAATAATACTCGGTTGTAAGATTGTTAACATGGACAGGGCACACCATATCCAAAATAGTGTTAACAATGAGGGTTTGTCAGACCCTTATAGCGCTATATATACTTCCGACGGTACAAAACTAACAGGTGTGTATACGGGGCCTTGTACTACCACATAGGCGGTACAAGTTGGGTGAGATCATCTAAAGCATTCATATAAGTGCATATACATGCCATAATACATACATAACATAAAATACCTTTGTTTAACGCTAATCATGCCCAAAAATATAAAAAGGGTAAAAAGGGCAACGAATAACTCACTGATAGCAAAGCAATCCAAATCTTTATATGTGTCGGGAAATACTACAATACCGTCAAGCTTCAACGTCTAAGTGCCCTATACATCACGTAAATAAATATGTCTAAGTATCTCTAAGTCTAGTAGGGTTATGCCTTAATGATTAACGTTTTATACGGGTTTTAAAATAACCGAAAGGAATATCAATATAACGGAATAACAAGTGTTTCGGAAAGTCAACAGACTAGATAAGTGAACTTTATACTTACGTGCACTACAAGTCACGTAAGTATCAAGTTATGTGATCAAGGAGAATGTTACGTGATATAGAAGTAATACATGACACGAAAAGGAGTTACTTGACCAACAAGCCTATTACGTGCTCACCAAACCCTAATTACGTGCAAAAGACATCAATTACGTGAATATAACAAGAATTACGTGATATATGACTATAATTACGTGCATGGAAGCTAATTACGTGCATGAACAAGTGAATTACGTGAACATGAAGCAATTGCGTGAGGAATAGGAACTTACGTGATCACCAAGCAACAATTACGTGTATATGACTATAATTACGTGAACCATGCAGACTTACGTGAACGAAATAGTAACTTACGTGATCATATGGATCAATTACGCGAACGTAATATTAATTACGTGCAAAAGAAGGAATTTCGTGAATAGAGGGTGCTATTACGTGAACGAAATAGCTATTTCGTGAGCTAGGGGTGTTTGTTTCGTGCATGTAACTCTTATTACGTGACATAACGGGATTTTTACGAAAAATGGCAATCGGAATTCGATTTCAGAGTGTTCTAGGTGTCCATTTGATCCCTAAATGAAACCCTATGTCCAGGATAGTAATAGGAACAATAATCTTACATAAAATCCAGGTTTTGACGGTTAAAAATGTGATTTACGTGTTTGGATAAATATGGAATAAAGTTTAAAACAAAAATGGTGAAATACTTACTTGATCGTAATGAAATTCGGAGGATAGATAGAGGTGATGATGGTGATCAATAATCCGGTCTCGGATCTAAAATCGGACGGTCGGATCGCCGGAAAAGCTAGAGAGAAGGTGGAGGTGTTTGTGTGTGTTTTTAGAGAGAGAGAGAGTGTAGGTGTGTGTTTTCTTGGAAAGGAAGTGATATGGAGATAGAGACAAAAATATTGGTGGGTAATAAGACAAACTCAGATAGGGACGATTTTTGTAATAAAATTTGACATAGGACTTAAATTGTAATGAAATTTCTCGCGTAGGACTAGTTTTGTAATAAAATTTCCGAAAAGACTAAAAATGAAATACTTTTTAAACGTTAATCTTAATCATATAATTAAGGCATAATTCCCCTAAACTTATCATAAGAGCATACTAGACTTATACTAAAGGCACTTAAGACTATACGTTCCCGACATAAAGATCCGAATCACATACTATATACCCGATAAACGCAAATACGCATAAAATACCAATACGATACTCATAAAATACGAATACGATAAACATAAAAGAAATACAATAGGGTCAAAACACGAATATAAATAAATAAAACGAAAACGAGACGATAGAATAATACCGTGAAATTCGCGAATGTCACAGTCTCCCCAAGTAAAAAAAAGAATTTCGTCCTCGAAATTATCACTGGGTACTACTTCCGGGAGAAAGGTGAGGATACTTCCGCAGAATTTCATCTTCGCGTTCCCACGTGAACTCAGCTCCAAAGCGGGAATTCCAGCGAACTTTGACAATCGGAATCTTACTTCGTCGCAGACGCTTAACATCACTAGCAACGATCTCGATAGGTTCTTCAACGAAATGAAGCTTGTCGTCAATCTGGAGTTGCTCAAGCGGAACTAATAATGTCTCATCAGCCAGGCATTTCTTCAACTGAGATACATGGAATACGTTATGTACGCTGCTCAGTTCTGCCGGCAAATCTAGTCGATACGCAGCTGGGCCGATACGGGCTAAGATCTTGAACGGACCCGTGTATCTCGGACTCAGCTTGCTGCGCTTCACAAATCGGACAACCCCTTTCCATGGAGATACTTTTAACAATACCATATCTCCAACACTGAACTCGAGAGGCTTCCTACGCTTATCAGCATACTTCTTCTGTCGATCTCTGGCAGTAATCAATCGTTCCTTGATCTTGAAGATCTTGTCAGTGGTCTCTTGTAAAATCTCCGGACCGGAAATCTGACTATCTCCAACTTCTGCCCAACATACAGGTGATCGACACTTACGGCCATACAAAACTTCAAACGGTGCACACTTGATACTCGTGTGATAGCTGTTGTTGTACGAGAATTCAATCAACGGCAAATGAACGTCCCAACTACCACCAAAATCAATTGCGCAAGCTCGCAGCATATCTTCCATAGTCTGAATAGTTCTCTCACTCTGGCCATCGGTCTGAGGATGATAGGCGGTACTCATATCTAATCTTGTACCCATAGCAGTCTGAAATGTCTTCCAAAACCGAGAAGTGAAACGAGCATCACGATCGGAAATAATCGATACAGGAACACCGTGTTTCGATACAATCTCGGAAATATATAGACGTACGAATCTCTCCATCGGATAGTTCTCGCGAATCGGTAGGAAATGAGCAGACTTCGTCAAACGATCAACAATAACCCAGATACTGTCATAACCACTCGAGGATCTCGGAAGCTTCGTAACAAAATCCATAGTAATACGCTCCCATTTCCACTCGGGAATCTTCGGTTGTTGGAGTAGTCCAGACGGTTTCTGATACTCAATCTTCACTTTGGAACAGGTCAAACATCGACTAACATACTCGGCGATCTCGCGTTTCATACCCGGCCACCAATAAAAATCTTTCAAGTCGTGATACATCTTGTCGGAACCCGGATGAATGGAATAATTCGACTTATGGGCTTCGTCCAGAATCAATTGACGGATACTAACCGGAACCCAAATACGCTCGAGGAAATACAGAACTCCATCCTCCTTCGGTTCTAGTTCCAACGCCAACTTATACAATCTTTCCTCTTTAACACGGCCTTCAGTCATAATACCCTCTTGTGCTTGAATAATCCGAGCTTTCAAGCTCGTCTGAACAGATATCACCATAGAACGAATACGGACCGGTTTGACGGTTTCCTTACGACTCAATGCATCAGCAACAACGTTCGCCTTACCAGGATGGTAGCGAATGTCGCGATCATAGTCGTTTAATAATTCAACCCAGCGTCGTTGTCTCATGTTCAGCATCTTCTGATCGAATATGTGTTGAAGACTCTTGTGGTCGGTAAATACGGTACACTTGGTCCCATACAGATAATGTCTCCAAATCTTCAATGCAAAGACGACGGCTCCCAACTCTAGATCATGTGTCGTGTAATTCTGCTCATGGATTTTCAACTGACGCGAAGCGTAAGCTATAACCTTACCATTCTGCATAAGCACACAACCCAGACCTTTGTGCGAAGCGTCGCAGTAAACAACAAAATTCTCGGAACCAACAGGCAGACTAAGAATAGGTGCATTACATAACCGCTGCTTCAATATCTGAAATGCTTCCTCCTGATCGGTACCCCAAACGAATGGTTCACTCTTCTGTGTCAGCTTAGTCATAGATGAAGCAATCTTGGAGAAGTTCTCGATAAATTGGCGATAATACCCAACAAGACCCAAAAATGAACGGATTTCGGTTGGTGTCTTCGGTGCAACCCAACTTTTAACAGCTTCAATCTTAGCAGGATCAACGTGAATGCCCTTCGCGCTAACCACGTGGCCAAGGAATTGAACTTCGGATATCCAGAACTCGCACTTAGAGAATTTCGCATACAACTTCTCTTTTCGAAGCACTTCTAGAACAAGACGCAAATGCTCTTCATGTTCCTTGCGACTTCGGGAATAGATAAGAATGTCGTCAATGAATACGATAATGAACTTGTCAAGATACGGACGACAAATACGGTTCATTAGTTCCATGAATGCTGCAGGGGCGTTTGTCATACCAAACGGCATCACCATGAACTCGTAATGACCATACCGAGTACGAAAAGCAGTCTTAGGTATATCATCTTCTCGAACTCTCAACTGATGATAACCAGAGCGAAGATCGATCTTTGAGAAATAGCACGAACCCTGAAGTTGATCGAATAAGTCATCAATACGAGGAAGGGGATAACGGTTCTTCACAGTCAACTTGTTTAACTCCCGATAATCAATACATAAACGCATGGAGCCATCCTTCTTCTTAACAAAGAGAACAGGAGCACCCCACGGGGAGAAACTAGGACGAATAAAACCCTTATCGACCAGTTCCTGAATTTGTTTCGACAACTCGAGCATCTCGGAAGGAGCCAAACGATACGGAGCCTTAGCAACAGGTGCAGCTCCAGGAATAAGATCAATACGAAAATCGGTTTGTCTCTGGGGAGGGACTCCAGGTAAATCGTCGGGAAAAAAGTCAGAATACTCGCGAACAATCGGCACACCATCAATCTTTATCGCAGAATCTTTCTTCACCAAGTGAGCGAGATATAAAGAACAACCCTGACGGACATACTCGCGAACCTTCAAACAAGAATTGACTTTAAGACGTTTCCCAGCCTTGTCTCCGTGTACAATCAACTGATCTCCATCCGGCTTCTGAAGACGAATAAGTTTCTCATAACAGACTATCTCGCCTTTATGCTTCTCTAACCAATCCATACCGACTACGACGTCGAAACTACCGAGTTTCATAGGAATAAGGTCGATGGAAAAAGGAATATCGGCTAAAACGAGGGGAATATCACGAATAACTTCCCTAACACAGGCACATCTACCATCGGCTAGTTCTACATCATACGCAGGCTCTAAAGGACTAGAGGCACGGTTTACTAAGGGACGGAAGTCACTAGAAATAAAGCTTCTATCGGTACTCGAGTCAAATAGGATAAAAGTAGAATAATCATAGACAAGAAATGTACCAGTGGCAACGGTCGGATCCTGGTGAGCTTCGGAAGATTCCATAACGAAAGCTCGGCTCTTGGCAGGATTTCCTCTTGCACTAGTACCAGTACCATGAGTAGGAAGGGAAGTAGATGATACAAACTTGGGACACTGCCGACGGCGGTGACCCATTTCTCCACATTCATAACACGATCCAGTAACCCTTTTACAAAACTGCTCAGTGTGGCCTAACTTCTTGCAGCGTTTACACACCCAACACGCCACATTCGCCGCATGCTTACTACCGCATGTACCACACTTAGGGCGAGCGCCCTGATAGCCAGTTCCAGAACCCGTCAACGCATATACTTGAGAAGCTTTAGGTCTCTGATAATGATTACGGCTTCTCTTCCCCGAAATGCCCATAGCTCTTCTTTCAGAGTTTCCAAAATCTCTTCGGCTCACAGCTGGCTGGAGAGTACCACCACGAATCGCACTTGCGGTCAGCCGATCAGCGATATCAACCGCATCTTCAGTACCCTTAAGTTGTGCCACGATCACGGGTATAGCTGCAGCAATCTGCGCCGCGATCATCTGACTGATGTTCGGAATAGCGGTGTTAGCATTGGGAACAGCAGTGGTATTCTGAACCGTAGCACCCGCTCTAGTACTGGCGCGACCTCGCCTTGCCGACCCTCTCGTAGCAGTGACGGCAGGAGTAAACCTAGTAGAAGTTCTCTGAGGCGGCATCTTCTACGAACGTCAAACGGAATAAATAAGAACGATAAACCGTATGTGCGACTAAAACGAGCAGGCCTCAAAACATAAAAAGCGAATCAAAAGCACATATAGCATATAAATCACATACAGGCCCACAAAGGAAAGAAATGCGCACATAGAGTAAATCAGATAGGTCCAAAAGCCTAGGTCATAGTCTAAGTGATTCCGTAAGGTCACTTAGTTCGCTATAACCATTGGCTCTGATACCAACTTCTGTCACACCCCGCATAGAAATGGCGGAACCGAGGTGCGCAGTGTATACGGTATCAGAGATTCAAGGTTACATCAAACATAAATAAACCAAACATCATCAACATAGATAAGGAGTTTAAAGAGAATACTTATTACAATCATCCGAATAATCTCAAAATACGACTACAGAGTTTGGGAAAACTAAGGAATTACAATACAAAATAAATTCCAGCAAAAAGTCCCAAGTAGCCAAGCAAGCATAGCATCAAAATAGGTAACCTCAAATCCCTGAAAAGCGTTAAAATACGACGTCAACATAAAGTTGGTGAATTATTCGCAATAGTAAATAAAAACATAATTGTATAAAAGTTTTCAATAAGTTTTGACCCAAAAGATAAGATTTGAAGATAAGTCTTTTTGAAAAGGGATTTCAAAATATGTTTGAAGTATATAAAACCTTTCGATAAAAATATTCATATTTGTACCATACGGTACCTACATATGTGACAATCCGTCTTTTCGAGGTATATTTTATTTACCGATTATTACTCTTTTTATTCGCAATGATTTGGACCCTTGTATTTCGCTTTATTTTACTCACGTTTATTGCATTTGAGTCGGGTTTATGTGTTTTACTACTTTGTCTCTCGAGACGGAAGCTTTAGAATCACCTAAGTGCCTAATATCTAGTATTCTCACGTTATTAAAGTATTGCGTTTACGCCATAATCGTCGGTTAAGAAAATCATTATTTCGAAATTTCATTACAAAGTTAGTCCTCTAACTTAATCTGTTACAAAGTTAGTCCTTTAACGGAGAACTAACGGAATCTGTTACAAATCTGGTCCTTTAACGAAAAGTTAACGGAATCTGACCAGGAAAAGGCCCGGTGCGCAGCACCAAGGTCAGGGGTGCGCAGCACCAAGGCCAATTTCGGCTAAAATCCATTTTTTCGAGTTTTGGTCAATTTCTTGAGATGCTACAACCCCTTTTCACGTGATTTTTACTGCAAACTCCCCCATTTGGCTATGTTAGATTCAAATGTGGATCTCAAAGCATGTTAGAGCCATTTCTCTTTCCAAATTTCCAACTTACATCCAAATCACTTTACCACTTTTCATTTCATTCTCACTTTTGCTAAACTCCTTCTCTCTCTCAAAAGTCCAGAGAAATAAGAGTTCAAAACACCAATAACAAGTGAGAATCCAAGTGAGAAAAATGGAGAAATCATCCCTTGCAAACACTTTGTGATTCTACACATTTCGGTAAGTTACTCCTTGTTGTTTTCTTTCACTTTTCTTCTCTTTTCATCTATTTTGAGAGAGGTTTTCTAACACCAATCTAAATTCTTTCATCTTACAAGCTTTTGCTTCCGTTGATACCCTTGAAGTTGTGGAGTTTTCGGTGACTTCCTTGAAGAAACGTCACCTTTGTTCTTGGTAAGAAAACTCTCCCAAAACTTCTATATTTTCTTTCCACTTAAGGAACCTCTAATATATATTCTTGTTTATGGTTTACAGGGAAGTCCTTGCTTTCCCGGAATCCTCCCATCACCTTTGAAGCCTAGTGACTTTCGGTGAAAGAAACACCTTGAAACTTTTGGTAAGAAAGTTTTCTCCAAAAAGTCCTTACTTCCTTTCTTCTTTTGAGACTTTTACTAATGATGGACATTTTGTGTTTTGGAGCTCTTTACCTCCTCACCACCATCTTAGAGTCTCTCCTTCCGAAATCCTTGCAAAGTATCAATAACCGACACGTCTTGCGGGTGAAATCGGTAAAATTGTCATATCTCTTATCTTTTCTTTTCATTACTTTCAAACTCGGTTTTAAGCCTTGAAAATGGTTAGGTTAATATATTAGACCAACACCTATCAATCTCAGAAAGTTTGGACTTAAAACATGTAAAATAAGTAAAGATAAGATATTTGCCGAAAATAACGTATTCTATGATAAATATATGTAAAACCACACATTTAGACATATATAACACTTGGTAAATGTTAATTGAACCTAAACTAACAATTGATCAGTTTACACTTTCGCCTAAAAACGTCAAACGAAACAGTTAGCAACAAAAACGTAAATTTCGTAAAGTTGGAAAATGGCTCGGTGCTAAGCACCACCCCCTTGGTGCGCAGCACCAAGGGTCTGTCCTTCAAAAATTGTCGTTTTTATTCGTTTTCGACTTAGACTCTTAACGTGTTTTGACCTTAAACTCATATCAGTAACTTATTATGTATAAAAGTAGCATATAAGCCAAACTAACGTGTTTGGACTCAAAGACATTATCGCAATCTTAAACTTTATTGGGAATATTTAAACAAACGTTTATTTTACCTTTACGGAAAATTGTTAAAAACCGTCATAAATCATTTCACTCTATTACTCTGAAAATCAAAGTATTTTTACTCTAAAAGTGTCAAGTTAACTTCCATTCTATAAATCGTTGACTTTGACTTTTATTCAAAATTGTTGACTTTTGACTAATCTAAATCAATATCTTTAATTTTGACTTTCCATTCAAATGGTTGACTTTGACTTTGACCAAGTCAACATCTTTGACTTTGACCAAGTCAACATCTTCGACGTTGACTTTGGTTGACTTCAATAAACTTTGGTAACGGTATTCCTTTCAATCGACGTTCCTGTTAGTCAAGTTCGGCTCGGAATGTTATTCCTTTCTAATAGTCATTATGACGTGAAACTTATCGATATTTTCCCATCGTCCCTATCGACGCGGAACATCGTCACCTTGAACCGTCATCACGACTCGACTTGGAAATCATTGGAATACTTTAATAAATCTTAAACTCTAAACTTAACCGACAAGGCTAAACCGAACTATGTTATTGAGATACTTAGACTTGTTATATTGATTTAGGGCACTTAGGCGGCGGATTATTTGCTTCTTATTGATTATTACCCGATCTCTTGCCGAGCTTATTTTGTGAGTTATTCGAAGCCCTTTTCTCTTATTATTTTGGGCTGGAAAGCGTTTATGAAATTTTATATGATACATATCTTGTATGCCTAGTGTATTAGTATCACCTTAGATTAGGATGCTTTTAGGCTCTTGGTGAGCCCCCCTTTCACACTTGTTTGCTATATGCCCACGGTTCATATATATAGATCTATATGGGTTTGACCAACCCTCATTACTCGAGAGGATAGCCCTACGAGTGAATGTTATGGCCGTATGATAAATTTTATGCCTTTGGTATGCATCGCCTTAGGTTAGGGGATCGGTGGTCATGATAGTGTATGAAATCTTTGGTATCTATACTCACACTCGGGTTGTACATCAAGATATGCTTTTAAAACTTATATGTTTACTAAATCTTTTATTGGGGTCAAATCTTATTTACTTATTGCGAATAATTCACCAACATTGTGTTGATGTCGTTTTTAACGCTTTTTCAGGAGTTTGAGGATTTTAGTTGATCATGCCTTGCATCTTTTGGGATCATATATTACTTGTATTTGGAATTCGTTTTGTTTGATGTAATTCCTTTATGATCCGAGTATTTGACATTGTATTGTATTAGTACTTGACTTTGATTTCACATTCGATTATGTATTGTATTTTAAAACCTTGAGGCATGATTAATACATTATGATGTTTTGTTTACGGTTGTATGTTGTAATCCTTGACTCTTGATATCTTTAACTGGAACACTCTGCGTTCCGCTTTTAGCGGGGTGTTACAGAAATTGGTATCAGAGCCAATGGTTATAGCGAACCAAGTGGCTTTATGAAGGAAATCACTTGGACTATGACCGGAGGCTTTTTCAATCGATTTTCTCTGATTTGCTATGTGTGTACCATTTTGCCTTATGTGCTTATTTTTTTTCTTTCGCTTTTGTTATTTTTGGCACTTGGCCTTACCTTTCGTGTTGCACACATCTTGCTTATCAAGTTCCTTCTTTTTAGTTTCAGAACGATGCCGCCTGTGAAGACGACAGCGACGAGATGGTCAGCGAGACATGGTCGTTCGAGCGCGAGAAATTGTAACACGACTCCGAGTGTGGAAGTCAGTGATGAAGAAATGGATATGACGACAGACATCGGTCAACTCGTCGCCGAGCAGTTAGCAGCTTTGATACCCACTATTGTCGCCCAGATCAGGGATAGCACAACACAGAGTAGCGATGTTGGATTACCGTCAATTGAGGTTAAGCGTAATACCGGAAAGAAACGAAGTGGTAGCTCTCGTCATGGTAAATTGTGGAAGAAAGCTAGGAGACAGAATATTCGTCGGGTAGTAACCCCGGGTACTCAGAGCAAGTATCCGAAATGTGGACGGTGCGGAAATCATCATTCTCAGGAGGTGAAGTGTTGGGAGTGTAAGAAGTGCAAGAAGTTAGGACACACTGATAGGTATTGTCGTGACCAGAAGGGCAAGTGTTTTGAGTGTGGTTCTGCCGAGCATCTTAGGAACATGTGCCCAGAGTTAGTTGCAGTTAGGGTTGGTACTTCGTCCGATTTGGATACCCGTGGTAAAGCACTTGTTATTGAAGCGCAGGAGACTCAACATGATCCTCGCGTCGTTACGGGTACTTTCTTTATCTAAGTTCAGTATGCATTATTACTATTTCTGGTTTTAATGATTGACCTTGAATCTCTTAGTGTTGCGCACTTTCCTTTCATTTTCTTTTCCTTTATTTTTCGTCTTACGTCCCTTTCGCTTTGGAACCGAAGAAAACTCATATCTGCAAAGAAGTCGGCAAGACGAAGTTGTCCTACTAGTGCGATTCCGAGAGGTTCGACTCCAGATTTTAGTCCATCATTGAAGAACTTCATATCTATTGAGATTAGGACTATGTTTGCTCGTACTTCTAGATTGATAGTGTCTTCCTTCGAGATAGAGTTAGCCGATGGTGAGTTTTGCCTACTACCGAAGTACTTTCTGCATATAGTGTTAGTTCGACGATCACTTTTTCCTAATCGACTTGATTCCGATTACGCTAGGCAGCTTCGACGTTATTATCAGTGTGAATTGGCTAACGACACACCGCGCAGAGATCGTATGTTTCGAGAAGACGATTCGTATAACCGTTATCAGTTTGTGGACCGTTATTAGATCAAGGGAATAAGGCGGGGAAGCGCCTTAAGATTGTTTCATGTATGAAGGTTCGGGAATACACCAAGAAGGATTGCACACTTTTTCTTGCACACCTTGTGAAGAAAGACACTACGGGGCAGATTGAGGAGCAGCCGGTAGTTCGTGACTTCCTGATGTATTTCCAGAGGACTTGCCTGGTTTAACCCCTAGCAGACAGGTAGAGTTCCGTATAGACTTGGTTCCTGGAGCAGCGCCGGTGGCGAAGGCTCCTTATCGGTTAGCACCTTCGGAGATGTTAGAGTTATCGAAGCAGATTCAGGAGTTGGTGGATAAAGGCTTTGTTAGACCGAGTTTCTCTCCTTGGGGCGCGCCGGTACACTTCGTTAAGAAAAAGGATGGATCTATGAGGTTGTGTATCGACTACAGGGAGCTGAATAAGCTGACGGTGAAGAATCGGTATCCCTTGCCACTTATAGATGACTTGTTCGATCAGCTTCAGGGTTCATGTTTCTTTTCGAAGATTGATTTACGATCCGGATATCATCAGTTGAGAGTGCAGAAGGAGGACATTCCGAAGACCGCCTTCAGGACGCGTTATGGTCACTTCGAGTTTTTTGTTATGCCTTTCGGTCTTACGAATGCGCCTGCAGCTTTCATGGACATGATGAACCGTATATGTCGTCCTTACCTCGACAAGTTCGTGATTGTTTTCATCGACGACATTCTGATATATTCTCGTAGCCGGGAAGAGCACGAGGAACATTTGAGACTAGTGTTGGAGTTGCTTAGACAGGAGAAACTTTACGCTAAGTTCTCTAAGTGCGAGTTTTGGTTGTCTGCGGTTCAGTTTCTTGGCCACGTGGTTAGCGGTGAGGGTATTCACGTTGATCCTGCCAAGATTGAAGCCGTTAGAGATTGGGTCGCTCCGAAGACACCCACCGAGATCCGGTCATTCTTGGGTTTGGCAGGCTACTATCGTCGTTTCATCGAGAATTTCTCGAAGATAGCCTCGCCTATGACTAAATTGACCCAGAAGAGTGAGGAGTTTGTTTGGGGTAAAGAGCAGGAGGAAGCTTTTCAGTTACTGAAGAAGCGGTTGTGTGATGCGCCTATCTTGAGTCTTCCCGAGGGTACCGAGAATTTTGTTGTATATTGCGATGCTTCGCATAAGGGACTCGGTTGTGTACTGATGCAGAATGGGAAAGTGATTGCCTATGCTTCTCGTCAGTTGAAGATTCATGAGCAGAATTACACGACACACGATCTGGAGTTGGGCGCAGTAGTTTTTGCTTTGAAGATCTGGCGCCACTATCTTTATGGTACTAAGTGTACCGTATTCACCGATCATAAGTCGTTACAACACATCTTTGATCAGAAGATGTTGAATATGAGGCAACGTCGATGGGTTGAGTTGCTCAACGATTATGATTGTGAGATTCGCTACCATCCCGGTAAGGCGAATGTTGTAGCCGATGCGTTAAGTCGCAAGGAGTCGGTTAAGCCGGTGAGGATTCGTGCTATGATGGTTTCTATTCAGTCGAGCTTGAAGGCTCGTATTATTCAGGCTCAGCAGGAGGCTCTCACCGAGGATCGCCTTAAGGATGAGGGTTTGTTCAGTTTGGCACGACAGTTGGAACCGAAGGACGACGGGGTGATGTACTTCATGGATCGTATTTGGATTCCCGTTAGTCTTCGGCAGTTGATTTTGGATGAGGGTCATAAGTCGAATTATTCCGTTCATCCTGGAGCGGATAAGATGTACCATGACCTGAAGGAGTTCTATTGGTGGCCTGGCATTAAGCGGGCGATTGCCGAGTACGTGGGCAAGTGTTTGACGTGTTCGAAGGTCAAGGCTCAGAATCAGAAGCCTTCCGGCCTTCTTCAGCAGCCCGAGATCCCACAGTGGAAGTGGGAGAGGATCACGATGGATTTTGTTACGAAACTTCCTCGGTCTACAGGAGGTTATGATACTATCTGGGTTATTGTCGATCGGCTGACTAAGTCAGCGCACTTTCTTCCTATTCGTGAAGATTACCGAGTAGAGAAGTTATCGAGGTTGTACATCGACGAGATTGTGGCCAAGCATGGCATTCCAGTATCAGTTATTTCAGACCGTGATGCACGATTTACTTCGAGGTTTTGGCAGTCTTTACAGCGATCTTTGGGTACCCGATTGGATATGAGTACGGCTTATCATCCTCAGACCGATGGTCAGAGTGAGCGCACTATTCAGACATTGGAGGATATGCTTCGAGCTTGTGTGCTAGATTTTGGTGGGAGCTGGGATCGACATTTACCTTTGGTCGAGTTCTCGTATAATAATAGTTACCACGCCAGTATCAACTGCGCACCATTTGAGGCTCTTTATGGTAGGAAGTGTAGATCTCCGATATGTTGGGCCGAGGTAGGAGATAGTCAGATTACGGGTCCCGAGTTGATTCAGGAGACGACCGATAAGATCTTCAGGATCAAGGATCGTTTGGTAGCCGCCAGAGACCGTCAGAAGAAGTACGCGGATTTGCGTAGGAGACCTTTGGAGTTTCAGGTCGGGGACATGGTGTTGTTGAAAGTTTCTCCGTGGAAGGGTGTGTTTCGATTTGAGAAACGCAGCAAGCTTAGTCCACGTTTTACGGGTCCTTTCAGGATATTGTCTCGTGTTGGTCCAGTGGCTTATCGTCTTGAGTTGCCACCTGAGTTGTGCGGTGTGCACAACGTATTTCATGTATCGCATCTCAAGAAGTGCCTTGCGGATGAGACCCTGATTGTACCTCTGGAGAAACTATGTTTGGATGACTCGCTTCATGTGATAGAGGAGCCGGTGGAGATTGTTGACCGAGATGTCAAGAAGTTACGGCGGAGTCGGATTCCGATAGTGAAGGTCCGATGGAACTCGAAGATTGGAGCTGAGTTTACTTGGGAGCGGGAGGACGAGATGCAAAAGAAGTACCCACATCTTTTTGCTAGCAGCGGTGTTCAGTAGAATTTCGAGGACGAAATTCCTTTTTACTGGGGGATGCTGTGACAATCCGTCTTTTCGAGGTATATTTTATTTACCGATTATTACTCTTTTTATTCGCAATGATTTGGACCCTTGTATTTCGCTTTATTTTACTCACGTTTATTGCATTTGAGTCGGGTTTATGTGTTTTACTACTTTGTCTCTCGAGACGGAAGCTTTAGAATCACCTAAGTGCCTAATATCTAGTATTCTCACGTTATTAAAGTATTGCGTTTACGCCATAATCGTCGGTTAAGAAAATCATTATTTCGAAATTTCATTACAAAGTTAGTC